>CAMZMU010000088.1:20897392-20968286 GCA_947311845.1 Poa pratensis
CCAACTGAAACTGAGACACCGTGGAGGTGGTTCCTTCATGATCCGAGGTCCAAAGCACGCCGCCGACCAGGAGGGCCTCCTCCTCCAATTCTCGGACATGTAAATCCGATCTAGCTTGTAGCGCGCATCACCTGTAGGCAACGTCCGCTCCGATACGCTCTCCCAATGCACCATCCACTCTATAGAATCCAGCCCGCTCCATGGCTGAATTTCCATCATCATATCGTCGCCACCTCGACCGACGTTCTTCGGCTGCGGAACATACTCCGGCTCTTGCTGATACTGCTCCTGCGGCCGGGTTGCTGCTGATGCCTCGGGGGCTGAGGTGGTTTACCTCGGCCAGCCGACGCTGCTTGCCCACCGTTCTGATTTCCCTGAGCTGAACGCCCTTAGCTCGGCTTGCGTCACCTGGCCGGGGTCTCCGTTGGCTCGGCTAGCGTTGCCGACCTTTTGCTTCCCAGCTAACACCGATCGTACACTTGCAGCTGCATCTCCTTGTTCCGACCTGAAGTGACACTCCGGGCACGATCGGCTCCTCCGACGTGTGGAGACGAGCTTGCCCCTTGGACCCTGGCTAACTGGCCTAATCGAGTGGACCGCCTGCGAACCGCCAAGCCCGGCCTTGCGGAGGGCTTCATTTTGCTTGCTGGCCACATGCACTAACTCATTGAGCCGCTTCTGCTGCTCACGCCATGTATCTCCGTCAACTCCGATAGCCCGGCCCTTACTGCTTCGGCTGCTCTAAGGTTCTTAGCTGTGAACTATACACCGCCTACCATAGCCGACCTGCTACTTGTTGCCTTACTCGAGCCCGAGACTGCAGCCTTAGCCATCTCCCCATAGAGGTCCTTGCCTCGGTTGAGCAGAGCAGCTTTCTTACGCCGCACAACCGAAGTAAAACCATCCTCTATACCATGGGCAGCATTGTACTCCTTCTGCTCCATATCGAACTGCTGCTTAGCCTCGCCAGCAACCGAGCTTCTCTCAGCACCCTCTGGCTCTGCCTCTAACCCGGCCACCGTATGCTCCACACTTGCCTCTACTGCGAGTGGCCGAGCTAACCTATCACGATAGCTTCTAAGGGAACTTCTTCCCTTGGCATGCCAACTGCCCATTCTGACTAGGTTTCTCGTACGGAAACTTCGCCGTCCGACCTGATTTCTCAGGCAGCGCGGTTGGCGTCGCCTCCACCTCGGCTAGTGCGACCTTGCCAGCATCTGCCTTGCTAGCTGCAGGCCTGGTACCAGCCATCATCACCTCCACACACCTCGGAGGGCGAGTAACACGCCGACCCAAAGCCACCAGAGAGGAGTTTCGTCGTCCTCGAGCACCTGCTCCGGGTACTCGCGAACCACCTCGACAGCAACGTATGTGGGGAAGCTGCCGAGCATCATGAGGAAGCCATCGTGGGAAAGGCTTGCCGGCGAAGCACCCCGCATTGTCGCTCACAAAGGCGAACTCGCCGATCTTGGTAACAAGGCCAGAAAGAACACACCCAGAGGAGCCCGTCCGGATGGAAACTCCACCCAACGCCTCAATCTGCCCCACGGTGGGCGCCAACTGTCGTGGTGGGATCACGGCAGATGCCATGGGTATGGCTTAGTTGGGGCCGAATGGTCGTTGGGGGAATCCGGGGAGGGTTTATGCACTCAAGACGTGCACAACAAGAACATGCAAGAAACCACAAGACATGAACAAGAAACCAAGAAAGCCAAGAACACAAAAAGACACCACGATGTACCCAGTTCGGGGCCTTCGTGAGGAAGTAAAACCCCTACTCCTGCCTTGCCTCTCTCAATATATCAGTGTGGTTCTCAGGTACAAGGTGCTCCTCGAGCTGTATGTTGCTACCAAAGTGAGAGCTCGAGGTAGAAGGTGAAAACGAAGGGGGAAATGAGCTAGGTTTGTTCCTCCCTCCCTGGAGGTAGAGATGCTACATATATACACAGGCCGAAGTACATTTTTACCCCCTGCCTACAACTGACAATGGCATGGCCAAAAGGTAGAAGACAAGCCTCTGCCCCTGCCAGCTCAACGCCGGACTGTCAGGCCAGCCAGGCCTAGCTTTCCTCTTCTGGTCATACTTCAGTAGCCTGCCGAGGTCTAGCCTGTAGACCTTTCCGAAATAGCCGAGTCAGCTCCTAGCCCCCCGAGCTTCCGAGAAACCCGTGGACGGACCTCGCCGTCCTCTGAAGCCTCGGGCTACGAGCTCTGCGGCGCCCGTGACCTCTCTGACATGCCTCGATCCTTGCTGCCAACCTCGGATAACACTCCTGACCACATACCTCGGTAGAGAATCTTATTCCTGTGGTAGCTAGCTGACTGCCCCGAGTTGAACCTCGGAGGATATACCTCGGAAAGTATACCTCGGACGTACACCTTACGTCGGATGTAGCCTCCTGCATCCTTGCTCAATCGTTCCTCGGACAGCTTACTGCCTTAACCTTACATGTCTTTACCTCATCATTACCCTACCCGGGGGTAACCCCCGACAGACGCCTGGGCCCTAATCTAAGCCATGCATCATTCATGGTGAAATTTACTTACATGCTATGGTGAACCGTCTGTGATACACCTTATAATAAATAGCTATTCCAATGTAAATAAAAAGGGTGTTGAGTTTGTTCATCTTGTTTGTTTGTCTTGTCATTTTGATATGGGCTTGTTCCATATCCTGGGATAAGAGGTACCCCAGTTGACGCTCTTGATGATACTATTATTACTTACAATGATATATAACTTGAACTTGCTTTGTTTCTAAGTTGAGTAATCATGGTGTAGGTACTTGTATTCAAGGGGCATGAGACACCTAACCTTTACTTTGTCAAGCACACTACTCATATTTGCTCTCACAATTAAACTATAATCATTCAAGATGCTATGATAGGGGAATGAGAGCTTGACACCAAGTATTACCACATTGCAATCATTAACTTAAGTAGAAGAGTTTGGAGGTTAGATGAAACTTATGCATGCTTTACCTCTACTCACTTATACATCTTTCCAAAGTGTCCACCTATCATTTTCAGATTTCATTATCACTCTATGACCAATGTAGGATGTCCATACTTATCATTATGCATACATGTGGTCCATACTACTATCTGTTATGTTAACTTTGTGAACTATCATTGAACATCCTTGCATTGAATACTTGATATCACTTCATAAACTATCTTGCATATTGCTACTCCTTTTAAGAATGAATCATTTGACTCTATGTAGCAATAGTAATCATCTTTGATATCCATTGTTAGTATTAAAATGCAAAGTCCATGTAGTTTATCACCTTCATACTCGGGACGAGCATGGTTAAACTTGGGGATGTTGATGCATGTAAAATGCATACATGAACTTTGCATTATTTTACTTATATCCAATCATATTTGCATCATATAAGGGTTATATCAATGTTTTATAATGATTTTGGGAATACTTCATAGTTTTCCCATTTATTTGGAATTAACCATGTTTTCCAGAAAACGTCTTTTTTAGTGTTTCAGACTTTCGGGAGCTTCGGGACTCCAAAAAGGGCAAGATCAGAGAGCACGCTTCAGAATTTTCGAGACGAACGAAATGGGCTCAAAATGAAGACCAGAAGCCCATCCAGCTGGAAATGAGAGGGCCCACGCGGCCTAAAATCTTGGCCGTGTGGGCCTACCTATTTTGGGCCTCGGAGCTCCGCCGCCGTTGATCTTTTCTCCACGACCTAGTCGTGACCTAAAAAACGCCTATAAAATTGTCCCCCGACATTCTCTGGAAGTGGCGCCGCCGAAACACAGAAACACCGAAACGAAGATCAGGAGCTGCAGATTGGAGGGGAAAACTCCGGCGGGGCGCTGCTGGGGTGGTCTCCACCTTCTCCAACGACTTCTCCACCGTCTCCATGATGAAGGGCGAGTAGTCCCCCCTGGATTTGGGTTTGTGGTGGTAACTTATGTATCTCTCCTCTCTTTGAGCTTCACTAATTAGTACCGTATGAGCTGCTGAACATGATTACGGTCATCTATGTAATTCCCATGGTGGATATTATGGGTGAGATAATATTTGTTATGCATTTACTGTTGTGTTGGATCTTTTATGACTTGTCATACTTTGGAGATATTCTATGATGCATGTGATGGTTTGATTTATGCATAATGCCTTGTTTATCTTTATCATGAGGTGATTGACACCACCAAGTGTAGATAGATGAGAGAGATATGGTAACACACACGAAATAAAATCATTGCACTAGTGTCTTGAATATTGTCCATTATGAACTATGATGTATGTGGGTACGGCATGGCCGATGTGACAAGGCATAGGTATTGAGTGACACAGTACCGCCCAACATCCTTTATCTGGGGGTAAAAAGAAAGAGTATGATGTGGGAGCGAGAGCAACCACGCTAGCCTTACGAGGGTGACCTAGCAACACAAATGAGTACTTCTTTCAACTATATGTTTTAGGACATAGCCGTTATAAAAGCTACCATTAAAGCATGACAATTATGTGTACTTTATCTATAACATGATAATCACCATAGATGAGAGAGAGAGGATTAAGTGAACCCATGAACCCATGTCCATTGTTCCTATAAGAGAAAACCTTTGTCTTGTCTCTCGCATTGAAGAGGATTGGGACACTTTCACATTCTTGTTTTGTTACGTTAAACTTCATCCATTAAATCAACCACCTTGTTCTTTAAACTTGTTTAGTGCATAATCAACTAAAACTTGTGACACTTTATTTTAGGGAATAGATAACTTTTCCTTCTTGCTCCTGCGGATTGATACCTTACTTCCACATTGAGAGGTGCTACAGTGATCCCCTGCTCTTGGGGGTTATCACTCACGCATCACTCCGGAGGCAGGCATGGTGATGTAGAGCCCTCCGGTGATGATTCCCCTCTCCGGCAGGGTGCCGGGAAGAGCTTCTGAACCCTCCCGAGCTAGGGTTGACGGCGGCGGCGTCTCTGGAACTTTTCGTGGATAATGGCTCGGGTATTTAGGGTTTTCGCGTCGGGAGGAATAAATAGGCGAAAGGGCGGCGGCTGCGGAGCCACGAGGGCCCCACACCACCCCACGGCGCGGCAGGGGGGCCGCGCGGCCCCATGGTGTGGGCGCCACGTGGCTCCCCTCCGTGTCTCCTCTGGACTCCGTCTTCGTGTTGGAAAAATAGGAGGTTCTGTCCAAGTTTCGTCCAATTCCGAGAATATTTCCAGACTAGCTTTTCTGGAATACAAAAACAGCAGAAAACAGGAACTGGCACTGTGGCATCTTGTTAATAGGTTAGTCCCAGAAAATGCATAAAAATGCTATGAAGTGTATATAAAACATGTAACAATTGGTATAATATCAACATGGAACATCAGAAATTATAGATACGTTTGAGACGTATCAAGCATCCCCAAGCTTAGTTCTACTCGTCCTCGAGTAGGTAAAACGATAAAAACAAAATAATTTCTGAGGTGACATGCTACAATCATAATCTTGATCAAATATGTAAAGCACATGTTATGAATGAAGTGATCCAGGTCAATGGTCTATAGTTTGCTAGCAAGTAGATAATGAGCAAACAACTGAATCATATAAGCAAAAACTTTTCATGAATAGTACTTTCGAGACAAGCATCAAGAGTTTTGCATAAGAGTTAACTCATAAAGCAATAGATTCTAAGTAAAAGGTATTTAACCAACACAAAGGAAGATTTAAGTTTCAGCAATTGCTTTCAACTTTCAACATATATATCTCATGGATATTTGTCAACACAAAGCATATAATAAGTGCAATATACGAGCATATAAAAATTGTTGCACCAAAGTTGACACTAGTGTTTGCTTCTAAGATAGAAAGAAGTAGGTAAACTGACTCAACATAAAAGTAAAAGAAAGGCCCTTCGCAGAGGGAAGCAGGGATTAAATCATGTGCTAGAGCTTTTTAAGTTTTTGAAATCATATAGAGAGTAAAAATAAGTTTTGAGAGGTGTTTGTTAATTGTCAACGAATCAGAAAATGGAAAGTACAATATGACCCCTGCCAACCAGACTTTTAAGAGCGGCTCCCATGAAGGACGTTATTTCTACCAGCAAGGCAGATCATCCCTCTTTCTCTTTTGTTTACACATGCAGATATTTCACTGTTTGTCATTGCTTGACTGATAAATCAGGGCAAAAATGTGAAGAGAATTAAGCGGTTAAAGTTGTAATTAATTGGGACTGGGCACCCCATTTGCCAGCTCTTTTTGCAAAATTAATGGATAAGCGGATGTATATGCCGCTAGTCCGGTGGTAAAGTCTGTTTGACAGTTGACATAAAGACATCCACCCCGTCCTCATGAGCTTGGTAAACATTGACACAAAATAGGAGTAATAAAGTTTGAATAGTTTAAAGGTAGCACATGAAAAATTTACTTGGAATGGCAAGAAATACCACATATAGGTAGTTATGGTGGACACAGATGGCATGGATTTGGCTCAAGGTTTTGGATGCACGAGAAGCATTCCCTCTCAGTACAGAGTTTAGGCTAGCAAGGTTATTTGAAGCAAACACAGGATATCAACCGACACAGCAAGCTTATATGAAAACATATTGCAAGCATTATAAGACTCTACACTGTCTTCCTTGTTAACCAAACCCTTTTACTAGAAAATATCTAGACCTTAGAGATACCAATCATGCAAACCAAATTTCAACGAGCTTTACGGTAGTTCTTCATTAATAGGTTTTAACTACATGATACAAAAGCTTAAACATGAACTACTTGATAACTCAAAACAATTGACAAGTATCAAATTATCCAATACAATGATCTACAAGAATATGTAAGCTTTTTCCATTATACCATCTACCACATGCAACATTTTCTGTTCCAACCAAACACCAATCAATTTATTTCAACATAAACTCTCCAAACAATTATAAGTGAAGCAAGAGAGTACTTTCTTTAAAAGAACTAACAGCTCTGAATAAGAGATGCATGCAAAACAGGAGCTAAAAGCATAGCAATAGCTAGACAAGAATACTCAACAAGTATAAGTGAAGAATAGGAGTATTCATATGAAAAAGCGGAGCGTGTCTCTCTCCCAATCAAGAATGCTGGGGTCCAATCAAGTTGACCATAAGAAAAATAAAATACTGAAAATAAAAGCACACAGACGCTCCAAGTAAAGCACATATGATGTGAAAGAATTAAAATATAGTTTCACTAGAGATGACCTGATAAGTTGCTGATGAAGAAGGGGATGCCTTGGGCATCCCCAAGCTTAGACGCTTGAGTCTTCTTGAAATATGCTGGGGTGATCCATGGGAGCATCCCCAAGCTTAAGCTCTTCACTCTTCTTGATCACATTATATCATCCTTCTCTCTTGACCCTTGAAAACTTCCGCCACACCAAACTCAAAGTAATTCTCATTAGAGGGTTAGTGCACAATCAAAAACTCACATGTTCTATAAGGACACAAACATGACCGTTACTTTTAACATTAGCTACTGCCACTGATGTTATGTGAAGCTCTTCACCCTAAAAAAGAATTCCACTCAACACTAGTAAAAGAGAGAATGCGAAAAATAAAAGACAGAATCTGTCTAAACAGAACAGTCCGCAAAGACGAATTTTTTCGAGGCACTTACGTTGCTCAGATCGAAAAACTTTAAACTAACGAAAGATGCGTACATATCTGAGGATCACGCACAAAAAATTTCAGATTTAAATAATTTTTCTGTGATTTTACAGAATTAAAACGGTGAACAGCAGAAATCTGTTCCTGCGCAGAAATCCAAATCTAGCATCATCTTCCTATTAGAGGCAATACTTGGCACAACAATGCGATAAAATAAAGATACAAAGGAATTGTTACAGAAGTAAACAACTCCTTGACTCAAAAAAAGAAAAATTGCAGAAATAAAATAATGGGTTGTCTCCCATAAGCGCTTTTCTTTAACGCCTTTCAGCTAGGCGCAGAAAGTAAGAATCAAGTGTTTCCAAGTGATGAAGCATCAACAGAATAATTTGCTCTAACAATAGAATCAAAAGGTAACTTCATCTTCTTTCTAGGGAAGTGTTCCATACCTTTCTTGAGTGGGAATTGATATTTAATATTCCCCCTCTCATATCAATAATAGCACCAACAGTTCTAAGAAAAGGTCTTCCCAAAACAATAGGACAAGAAGCATTGCATTCAATATCCAAAACAACAAAATCAACGGGGACAAGGTTATTGTTAACCATTATAAAAACATCATCAACTCTCCCCAAAGGTTTCTTTATAGTATTATCAGCAAGGTGAACATCCAAATAACAGTGTTCCAAAGGTGCTAAATCAAGCATATCATAGAGTTTCTTAGGCATAACAGAAATACTAGCACCAAGATCACATAAAGCATTGCAATCAAAATCATTCACTTCATTTTAATGATGGGCTCCCAACCATCTTCTAACTTCCTAGGGATAGAAGCTTCATGTTTTAATTTCTCTTCCCTAACTTGCATGAGAGCATTAGTAATATGTTTAGTAAAAGCCATGTTTATAGCACTAGCATTAGGACTTCTAGCTAGCTTTTGCAAGAACTTAATTACTTCAGAAATATTGCAACCATCAAAATCAAAATCATTATTATCAAAAGTAATAGGACCATTGTCTCCCACATCTCGAAAAATTTCAGCACTTTTATCAGGAACAGTTTCAGTGTTTTCAGGCAATTTTAAACGTTTTGCAACAGAAGTAGAGACATTGCCAACACCAATTACTTTACCATTGATAGTAGGAGGTTTGTTAACACTTGAGTTTATAGCATTTTCAGTAGTAGTAATAGTATAAACTCTAGCAATACTATTCTTTTTAGCAATTTCATCCTCTCTTGCCCACCTAGCATGTAAATCAGCTAACATCCTCACATTATTATCAATTTTAACTTGTATAGCATTGAGAGTTTTGCTCTCTTTAACATCATGAGGCATAGTTTTAATTTTTAACAAATCAACATCAAGAGCAAGACTATCAACTTTAGAGGCAAGAACATCAATTTTCCCAAACTTTTCCTCAACAGATTTATTGAAAGCAGTTTGTGTACTAATAAAATCCTTAAGCATGACTTCAAGATCAGAGGGTACACTCTTATTATTGTTGTAGGAATTACCATAAGAATTAACATAACCATTGCCACTATTAAAAGGATAGGGCTTATAATTGTTATTACCAAAATTATTCCTATAAGCATTGTTGTTGAAATTATTATTTTTAATGAAGTTCACATCAACATGCTCTTCTTGAGCAACCAAAGAAGCTAAAGGAACATTATTTGGATCAACATGCATTTCCATTTGTAAGCATAGACATAATAGTATCAATCTTATCACTCAAGAAGAGGTTTCTTCAACAGAATTTACCTTCTTACCTTGTGGAGCTCTTTCGGTGTGCCATTCAGAATAATTTATCATCATATCATCAAGAAGCTTTGTTGCAGCACCCAAAGTGATGGACATAAAGGTACCTCCAGAGGCCGAATCCAATAGGTTTCTTGAAGAAAAATTTAGTCCTGCATAAAAGGTTTGGATGATCATCCAAGCAGTCAGTCCATGGGTGGGACAATTCTTTACCAATGATTTCATTCTCTCCCAAGCTTGAGCAACATGCTCATTATCAAATTGTTTGAAATTCATAATGCTACTTCTCAAAGATATAATCTTAGCAGGAGGATAGTATTTTCCTATGAAAGCATTTTTGCATTTAGTCCATGAATCAATACTATTTCTAGTCAAAGATAGCAACCATTCTTTAGCACGTCCTCTCAAAGAGAAAGGAAAAAGTTTCAGTTTAATAATATCACCATCTACATCCTTATACTTTTGCATCTCACAAAGTTCAACAAAATTATTAAGGTGAGCAGCAGCATCATCAGTACTAACACCAGAGAATTGCTCTTTCATAACAAGATTTAAAAGTGCAGGTTTAATTTCATAGAATTCTGCGTTAGAAGCAGGTGGAGCAATAGGTGTACTAATGAAATCATTGTTGTTCGTGCTAGTGAAATCACACAACTTAGTGTTCTCAGGGGTACTCATTTTAGCAAAATTAAAACAAAACAGAAAGATAACAACTTGAAAATAAAAGTAACTAATTTTTTTGTGTTTTTGATAAATAAAGCAAACAAGACTAAATAAAAATAAACTAAGCAAGACAATAACAAAGTAAAGAGATTGGAAGCGTGAAACTCCCCTTGCAGAAATCCTCTTGCTTCCCAATATGGCGTCAGAAAATATGGCGTGTGGAAGGAAGGCAAGGAGATTGCTGAACCGAAGTGCTTCTGCTCCCCGGCAACGGCGCCAGAAAATATGCTTGATTGCGTGGATCACACGTTCGCTGGGAGACCCCAAGAGGAAGGTATGATGCAGTGTAGCAGCAGTTTTCCCTCAGTATGAAACCAAGGTTTAATCGAACCAGTAGGAGCAAGAAATCACTTCGGAAGGTTGTCAGTGGGCGCTGACGTGGAATCTGCACACAACACAATCAAACTACTTTGCCCCAACGAAACAGTGAGGTTGTCAATCTCACCGGCTTGCTGAAAACAAAGGATTAAACGTATGGTGTGGAAAACAGTAGTAAATTGCAGAGAATGAAAAGGAACAGTGTTTGCAGTTGGTTGTATTATCAGTGTAAAAGAATGGACCGGGGTCCACAGTTCACTAGTGGTGTCTCTCCATAAAAGATAACTAACATGCTGGGTGAACAAATTACAGCTGGGCAATTGACAAAATATTGAGCGCATGACAATGCATATATATGACATGATGATTACTATGATATTCATGTGGGCATTACGACAAAATACATAGACCGTTATCCAACAACGTCTATGACTAATAATCCACCGCCAGGTTGTCATACCGAGTTCCCCGTTGGTATTAAGTTGCAAGCAACGGATAATTGCATTAAGTAATGTGCGTAAAGTAAACAAATGCATTAGACCTAACGGCGTACCCTTAAGCTAAGCATCGGTTATTTTATCCCTAGTGGCAACACACATCCACAATCTTAGAAGTTATTGTCACTCTCCCAGATTACCGGAGGCATGAACCCACTATCTAGCATAAATACTCACTCTTGGAGTTACAAGCATCTACTTGGCCAAAGCATCTACTAGTAACGGAAAGCATGCAAGATCATAAATAACATATAAGATAGATTGATAATCAACTTGACATAGTATTCAATATTCATCGGATCCCAGCAAACACAACATGTAGCATTACAATAAGATGATCTTGATCATGATAGGCAGCTCACAAGATCTAAACATGATAGCATAAAGTGGAGAGACAACCATCTAGCTACTGCCATGGACCCGTAGTCCAAGGATGAACTACTCACGCATCACTCCGGAGGCAGGCATGGTGATGTAGAGCCCTCCGGTGATGATTCCCCTCTCCGGCAGGGTGCCGGGAAGAGCTTCTGAACCCTCCCGAGCTAGGGTTGACGGCGGCGGCGTCTCTGGAACTTTTCGTGGATAATGGCTCGGGTATTTAGGGTTTTCGCGTCGGGAGAATAAATAGGCGAAAGGGCGGCGCTGCAGAGCCACGAGGGCCCCACACCACCCCACGGCGCGGCAGGGGGGCCGCGCGGCCCCATGGTGTGGGCGCCACGTGGCTCCCCTCCGTGTCTCCTCTGGACTCCGTCTTCGTGTTGGAAAAATAGGAGGTTCTGTCCAAGTTTCGTCCAATTCCGAGAATATTTCCAGACTAGCTTTTCTGGAATACAAAAACAGCAGAAAACAGGAACTGGCACTGTGGCATCTTGTTAATAGGTTAGTCCCAGAAAATGCATAAAAATACTATGAAGTGTATATAAAACATGTAACAATTGGTATAATATCAACATGGAACATCAGAAATTATAGATACATTTGAGACGTATCTGGCGCCCTCCTCGGTCGCCTCCGTCTCTCCTTCGGACTTCGTGTACGTGTTGGAAAAATTGGAGGTCCTGTCCAGGTTTCGTCCAATTCCGAGAATATTGCTAGAACAACTTTTCTGAAATACAAAAACAGCAGAAAACAGGAACTGGCACTGTGACATCTTGTTAATAGGTTAGTCCCAGAAAATGCATAAAAATCCTATGAAGTGTATATAAAACATGTAACAATTGGTATAATATCAACATGGAACATCAGAAATTACAGATACGTTTGAGACGTATCAAAGGGCATCCTATGTATAATTGTGTTAGGGATTTCAGTGAGAAATACTAGTAGTTGATTTGTATAATTATGTTGAGACCTGGTTTTATGTTGAATTTTTTTGAATTATAATAGAGAAATCAGATTGCAAATTGGAGTTTCAAAATTTTCATTTTTAATGCCAAAATAAGATTGGGAATTGGACTTTCTGAATTTTTTAGAATTATAAAGTATATCATATGGGAGGCATAATCCTTAATTTTTTTGAGCTTTTAAACTATATTTCACTAATTAAATGAGTTTAATAGCATTTTACAAAAAAAAACATCAAATTTGAACTACAAGTGTGTTATTGTTTGTCTCCAAGATTATACAAAAATCATACGAACATAGTATACCATGATTCTACGCAATATCACAGAAAACGTCAGAAAATTTAACCCTTGGCTACGAATGGTCACACACAAATTTGGCCATGTTTTGTGAAAAATCACATAAATCGAGAAAAAATTAAAAATTAAAAACCTGGGAGAATCTTCCTTTTTAGTTTAGTAGTATCAAGGAAAAGTTAAAATTGCAATACAACAATTTTTTTATAAAAGTCTTGACCAAATGGAGAACCTTGTATGAAGATTCAAGGCTAGCGTTTTGTTATGATGACTAAACTCGGCACAAACATGGAGTTTGACATTGTAAACAAGATTGCCAAAGCAAGATTACAAAAACTTTTGAAGTTTGTTTTCATTTTTTAGTGCCAAAATTCTGTTTTTTGGAACGTAGTTACACAACCAATAAGATTGCGAATTGTACTTTCACGATTCTCACACAAAGTATATCATATGGGAGGCATAATGCTTGAATATGTTGATTTTCGAGCTTCATTAAATGAGTTTGATAGCATTTACTGACAAAAATCAAATTTGAACTAAGTGTGTTATAGTTTGACCAAAAGTTATAAAAAAAAGTACTCTACCATGATTCTACGCAATAGCACAAAAACAATCTGGAAATTTACCCCTTAGCTATGAATGGTCACACTCACAATGGTGGCCCTGTTTTAAAAAATATATCACAAAATGGGAAACCAACGGGTAAATTTCTTTTTAGTGTACTAGTATCTGGAAAAAAATGATAAACTTCCAATACAACATTTTTCAATTTTTAAGGTACCAGAGGGCGCATTGTGTGATAAGGATCAAGCGGATGATCTTAGAGTTTTGCCCGATCTTTCACCGCAAGAACCACTGAGATAACTATTCTCCCAACCACGTGGCAATCCACGAAATCTGAAGAACCTGGATAGATTTAGGCGAGCAACATGAAGATAAACAACACGCGTCACGCCAAGCTCGACAAACCTTGACAGATTCAAGGACCTTCTCGCCACGCACGATAACTCTTGACAGATTCAAGAACACTCATGCCTCTATTTGCTGGATAACTTGACGAACGTCCGAGACGCCGTCTTACACGCCGATCCCCTAGGGACGGTGGTAACCCTGAACTTTTAGTTCTACATAATTTTCAACTCCCGTAATATTGTGACACCCCCTTTGTTTATATAGGACAAAGGGGTCGGGGTTGCCGAACTAAACCCTAACCGACTCGAACTCCTAAACCTAGTTGGACTCGAACTGGATAGAAACCGGCCTATTGGAGGCTCGGCCAACACATTAAAAAGGACACAGCCTTAGACATTACATTGCATGACTATTGTCCTAGCTGTAACCTTTAGCAACGATGCCCGCATCATTCTCCCCTTCTTGGAAAGGCGTTGTCCTCAACGCCAGAAGGTCTTCTCCAGCGCTTGTGGCGTCAAATCAGCAATATCGTCACGCTTCTTCTCCCTCCTCAAGTCTTCGCCGGCCTGCCACCCCACATCCTCCCTCTCGGCTAGCTAGACTTGTTCTTGGCGCCCTCCATGTTTGGCGCCACCAACCTGATTGAGACACAAAACTTTCATACTGCACGTTGAAACGAACCACGCAAATTATCCCAGACACAACAGGACAAATTCCTGCACACCAAGGATCCAAACAAGCAGAATACGCCTACAGATGCAATCTAAAACTGTGGAGATCAACCGAATACATCACCCAGAACAAACAGGACAATTCCTGCAATGGATCCAAATGAACTGAGTCCACCATCGATTGGAACTAAAACCAACATGTCTTCTTCTTCTTTTTTTACCGTACCAATTAATATTGCTCCGATCCGGACATATGATGTGTCACGTACGTGCATGGCCAATCAATTTGCTCTTTCCTTTCCTTGTACCGATCCGGATAAAGCTCCTCTCTATCTCTTTTATATATAGGAGTATATAATTTGCCTGCACTCCACGTACGTAGCAAGGAAACCAATCTGAACTTCCCAACTGAAACAATTCCGATTTTTTTTTAGAAGAAAAGGGCCTTACCCCAGTTCCATTCAACGAACGAAACTCGAACCGAGTCTTACAGCATTTTAAGCATTCAGGAGAAGGCAGCATGCCAACCCAGACTAGAGACATAAAGCCTATTTACAGACATAAGTATCTGGTGCAAAAGGCCTGAAACACGCACACAACCTGACGACTACAGCACAGACATACACCTAGAGCTTCTGCACAGCTTTCCAGTTGCCGCCAGACTCCACCATGATCAGAGAGTTTTTCTTCAAAGTCTTCGCCAGCGCCTTGGTCGTGGCTTCCCAATCACCAGTTTGCGGTTCACCAAGAGCTCCCCATTTGGTTTCTTGATCGCACCAGCAGTTTGAATCGGGTCCCTCATCCTAGAACTCGCCAAGTCAGAAGGGGGTGGCTTCGGGCAATCCTCTCCAGCTGTGATATCAAGGTGCTCATTTGTTCTTTTGCAGCCTCGGAGAGCAGAATCACCCATTGAGCAAGAGTAGAGACCAATCTTCTCCACAAAACCTGCATACCAGTCCATGGAGTTTTGTTAAAGCATATATCATTTCTAGTTTTCCACAACACCCACATAACAGCTGCGTGGAGAACGTTATGCATCTCATGCTTTGACTCACTCAACCATAGGCTAGCAATTTTTTCATAATTGACTGGTAATATAGTTATTCCAGTCAACCTACCTAGTTCTGACCACAAACCTTTAGCAACCACACACTCAAAAAGCAAATGGTTACAAGTTTCATGTTCAGAGCAAAACAGGCAAGATAAATCCGGCACGGCTTGTCTCTTATTCAAGTTATCTCTAGTGAGAATCTTATTGTGAGAGACCAGCCACAGAAGGAAATGAATTTTTGGTGGAATCTTAATTTTCCACACAGCTTGAACAAAAGTAGGCATAATTCCGCGAAAGTTCACCACAGCATACAAGGAGCTAACTGAGTAAATCCCTTTCGAGTCAAGCTTCCATAAGATTGCATCCTCCTCATTAGAGAAAGAGATAGAACTTGCAATCGAAACAATGTCATACCATTGCAACATTAGACGTTCATCAAAGCACCTTCTAAAAGTTACTTTAAGCTGAACCCCATCCCATGCATCCGCAATAGTAATGTTTTGCTCGTTAGTAAGGATATAAACATCCCAAAACTGGATGGCCAGGCTAGAGCCCCCAAACCAGCAATCTTCCCAAAACTTAACCTTCTTACCATTGCCAACTTTCCACTGGCATCCCAGTTTAGCCGCATTGGCAGCCCACAAGACCCCTTTCCAAAAGGGAGAAACTCCTACCGAAGAGCAGGAAAAAAGATTTGGGTTGTTAACGTTATACTTGTGGTCAATAATTTGCTTCCACAATTTGTTGTCATCTAAATGATATTTTTTAATCCATGAGGCCAACAAACACATATTCATCTCAGCTAAATTAGGGATACCAAGACCCCCAAACTCTTTTTTCTGTGCAACTAGGCCCCAATTGGCTAAATGATATTTAAAGTGACCCTCATAATCATCCCATAGGCAATGAGCCATTTGAGAATTGATCAGGGCAATAGCCCACTTGGGAAACTTAATTACACTAAGAAGATAAGTAGGAATGCTGGCCAGGACACTCCTAACCAATTCTAACTTAGCTGCATGCGACATAAGTTTCCCTCTCCAGCCAGCCGCTTTCTTAATCAGTTTATCGATTATTGGCTGGAGATCTTCCTTCTTCAACCTACTATGATGTAAAGGTACCCCAAGATATTTCAAAGGGAAATTACCGAGTCTACAGCTAAGAATCTGAGCAAAGATCTGGGCCTCCTCCTCTGAGACATTAATCGACACAAGATCACACTTGTGGAAATTAATCCGCATCCCAGAGAGGTGCTCAAAACAGGACAAGAGCCATTTTAAATTTAGAGCACAGGACCTATCATGCTGCATAAACAGGAGGGTGTCGTCTGCATACTGCATGCTCACCACCCCTGTCCTATTAAAGCCATGTAGCAACCCTGTAATCAGGTTGTTGTTGGCAGCTCTAATGAGCATCTTAGTGAAAACATCAGCTGTGAGGTTGAATAAAAGAGGGGAGATGGGGTCTCCCTGCCTAACACCCCTACTAGCAATGAAAAAATCACTATTAACATCATTTATTCTGACACCGAAAGAGCCTTTCTCCAAAAGTGAGTTGACTAAAGCAACAAACTTTGGGCTAAAACCTCTCGAAATCAGCATTTTAAGTAGGAAGGTTCTGTCAACCCTATCGTAGGCTTTCTCATAATCCAACTTAAAAATAAAACCAGATTGATCGCTACGAGCAACATCATGAATAATTTCATGCGCTGCCACCACGCTTTCTAAAATAAACCTCCCCCTAATGAAGGCAGTTTGATTAGGCGAAATAAGATCCTCACAGATTTGTCCCAACCTATTGGTGGCACACTTCGAGAAAATCTTAAAACTACAGTTAATTAAAGCAATGGGCCTAAATTTTTGTATATGTACAGCATCAGGCTCTTTAGGTAGGAGTGTAAGTAAAGCAAAATTAAGTCTGTAAAGGTCTAGTGACCTTTTGTTCCACTCCGCAAACATATTAAAGAGGTCTTGCTTGACCAGATCCCAAAAGCATTGATAAAAGAAAAACGGAAGCCCATCCGGGCCAGGCGCTCCATCAGCATAAGAGCCAAAGACAGCGTCCTTAATTTCTTGCTCAGAGAAATCAGCATCTAAAATCTCATTTTGAGCAGGAGTAACTTTATCCGACTCAGACCAGAAATCGTTAGCTAAATCAACATTTATTTTCTGTTCCGCGCCAAATAAAGTTTTGTAATAATCAACAGCAATTTTAATTATACCTTCTGTGTCCTCTACTCTGCCAGCGGGCCCTTCCAAATAGGCAATGTTTTTCTTCCTCCTCCTCTGGTTTGCCTGAGCATGGAAGTAAGAAGTGTTACGGTCTCCCTCTAGGATCTGCTTTTCCCTCGACCTTTGTCTTGCTTTTATCTCTTCCTTCTTCCATATGTCTGTTAATTCATCAGAAATAAATTTCATCCGGTTTTTAGACACAGGCGAAAGACAAATAGTCTCAGAAAGAACATCTAACTGATCAAACTCAGCAATAAGCTGTTGTTTATATTTAAACTGGGCAGATTCCACATTTGCACACCAACCTTTAGTGTACCTCCTAAGATTTCTGACCCTAAATTGCCAGATATCAATAGGATTAGTCAAATGACAGGGAGACTTCCAGGCTTTATAAACTACCTCCTTGAAACCATCTACTTTAAGCCACCACTTCTCAAATCTGTACTGTTTGACTCTGGGAATCTTCAGAGCACCAGTATCTAAGATAAGAGGAGTGTGATCACTACCCACTCTAGCAAGGGCTCTCACCTGACTAGATGGGTATAATCTTTCCCAACAAGTAGAGACAAGAACCCTATCCAACGTGGCCATAATGGCGTCAGATTGGTTATTGCTCCAGGTATACATCCTACCAGCACATTTTAATTCAATCAAACCGAATTTATTAATCCAGTCATTGAACAAATCAACCCAGCGCTGATTGACGTTACCACTACTTTTCTCACTACGATCTCTAACTAGATTGAAATCCCCACCCAACATGATGGGGCCAGTCCAGTTAGACGTAACGATATGCAATTCGTTTATGAAATCCAGCTTATATTCCTCATAAGCCGTCCCATAAACAGAAACAAACATCCAGATTAAAGCATCATTTTTGTTTTTAATCAAACAAGCGACACAAAATCTATGAATATCTGTATTTAGAATTTCAAACATATCCCCATTGACACCCACTAGAATACCTCCAGCAGTGCCAATGGCAGGAAGCCATTTCCATACATAAGTATTATGGCTATCCAGCGTTTGAAGTTGCATATCAGAGAACAACTCTCTTTTGGTTTCAGAAAAACCAATTAAATCCGGACGATTTTCTCTAATGAGATCGCCGGCTCTCATAAGCTTATCAGGTCTGTTTAGACCTCTAGTATTCAAGAAGAAACCTATCATCTAAGGTTTGAAGTTCAGTTTCCTCCTCCTTTTTTTCTTGTCAGACACCTCGATCCAAGGTGTCACACAGGAAAAAGTATCATCTTCTCCCTCAGATTCACTAATGTGAGAGGGGGGATTTTCTAGGTCTCCACCATAATTGGGGAGCTGCTCAGCCACATGTTCATCACCAACCACATCAATGGTAGCAGGGAGAAACATATCTGGGTGGCAATCACGGAAATTAGCAAGCCTCTGGTTCTCCACATTTTTAATACAGTCTATATTTTCGGCAATTTCTACTTCAGAACCACCCAACACAACTCCAGCCATTCTAGCTCTAGTTAAAAGACTATTGTCATCAAGAGCAGAGAAGGAGTTATAAAAGGTGTTTTTCTTACTTGTAGGAACTTCCAAGTTCTTCAGTTTTAGGAGATCTTGAGCCTTCTGTATAGTAGTCCTGCCATCTTTCGTAATTCTGCCACTTGTTCTAGTGGTTTTCACTGGTCCCCATTTGTTTTGCTTGACAGTCGGAACAGTCGCTACCTGCGGTTGTTGAACAACTCTATCAGCTTCCCTAGCCTCAGTTGTCACTTTTTGTTGTTCCTCAGACTCTGACTCTTCATCAGACTCTTCAAACTGTTGTAGCAGTTGAGTAGATAACTCTGCGGGAAACACACCTCTTGCTAAGGAACCAGCTCCAGAGGGACAGTTTATCTCAAGGATTTTGTTCATCACAGACATCTCCAGATTTTTAGCAAGAGACATATCTGTATTCCCAACAGTTTTCTTGCCACCATGATTAGTGGTTTGTGTCGTAGGGGTTTTGGCATTAGCATCCAAATCCATATTCGACCCACCACCAAGCCCTTTTTCCTTCTGGATATGTTCCTCAAAGTCTTCACCTAATTCCTGATCATTAGGGTCTTGCGGGCTGTCATGATTGTTTTCATCCCTACCATCATCATCACCAGCCGTCACCTCATCCCCTGCATCAGCTTCCACAAAGAAACTCAACAAGTAAAAGCTATGTTCTATCTCGAACAACCTGTCTTTGGGAATCTTGCTTGTGTCTCTAACTGCCACTCTAATCCTCATAACCTTGTAGAAGCTCCTAAAAACTTCATGCCAATCAACATTAACTAGGATACCCAGAGCTGATGCTACTCTAGCAATCACTTTCCAGGTCCAGTACTTTGGAGGCAGCCCCTTTATGGTCACCCACACCTCCTACATTTCACCAAAAGCAGGCAGTTCTCCCTCCCACTTGGCGAAGGAGATGGAGACACCTTTCTTCTTCAGGTTAACAGAGGGGTAATCCACCAAGTCCTTAATGTTTTTGGACGGTGGGAATCTCACCAAGAAGATTCCGATCTCCTCTTTCCTTTCTTATTCTCGCGGAAGCAGTTTTTTTTTTCAACCTTTCCTTCGCTGCCAACGACGGCAAGTGCAATCGATCCGATCCATGTCCAACTCGCCAGCAGTATCCGATCTAGACTCCTCGATATCCAAAGAAACCGATCTCGACGGAAATCGATCTCCACCAACACCTCGACGAGATGCAGCGCCAACTCGTCGTCTTCTGCCAGCAATTCGAGCGGAAATAAATCTGCCAATCTTTGCAAAGCTGCTGTTCGATCTTCAACTGGACAAACCTCCTTGCGGTGATTAACCTGGCGCTCTGATACCACATGATAAGGATCAAATGGATGATCCTAGAGTATTGCTCGATCTTTCACCGCAAGAACCACCGAGATATTCTCCCAACCACGTGGCAATCCACGCAACCTGAAGAAGCTGGATAGATTTAGGCGAGCAACATGAAGATAAACAACACGTGTCACGCCAAGCTCGACAAACCTTGACAGATTCAAGGACCTTCTCGCCACGCACGATAACTCTTGACAGATTCAAGAATATGCATGCCTCTATTTGCTGGATAACTTGACGAACGTCCGAGACGCCGTCTTACACGCCGATCCCCTAGGGACGGTGGTAACCCTGAACTTTTAGTTCTACATAATTTTCAACTCCCCTAATATTGTGACACCCCCATTGTTTATACTAGAAAAATACCCCGCGCGTTGCAGCGGGAACTTTTTATAAAAACTGTAATATAAACGAAAGGACATATGACATATGCAACGGGAAAATTTCTCGGGAATATTCAGGATTCGATTGGGCACAATAATTGAGATCCTAAATTTAATCAATGTAGAATATTTGTATATTTAACTAAAAGTGTTGAAGTAATTGTATGGATAAAAGGATTTATAATGTGAATAGTTTTCATGTATGGATAGAAAATCATTAATAAATGTGGTATGACATGGATAAATAATGGATCAAATAGTGGATGATGTGGCTTAAGGAAGATGTGTGATTAATTAGTGGAGATGACATGGACAATTGATTGGTTAAGAGAATGGATGATGTGGATAGCTTGCATGTTGAGATAGAAAAATAATTAATGAGGTTAGTGGAGTTTTGCTTTATAAGAAGTATAGATAGGACAAAGAGGTAGGGGTTGCCGAACTAAACCCTAACCGACTCGAACTCCTAAACCTAGTTGGACTCGAACTGGATACAAATCGGCCTATTGGAAGCTCGGCCAACACATTAAAAAGGACGCAGCCTTAGACATTGAATTGCATGACTATTGTCCTAGCTGCAACCTTTAGCAACGATGCTCACATCATTGTGGTTGCCAGTTTGCGACTAGAACGCATTTCGTGGCATGGCACGAATGCAATTATGAAGGTTTGCACGTAAACATCAAATTATCGTGCCAGTTCACATCCAACATGGTTGTGAAATGTATAGATGGATCACATCGTTTTCACATTGTTTTGTGAAATTTTCTCTCGATCTCCTGGCTGCACGTAATTGTTCCACCGAAAATAATCAAGTGTACTACAATAAAGAAAACCTCATTTCCACTAAGGTTAACCATAGTTATCTCCTTCTCTCCACATTTCTATAGCACAACAATGGGATATGAATGGTGGCAGCAGGGCTTCATCCCGCCATTGAAGTAGATCGAGAGGGCCACATCTCTTTTATGAAGGGGATCCGTCGGACTCGGAACCCCGAGCGACCACAAGCGGGACAAGATGGAGGAGGAAGAAGAAGAGGAGGAGGAGGCGGTCCCTGATGAAGTCATCAACAACGACACCGACGAGGAGGATGAGGAGGACAATGACAACGACAGAGGTGGCGACGGCCATGGCTAGGACGACGACGATGGCGACGAACCGCCATCGAAGAGGCAGAAGATCTAGTAGTAAAAGCAGTACTAGTAGTAGTACTATGAGTACATTTGAGGTTTAGTTGCAAATATATCCTTTTGTAATGAAAGAAAGAACCTTTTGCAAATATATATACTTCTGTTCTGATGAAAATAATGTTGAATTTAGTTCAATTTTTGGCTGAATGAAGAAGAAACAGACAGCATGCACGTACCCCTTTCTAATCATCCATTTAATTAGGTATATTAGGTATGCAGATGAAATAGATCAAGGAACCACTTCTTAATCGGAAAATTAAATGTTGATCATGCTTTAATAAACGAATTATCTCTAAAAATCATAGTTTTGAATGAAATGGTGCTGGATGTGGGACTTTTAATTAAATTGAAATATATGGTACTGTAATATTTATAATTTCAATCATATTCATCATAAAATGTGAATATTTAATCTTGGGACCATTCTGAGGTTAAATAGATATTTTTGGATGTCTATCTGACTTTAGAAGGGCCCCAAGATAAGAAAAAATTGCAATGCAGGCACACAGTCATGTTTATAAACTGGCTGTACACACTCCAAACGAGCGAGGTGAGAGTAAACATTCCAACCCGGGCGTGTGAATCAACTACGTACTGGGCACACTGTTCCTACCCGTCAGGATTTTAAGCGATCCCACTCATCAGAACTCAGCCAAGTAACGGTGAACGAGGTTGACCCGACGGAAATGCCCGTTTAGACACATATGCGAGGCTCAAAATAATGAAGTGGGGCAAAAGTGAGAAAAACTGAATGTGTGGGGCAAAACTGATTGAGAACTAAACAAAGTGAGGCACGAGAATAGAAAGCCAAACAAATATGTGAAAATAAGGGGTAAGATTGGTATGTCACTGTGTCATAAGTTTGTTTTGAACGCACGTGTCCAATAAGTTCGTGTGTTCTTTCAAAATATTACAATACAAAATAGATAAGAATGTCTATTTGGTGGCCAAAAATTTGACTTGCACGAATAACGGTGGCTAGTGAAGTGTCTATTTGTGGTTTTTTCCATTAATTTGTCATGTTATATTTTGATGATTTAAATAATTTTGTTTTTCGTCACTCTAATAAGAATGGTTGAGGTCATTTCATTCATTTAGAAAATAAACATACCTTTTTTAGCCCTTGACCTAGATCCAACCACCTTATCACCCTCTCCACCTACTATATATAAGCCCAACAACTCACCACAAACCCTAACTACCCCATACATCCCCCCATCTGCCCACCTCCTTCCTCTGACACGCCGCCACTCGATCTCCCATGTTGTTCCTCCGTCCTAAGGAAAACACACTACCACAAGGGTTGGAGCAATGATGTTCCTCGTGTCCTACTTCATCTAACTCTATGTAATCTGCCCTACTTTCTCCTCTTTGATGTTCGACTTTGTTGGTTTTGTTTCCCTCTTCCATGGCGGATCTGTTGCCCCTTCCAATCTAATGATGTTCACCGTTGTTAACTATCCCAATGGTAGGAATTTTGTCACATCATCGTAACCCCCCTCTTCACCGATTGTCGTATTCGTCTTATTATATGCTAAGAGATCTGGGGAATACTAATCATAGAAGCTTGTTGGCGATGAAGAATGATGTGGTGGCACCCCTACGGATATATTCAAAAGGTGATACATCTTACACCCAGCTTATCCCCACCCCTTTCCATACCAAAGTTTTTTATGAGTTAATTTTACCTATTTTGCTAATTTTAATTATGATGTAAAATAAGCTTGGTAGATAAGAAGGGCATGAATAATTTTTGTTGGCTCCATTTGGACTTCCTCTGTTCAATAACATAGGGGCATAGGGCTTAATTGTCGTGGATCAAAATGCTTATTTTGTATTTGAATCTGAAATATACAGTATTGATGGAAATAGTTGTGTTCTTCCTTATCTATAAAAGATTTTGTTAAAAAGTTCACGTGCATACTTTTTTTAGGACAAGTCAATCGATTTCTACCACTCGATTAGATTGAATAGATTTTACCCAGTTTATAAACCGGGTCAAAAAACATACATCCTATACATTGCCCAATTTATAAGGGAAACCGGGCCAAAATACCACACAAGCAAGGAGACTCGTCGTTCACACGACGCAAGTTAACCAAACATGACAAAACACACCTCCGGTTCTGGGGCGGCCGCCCCGACTTACACCACTTGGCACCAAAGTCACACATGAGCCACAACACCGCACACCACAACCATCTTGTAGCCCTAGCCGCCCAGACGACTGCCTGTATACATGAAACTTCGCACCAAAAAACGGGGCCGCCACCCCAATATAGCAACTAATTAGAATTTCACATTGTCCGAAGGCGAACCAGCTGGGTCAAAGAACGCACCACCCAGACAGCCCGAGGCTGCCACCCAGACCCACGCAAGTCTACGACCCTTCCTCATGGGACCATTGTTACACGGGAGACCGAGGCCGCCGCCTCGACGTACCACCATAGTCCGGAGCCGCCGCCCCGAGATCTATCTCCCCCGACCAAAGAGCACACCTGCCCAACCTTCAGGAACCAGACGCACCGCGAGGGCCAAGAACTCCAAAACAATGCCTCTATGAAGGTAGCAACGCATCCGTCATCGCTTGCTCTAGAGAAGTTAGGTTTTCAACCGGAGATTTCAGAACCGCTCACATCGGTCGGGATCGAACCACCACAACGTCGCGCCAATAAAAAGAATGACGCCAAAGGCGCCGCCATTGTCGGCCCGGACCAAAGTCCGTGCAACGCTTTTGTCCCGGAGGTCAATCCGACCGCAAAGAGAGAGGAGCAGCAAAAAGGGCATTGAGGCTTTGTCGCCGACCATTAAGCTCCGCCGCAAGTCATGGCGGTCACGACACCTCGATCTAAGAAAACATCACTGCGCCGCCAAAAGCGGCCACCGATCCGGGGCCGCCGCCCCAGCTTCTCGCTGAGTGAAACCGCAAGATGGGTGTCGGAAAACGCCAGCGAAGTATACCACCACCTCCTGCAGCGCCGGAACTTCCGCCACTCCCATCCATCGCAGACTCGGACGGAGCGCCATGCACGACAACCATCCGCATATCGCGCCGCACCGCAAACCCCTCAGGAGGCAGCCGAGGCGCCGCAACCAACGCAGCCAGGCCGCCAACCTCCCCGTGCAATGCCAGACCAACCACCACCCACGCCAGCACGCCCTAGATCAGGCCCTCAGGCCCAGAATCGGGCCCAACAAAGCCCAGATATGGTTCGCGTTCGCACCACCACCAGCTGATGGCGCCGCCGCGACCTCCCGCCTCAGCACCGTAGACACGCGCCACCCACAGACCTCCACGCCGCCGCGCTTGTCCACAACTCCGCCGCTAGTCCTCAGCTCCGGCACCAACCAACGTCACCATATCGCGCGCACGAAAGGAAA
Source organism: Poa pratensis (assembly GCA_947311845.1). NCBI lineage: Eukaryota > Viridiplantae > Streptophyta > Magnoliopsida > Poales > Poaceae > Poa > Poa pratensis. Next base: position 20,922,617 of record CAMZMU010000088.1, read on the forward strand.
TACCGCCCGCCGCCACCTTCCATGTGGCGCGCGCGGCTTTGCCGGTGCCCCCTCCGGCGGTGGCGATGTGGGGGGAGGGGTGAGGCCCCTGGAGGTGGCGCTAGGAGGGTCCCCGTGTCGCCAGGGTCACGTGCACACCAAGTTAAGTTGTCGATGTTAAGGATAGGATAAGCGCATATTGACCCATGTACATAAACGCTTGAAGTGTGTCGAAACTGAATTTATAATAGGTGTGTCACATATTCTACTATATACATTAGACAGAAGAATCGCTGCCTCCTCATTCGTCCACGTCGCCCTTTAATCGAGAGCCGTCCGATCGCGACATCAGACGGCCCAGATGCGCCCCTCCAACACATGCTACTGTAGCACTCGATTTTTGTCCAATCCGGAGTTGCCACGTCACCCCGGTCACCATCCGGTCGATCCGGTCGCAGCCGGTCACTCCACGCGCACGAACTTTGGCGCAGTTTTTTTGCACACACCCCCGCAAAGGACCAAAACATAATTTGCAAAAAAACGAGGACTTCTCTGCAAAATTGCGACGAGCTCATCCCCGTCCTCTTTCCCTCTCCCGCGACGATGGAAGACCCCGGCGGCGCCGACGCGCCGCGCCGCCGTCACGCTCCTCCCCGCACGCACCGGGGCATACGGCGAGGTGCCGCGCCTCCTCCGCTATCTCCTCCCCTGCGCAGGCTTGCCGGGACGGCTTCTTGGCGCCGGGATGGTCGCCGCCGCGCCCGCCGGCTCCGCCGCGTCCGCGCACCCTCGCGGCCGCTCCGACGACCACAAGCAGGCGGCGCCGCCCCCCTTCGGCCTCCACGCGGTCCCGCGCGTCGAACGCGCGCACCCGCGCGACCCAGGACGCGGCGGTGCGCCGCCGGCAGCCTGGGCGCCGCCGCGGACGGCGCGGCTAGGGTTTGCCCCTGTGACGTCAGCACGACGTCACAGTGGGGCCGCCCTGTCAGATTTTTTTAATTTTTTTCCCTTCCGAATTTTTAAAAAAAAAAAACCCCAAACAAACTTAAAAAAATAGCCAAAACTAAAAAAATATCCACAATTTTTTTCCAAGCAATTCTACATAAATAATGCAAACCAAAAAAATAACAAATGTCCATATTTGTTTCTCGAAGCAAAATTCAAATTTCAATTATCCATGTGTTTTACAAATTTGTATTCCCCATATATGTCAAAAAAAATCAAATGTGCTAAACTATTCAAAGAATGAGTGATTTCCGAATTTGAACAGTTTTCAAAATTTTACACTCACAAAGACCTAACGGTTGAACGAGTTTAAAATTTAAACTCCCGGGCGCGGCAGAGCAAATAGCCGAAACAAACTTAAAAAAAAAGCCAAAACTAAAATAATGTCCACAATTTTTTTTCAAGCAATTCTACATAATTCTAACTATGATTTTGACATAATTCTAAATAATGCAAACCAAAAAATTAACAAATGTCCATATTTGTTTCTCGAAGCAAAATTCAAATTTCAAGTATCCATGTGTTCCATGTGTTTTACAAATTTGTATTCCCCACATATGTCAAAAATAATTCAAATGCGTCAAACTATTCAAACAATGGGTGATTTCCGAATTTGAACAGTTTTTAAAATTTTTGATTCACAAAAACTTAACGGTTGAACGATTTAAAATTTGAACCCACGGGCAATTCAATTTTTTTTCTTTTATTTTTGCTGCAAAAAAACAAACTATGCATACAACTTTGTGAATAAAAAAACCATAAATAATTTAGACCAACAATTTTACTACGTACACAACAAAAAATGACAAATATATCAAAGTGACGACAAAAAAAAATATGCACGCTCAAATTTCAAAATTCAAATATCCCTGTGTCTTCGAAATTTCTTTTTTTTCATATACGTCAAAGGCAATTCGAAACGGAAAAATATAAACAATTTGAACCAACAATTTAATATGTCCGCAGCAGAATTTTTTTTTGCTGCAAAAAAACAAACTATGCATACAACTTTGTGAATAAAAAAACCATAAATAATTTAGACCAACAATTTTACTACGTCCACAACAAAAAATGACAAATATATCAAAGTGACGGGAAAAAAATAATATGCACGCTCAAATTTAAAAATTCAAATATCCCTGTGTCTTCGAAATTTCTTTTTTTCATATACGTCAAAGGCAATTCGAAACGAAAAAAACTAAATAATTTGAACCAACAATTTTAATATGTCCGCAGCAGAAAAAAACAAATATGTCAATGTGGTAACATGCACGATCAAAATTCAAAATTTAAATTTCCCTTCGTCTTCGCAATTTCTTTTTTTATTTACTTCAAAAAGAAATCAAATGCGTTAAACTATTCAGCAACTGGATGGCTTCTAAATTTGAACGATTTCCGAAATGCGGCCAATCTTAAAACGGAGGCCTCCGTTAAAACGGAAGGCTTCCAAATCTGCGCAATTTTCACATACGAACACTTTCGAGATTAAATTTAATGGGCCGACAAAATATACCAAATATTCAAAATGAATTTAAAAGTGCTAAACTATTCCAAAACTTGATGACTTCCAAATTTAAGCAATTTCCAAAATGTTACCGATTTTCCTATTTCCGCAATTTTACGACCGAATAATTTTAAAAAAAATAAGCCCATGGGCGCGGCGGAGCCCGCGCTTAATCCCCTAGTATGTTGAAGAAAGTGTGCTCAGCTAGTTCCTAAAAATGTTAGTATATCCACAAGGCTTGTGTGTCTTGTACGGTGCCGCACATGGATGGGTCGTTGGAGATAGGAGTAAAGATCCAAATCGTCGTACCTTTACCTGGGCATGGCATGGCGAGACGCTGCTTGCCGCCACAACTGAAGCCCATAAGTTGTGATTGAGCTATCCTAACTTTGGCTGGGGCCGGAGGCACCACAAACGGGTCAATTTTTTTGTTACCGTCAACAATATTTGCAGCCAAACTCTAAAGCACTGATCGGGCGGATTAAGAATGTTCGTTCCCAAATTAAACCGGAAGATCATTTGCCGCTCCTGATCATTTGCCAAACTCTAAAGCACTGACCGTCAACAATATTTGCAGCCAAACTCTAAAGCACTGATTGCACTAGGTGTCATAGGTTTGTTTTGAATGCATGTGTTCAATGAATTTGTGTTTTCTCGCAAAATGTTACAATACAAAATAGATAGGAATGTGTAGGCCAATATGTTTACATGCACGGATATCCCTGGCAAGTGCAGTGTCTATTGTGTTTGCCCATTAATTTGTCGTGTTATATTTTGGTGATTTAAATATTTTCTTTTTTGCCCATCCTAACGTAATGGCGAAGGTCATGTCATTCATTGAAGAAAATATTAAGAAAATATACCTTTAGCTCTTGATCGAGATCCAACCGCCACATCACCCCCTCTCCACCCACTATATAATCCCAACAACTCGCCACAAACCCTAGCAAACCCATACATCTCCCCCATCTGTCCACCTCCTTCCTCCCACGCACCGCCACTCGATTCCCATGTTGCTATTGCGTCCGAAAAAACACACTACCACAAGGGTCGCAGCAGTAATGTTTCTCGCTCCTACTTCATCCAACTCCGTGTCATCTGCCATATGCATAGTTTCTCCTCTTTGGTGCTCGACATTTTTGGTTTTGTTTCCCTCCTCCATGTCAGATTTGTTACCGCTCTAATCTAATGATAGTGCTCACCGCCGCTCTCTATCACACCGCTAGAAATACCTTTGTCGCATCATCATAACCTCCATCTTCGCTGATTGTCGTATTGTTCTTATAGAAGGTTGGAGATCTGGCGAATACTAATCATACAAGCTCGGTGGCGATGAACACTGATGTGGTGGCACCCCTGTGGATAGATCCAAAAGGTGATATATCTTACTCCTAGCTTATCCCATCCCCCATTTCCATACCCAAGTTTTTTTATGAGTTACTTTTAGCTATTTTGCTAATGGTAAGGGCATAGATAAATTTTTTTTGGCTCCATTTAGTAGTTCCTCCGTTCAATAACTTAGGGCCAAAGGGCTTAATTGTCCACTACTCATCATTATTATCTCTAAAATTAGTAGATAAAAACCCTTATTTTGTATTCGAATGTGAAATACACAATATTGATGGAAACAAATGTGCACTTATTTACTTATAAAATATGATTTTTGTTTGGTCACGTGCATATACCAAGTTAAGTTGTCCATGTTTAGGATAGGACAAGCGCAAATTGACCCATGTACTGCCAATTAATGCCGACGTGTGTAACATGCGCTTGAACTGTGTTCAAATTAATTTAGGAGTATGATATAAGTTGAAGAAAGAGTACACACAGAGAGCTCATAGAAATGCTATATCCACAAGCCGTGTTGTGTCTTACACCGGTGTCACACATGGATGGGTTGGAGATAGGAGTACAGATCATATAGTAACTTACCTGGGCATTGCACGACGAGATGTTGCTTGCCAACACAACTAATACAGCGGTGGCTGCCGCCAGAGTCGAAGTTGTGAATGTTTGGGGCGGTGTCAAACTGGCCTTGACGAGGAGATCTAGCGGCCTCCACTTGTTACGCATGGAACGGCAGACGAATACACACACTAATGGCAATCAGGAAAGTTGTAAATGAACTGGGTATAGGTGCAAGCCCATTAACTTCAGACAAAAAAAAAACTACAAAAATGCATAAAACTCTACACAATAATTAATCGGAGAAAAGGCCATAGTTGTGGTACACACACAAAGATCATAACACACTAAAAAAACATTAAGTTTTGTTTGAATTCAGTTTCATGGTTTATGTTTTTTTCTCGCAAAAAGTACCAAAGCAAAGATGCAATAGATATGTTTGTTTGGAAGGCTACAAATTTGCATTCAATAAAGTACGAACAAAATTATTTCATAGTGAGAGGCATTGGTTAATGCTTTTTTTTTCAATCCATCTTTCGTGCTGGGATTTGGTGGTTGAAAAGGATTTTGTACATACTCCATATGTTTTTATCATAATACAAGATTGGATGGTGCTCATATCATGCATTCGAGAAGAAAAAAATAATATTTTTATCCATACGTTCTAGCCTTGGATCAAGATCTAACCACCATCGCTCTTCTCCACCTACACCTCACCACAAACCCTATACCACATACACCACCTCCTATCTGCCTCTACTTCTCCCCATACGCCGACACTCGATCCCCCATGTCGTTGTTGATATCTCTTAACTAATGTTCTACCAAGAGGGTTGTTTCAGTGATGTTCTTGCTACCACCTTCTTCCAACTATGTTTCATTTGGCCTATTTTCTTGTCTTTAGTGCTCAACATTGTCATATTTGTTGCCCTCTTCTAGTCTAATAATAGTACACCTCGTCGCACCATTGTATCCCCATCTCTTCCCATTGATTTTCGTATTGATCTTATCATAAGGTTAGAGATATGGCAAACACTAATCTTAAAGCTCATTGGCACAATCACCAATGTGGTGGAACCCTCTATATATACGGATATATCTGAAATATTCAAATTAACACAGTGGATCCACGTGGTAGCTAGTTCTTCTGGATCAATAGCATAGGGGCACGGGAGTAGTTTGTCTTCAATGCAGGAGAAAAACACATTGAAAATGATTACACTACCCATGCTTATTCTCTCTAAAATATTATATGCATGTATAAATGGAGCAAACGACTTATTTGCACTAGTGTGGAATACACTCAATATAAATGGAAACAAATGTAATGTCCCAAATTATAAATTTCTTTCTTGATTTGGCGACATCCATATGTCAAATTAAACTGTCCATGTAAGGTTTAGCATTAGGATAAACGTGTTGCCATGTTTACCGTGACATAGTGGGCGGGAAGTAAATTATTGATAAATTTTTTTGAAATGGGTAATCCCGGCCTCTGCATCATGATGATGCACACAGCCATTGCATTAAAATAAACGAGTATCAGGTTTGTGTCAATCCATTATTACAACTTAAGGGTCGGCCAAAGTGGCGACATAAATCAACCATCTAAAAATGGTAAACACTAGGAGACTACACATGTTGGAGTCTTCTAGTATGCTGCCAAAGGATAGCTCGGACAACCGCCATAAGCCGGGTACATACAATATCGGGGCCCTTTGCTCCAAAGATAGGAGAAAAGACCATAGGTGAATCCAGTAGATAGCGCGATGAATGACCTGCAAAAAATGAACAACTTTTGATTTGTTAAAAACAATGACATTCTGACAGTTCCAAACAGCTCACAAAAAAGCACAGATGCCAATACGTATTCATGCTTTAGTTTGACTATCTATTCCATCTAGCCAATATCCAAACATGTTAGCTACACTTGTTGGTGGAGAGATACTAAAGGTAAAATGAATGAGCCTCCAGATATGTCGCACAAAAGGACATGTTATCGGTTTGGCAAAACACACATTGTTTACAGCCATTCCATCTTCTTTTAATCAAATTATATTTAGTAAGTGAAACACTTTTTTACTAAGAAACCACATAAAAATCTTAATATTTAGTGGTACTTTCAATTTCCATAGGTACTTACGAAGATAAGGTGTATGTCCATTCATATAATCAGCATACATAGATTTCACCGTGAACTTCCCATTGGCAGTAAGGTTCCATTTGAACCGATCTTCCTCATCAGTTAGCGTGACCTGCATGATGCGGCCCACAAGCTGACACCATGCTGTCCAATTGTCACCCGTTAAAGATCTTCTAAATTCTTGTATTTCCGATCCAAACGTCTTCCCAAAAGCGAGTATGTAGACCATTGCCCACAACAAAGGAACCTCGCTTAAAGAAATCAGTTTTCACTGACATTATGCCTTTCTAGAAAGGTTAGTCAGTAGGTTTTGCGTCTATGTGTGCCAACGTTTTTCCCGTAGGTACTTGTTACACAATAGTTCTTGCCATACACCCTTTTCATGTAATATCTTAAAAAGCCATTTGCTTAATAGATATTTGTTTTTAATATCCAAACCTGGATACCAAGTCCTCCTTGATCTTTAGGACGGAAAATAATGTTCCACTTAGTTAGACGATATTTTTTCTTGGTCTGATCACTTTGCCAAAAGAATCTAGACCGAAAAAGTCCAATCTCTTCCGTACCCCAACAGGTAATAAGAAGAAAGAAAGAAGAAACATTGGTAAGCTCGTGAGAACCGAATTAATCAACCCTAAACGGTCTCCATATGATAACATTTTGCCCGCCTAACATCCTAGTTTTTTCTCAAATCTGTCCTCGATTATCTTCCACTCCTTATTCAGCAATTTTCGGTAATGGATAGGTATTCCTAAGTACTGAAAGGTAACGATCCCACTTCACATCCAAATCCAAAAATTTGTCGGCACTCATTCTGGTTCTCTTTGGCCTTGCCAAAGCAATATAGCTCTCGCTCTTATTGAAAAATGGGTGTGATCGATAGTTGAGCATTGCTTAAAGAATGTGTTGGGAGGCTATAAATGTTAGGTCCACACGCATTCTAACCGCACTATCTCTTAACTGTGGACTCAGACTACTAATGAGGGTACTTTCCGATTGAAAAGATTGTTGTAGGACTTCTGGAGGAATATTCTGCAGTGCTATCTGATCGTAGGATTGCAAAACATAATAATTTCATTTGAATTCATTTGTATTAGATTTATGGGAGAAAATACATCCACTCTAGGGTTTTATTTAAATAGGGTGTCTTTTGTGCACCGTCAGATATCTATTCTGTCAAAAAATGGCATGACACTCTAATCATGTATTGCCTATGTTATGTACTATTGAGAATACCACGAATTAGTGAACTCCTTAATTTTTGTATCCGATGGAGAAAATAAGCTAGCGGAGAGAATAAGAAGCGTTTTGGCTCCCGGGTGCATATGCTCCTGTTATGTTTGTCAAAAATTAAAAAATAAGAAAACACATTCAAAAAATCTGAACAAAATTGGGCACGAACATATACATGTTTGCAACATTCGTGTAAAATTGCGGAAGCAAATGACACTTTATGAGGTTTGTACAAAAAAGATAAAATCCGTGCTTTGAAAAATGTATTTTTAGATCTCATTTCGGTCACATATTTTGTCTTTTTTGCACAGACCACATAATGTGTCATTTGCTTCCGCAATTTTACACGAATGTTGCAAACATGTATATGTTCGTGCCTAATTGTTTTTCAGAATTTTTGATATGTTTTCATATTTTTTTAATTTTGACAAACATAACAGGAGCATTTGCACCCGAAAGCCAAAGTGAATTTCTGAGAGAATAATAATAACTGTCTTAAAAAAGGCCGGTGGCGAGATTAGCATAACATATAGTCATGCATTATTATAGTCTAGAATGGTGTATTGGCGGTGGAGAACTCTAGCTAGTAGTACAAGATTCTGAGTGCGGAAAGTCCTTTCGGCTCCCGAGCTCCAGTGATCTCGCTTTTTTAAAAAATAGAAAAATATATGTAAAAGTTTCATAAAAATCTGAAAAAAATCATACATGTTATTAATGATATATATTATAAGCGTGAAAAATCTCAATACAAGATACAATACGTTTTAAGCTACACAAAAATAACAAAAGTTGGAAATTTGGAACTATATATTGTTCACTATATTCATATCTACATATTTGTCATTTTTGTGTAGCATAAAACGTAAAGTATTTTGCATTGAGATGTTGCACGGTTGTAGGATATTTCATTTAGAACACGCATGATTATTTTCAGCTTTTTTGACACATAGAAATATGTTTTTTGAATTTTTTAAAAAGCGAGATCACTGAAACTCGGGAGTACCAAATCTCCACTCTTCTGAGTGCCATTATTGCCTTAACAGTAGCGCTAGCTAGTAGAGCAGCGGCAGTGGTACTACTAGTAGCTAGGTGGCCAGTACTATGGAGCATAGGGGTAGTATGGACTATGGAACAGATATACTTCGCGTCATCTAGTACATGTGATCAAAGCATGCCGCATCCATGCATGTGGCAAAAAGCCCACCCATGCATGTATTTTGACTCGTTGACACGAGTATTGAAGGTTAACCCAGTGTTCGAGCAGTAGTGCCCTGTCATATTTTATTCCCTAAATGGCACTTTAATAAACTTTTAGCCATTAGTGATCCTCAAAAAACCTTGAAGCCAAGATCTGACTCCTATCAAAAACGCCATAATGCCACATTAAAAGGCGTTTCTGACATCTCGGAAGTTCTGAAAATTTCAGAATACGCTATGCACTTTGACTTGTCTAATACTACGAAACGGAATTTTTTCAAGTCATCTGATATGGCATTTTTCAATCTGATAATTCTAAGATTTTTAGAATGCGCCAAATTGATATCAAATGGCTTATTTCAAATGACTTTAAAATAAATCCATTTCATAATCTGTGACAAGGCAAAGTGAATAGCGTATTCTAAGAATTTCAGGACTTCTGAAATTTCAGAAGGCCAACGCAAATATGTTTTTGAGGGGGTCAGATCTGAGCAAAAGTTTTTTGAGGAGTCATTAGTTGCTGAAAATTTGTTTTAAGGGCCATTCAGAAGAAAAGAAAATATTGCCCTGTCTCTCGCGCGCGCGCGCTCGCATCGATCATTCCATGCATCTTCTGGTGGCGCCGCGCACAGCACCCAGGCACTGGCATGTGGACATGCATGGGCGTGCCCCCGGCTCCTTGGCAACGGTGCCATCCGTCTCAGGAGTCAGGTGTCAGCCTAACCAGTGGCCCCCGTGCTCCGCCCCCTCGATAGCACTGCGTTTGACCCGCAGGATTCACCGTATTATTCCCTGGATTTTTAACCACATGTATGCTCATTTTCCTTTCTTTCTTCAGAGCTCAGAACGGTAAGTAATACTAACAGTGGTTAACTATATTTGTTTGAGATATTACCTCTATACCAAAATATAAACTTTTTGATAGGCTAAAAATAAACTTTTTGGTACGCTATTTTAGCATACCAAAACATATTATATTTTGAGACGGAGGTGTATTTAAGTACATAATTGCGTGCACCCCCAAGTGTGCGATTCGTTGAAATTTTGTCAGGCATGCATGTACACCAAACACTGTACTATTTCGTTTCAACACTAGCGCATGTACCCAACTCGTGAAGATTTGTCAGGCATAAACTCGTGGCAAGTAAATGTGAAGTCGGATATGTACCCAACTCGTTTCTATAATATCTTACCGGGATCCACTGGTCATGCAGCTGGTGTTGCTCAGTTATTATATGCACGACACTACACACTTGATGTGACATGCCAGATTTGTCTCATAGATTACAAACTGGAAATTCTGGGAATTTATACGTCAAGGTGTGCAACACGTCTCAGGAATAGAGGAATAAAGATACTCCCTCCGTTTGGAAAATGATGTCTTCCATATATCCGAAACATGTCTACATACATCCGAATCTAAACAAATTCAAGACATCCTTTTCCGAACGGAGGGAGTATCATACTGACAAATATATAATACCTCCGATCCAATAAAACGGTCGTGGGAATTGTACCACCGTAACACAAAATAGCTATACAAGTCCGACAGCTATTTTCGACCGGAGGAAGTATAAGGATGTGCGCTCCTCCGTTTTCTTATGTACATATAACCTTATATATAAAGGGAGGACATGTCCTCCCCTTCTCCATCGGGCCACGTCGCCCTTTTTTCCCTGGCCGTCCGATCAACGGAACGGACGGCCAGGATGAAGCCACGTCCTCCCGAACTCACGTTATTGTTCCTGGGAACAATAACGGCACCCCCGCACCAATCAGGCGATGCCACATCACCTGGTCACCGCCGGTGCCTCCCGTAGCCAGCCGGTGACCTCTCTGCACGAATTTGGCGCGGACAAATTGCAAAAACACCCCCGCAAAGGACCAAAACGCAATTTCTGAAAACATTAGGGATCTCCGTGTAAAAAAGCGCCACAACTCCCCTTCTCCCTTCTTCTCCCGTGGCGGCTCGAGTTCACCGCCGCCGCCGACGCGTCGCCACGCCGCTCCACCCCTCCCCGCCCGAATCCAAGCACGCGGGGAGCTCCGCCGTCGCCGCTTCTCCCTCCTCGCCGCAGAACGTCTGCCGGGACGCCGTCTGCACGCCGTAATCGACGCCGGCGCGCCCGCTGCCTGCCACCGCGTCCGCCCGCCGCTGCGGCCGATCCGGCGACCCAAAAGGGGTGGCGCCGCCACCTACGACAGCACGCGTCCGCGCGCGTCTGACGCGCGCAGCCGCGTGTTCCGGAATGCGGTGGCGCGCCGCCGGCGAGCGGCACGCCGTCGCGGCGGATCTAGCCGCTGTGACGTCATTGCGACGTCACCGTGGGCCCGACCTGTCAGCAAATTTTTTTTCCCCAGGAAAAATAAGAGAAAATACTAAAAACTTGACAAGTGGGCCCGGTTTACCTAAAAAAATCCAGAAAAATGATTAATGCGCAAAATTAATATCTTCAAAACTATTCATCAAAAAAATATGAAAAACATATCAAAATGCTCACAAAAAAATGTTAACTACTTATGGCATAATGCAAATAAATTTGAGGATTTTATTGCGGTGAATATTTGGTGAAAATCCAAATTTATTTCCTCAAATTATGGATTGAATTTCATAAATCCTCATAAAATATGTTTCATCTGATTATGAAATTAAATTAATCGAAAAATGATTAATGCTTCAAAATTAATATCTTTAAAACCATTCATCAAATATGGATTGAATTTAATAAATCCTCATATAATATGTTTCATCTGATTATGAAGTTCAATTAATTGAAAAAATGATTAATGATACAAAATTAATATCCTTAAAACTATTCATCAAAAAAATATGGAAAACATATCAAAGTGATAACAAAAAAAGATGTTAACTACCTATGGCATAATTCAAACAAATTTGAAGATTTTAATGCGGTGAATAATTGGTTAAAATCCAAATTTATTTCCTCAAATTATGAATTTAATTTAATAAATTCTCTTATAATATGTTCCATCTGATTATGAAATTAAATTAAATTTTAAGGCAAAATACAAACTTAAAAATTCTTCCCAAATTGTTTAACAATTAGAAATAATTTATCCGAAGTACCTCCAATTATTCAAATAAATCTAATAAATGCTCAAAATGGTTAATATTTATAAATAACCATAATATATTTCCTCTGGTTATGGTTCTAAATAAAAAATTGTGGCAAAATTGAACCAAATTTGATCATTTAAATTAAGCTAACATATTTGGGGGCAATAAACTTGAAATTCTCTGATTTTACAGTTTAATTTTCAAAAAAAAAAACCGGATTCAACGAATATTTGGAGGAAAATGCAACTTCATTTCCTCTAATTATGAATTGAATTTTAAATGAATTAAATAGATACTTATATAATGTTTTTCCTCTGATTATTGAGTTACACTAAATATTTAAAACAAAACTCAAACATATTATAACAATTCAAATAAGTTAATATGCGTAATTTAAATATTCCCTAAATTGTATTACATTTTTTTCCCTTGCTTTTTTTTCTTTTCTTTTCTTTTTTTTGTACCCCACGCAAATTTTGTTGCTACTTTAACTTAAAGAACTATTGCTTCCTATCCATGTAAAATTAAAACTTAGAAGGATGATTTTACAACAATTTCGTAACAACAATTGTTCAACGATACTTATTCCGCTAAGATAAATTTAAAATGAAATTTGTTTTCCATATTTTCTAACTGTACAAAAAAAATAATCTTTATCACACGAGTTTTCACGAAGAGTACGTCGAAATATTGTTTTAGGATATTTAAACAAATTTCCAAAAAATGAAATACGCTCACGTACACACGGGCGCGGCGTGTCGTCGCACCATCTTGACTAGTTCACTATTAAGCATGGCATGGTTTCGTGATGATGGCAGCCTAAACACCGGCCCATGTCTGAGATCAACTTCTCCAAGAGTTAGGTAGCCGGTCTTCGATCCTCAATGCGTCACAAGCACATGTGAGCTGTAGGTGAAAATGGGATCACATTTCCACTCAGGTCCAAGCTCGATCTATCTTGAGCTAGCGCAACTCCGATCACTCAGACGGCACCACGCGGTGAGGCCGGCGGGCCTTTGTCCACACTGCAGATTCCATGTGAACTGGCTCATGGCCCTAGTGCCATTCCACTCCGGTGACATGCATGTGACGCAGTGAGCAAGGGCCCCGGGTTGGCGGGTGCGGGTTTGGCACCCGACTCGTACCACCTTGAGCTACTAATAGACTGCTTGCCCCCGTCCACGAAGACGGCTCATCTTTCCCACTCCCTTCCACACTTGTCCTTGTTCAATCCTCCACCATGTCGGCGAGGGATCGTAATTCTACGCCCCCGAGGTCATGTTTACCTCCTGCCTCCCCCTCTCCGCGCATGCCCCCTCGCGTTGTAGCCGCATCCCCCCGGCCAGGCCGGACAGTTCTTACAGTTGCATCAGCGTTTCCTTCCCCCGCGCCCATCCCACCTTCGCCGATTGTCCGCCTGGCGCCTCATCACCCACCAGTTCGCCCAGCTTCCCCGCCCATCGCTCCTTCTCGTCGTCATGTAGCTTCTACACCTTCTTCGCCGACTCGCCGCCGCATGCCTGGAGCAGCGCTTTCCCCCTCTCCCAGCGGGAGTCGTAGGCTTCCAGCAGCAGCGGCCTCGGCGCCTCGCGCCCGCCCAGCCGGGCTCCTGGAGCAGCAGCTTCGACGCCGCTGCCTTCCACATGGTCAGCGCCGGCGCGCGCTGAGTGGAGCACAAGCGACAAGGCATCTGCCTTACTCCACATAGTTGCGGAGGCGGCCCATGCAGTTTTTGCGCAGCCTTCGCCGACTGTCCGCCTGGCGCCCAAGGGCGGATCTATGTAGCAGTCAGGGGGGGCCGCCCCCCCCCCCCCCCCCGTCCAGGATTTTTTTGCCAAAAATCAGTGTATTTTGACCCATTTGTATCCAAAAACAGTGATATTTAGCCTATTTGCCCCCCCAATTCTGGCCCAACAAGCCTACGTGGCCCATTTGCCCCCCATGAGCTTGGCCCAAGCTCTGCCACTGCTGGCGCCTCCTCGCCCACCTGTTCGCCCAGCTTCCCCGCCCATCGCTCCTTCTCGTCGTCATGCAGCTTCTGCGCAGCCTTCACCGACTGTCCGCTTGGCGCCTCCTCGCCCACCTGTTCGCCCAGCTTCCCCGCCCATCGCTCCTTCTCGTCGTCATGTAGCTTCTACACCTTCTTCGCCGACTCGCCGCCGCATGCCTGGAGCAGCGCTTTCCCCCTCTCCCAGCGGGAGTCGTAGGCTTCCAGCAGCAGCGGCCTCGGCGCCTCGCGCCCGCCCAGCCGGGCTCCTGGAGCAGCAGCTTCGACGCCAGCGCCGGCGCGCGCTGAGTGGAGCACAAGCGACAAGGCATCTGACTTACTCCTCATAGTTGCGGAGGCGGGACTACTGATTTTGTTTTCTTTTATCTTTTTTCGCTATCTCTAGTGTTCCTAATGATGTTCATTAGTCGTTGGTGCAGGAATTAGTACTCGGCAGACCAATTTGACCGATTCGACCGGCCGGGCACTAAACTAATCATTAGACCTCAGAATACAAAAGCAAATGTCGGTGGGGAACAACACGAAACCAGCGCGGAGAATCCAACGAGCATGGAATTATGTGTGTGTACGCGGTGTACTTGGCGGTGAGATGCGATTGACCAAGCTACCCAAACGGCAAAGGTAAGTTTTTGCAAGTACATTTCTTCGAGGCTATATGGGGCTAGTTTCTTCGAAATGTAACGTTGTCATCCATGCTTATCTAGTAAATCGGATACACGCGTAGCTTCAAGAGGACCACAAGACAACATATATTATCGACCTAGGTTAACTTTCCTAAACTTCGCAACATACAGGTATGTCTTTTTCTTGATTGATCTAGTTAACTACAGAACTGCCAACCATATACGATCCGAACTTCACAATATGAAACTTTAATCTCTGCTGTCCGAGTGCTTGGTGGAGAAATTTGTCTTTCAACCCCACAAAGACTGCAACGATTCTGTTTTTGTTGGAATCTCTCTAAAATTTCGTGTTTTACTAATGAGTGGGACATTGTATTCCACAATTTACGTACGGTTAGTGAATGCATGTTGATTGAGGAGAAAAAAATCTCTTAGGCCCCCAGGTCATACAAAGAGGACAATAAAAACACATTATACAATGGAGAAAATGCTATATACTTTTTTTACTAAGAAATATTCTCTAAAAGATGGTAAATATTTTATTTCTTTTTTCCAACTCATGAATTATCTTAAATATCCTTGCTAAGTTAGCTCTTCTAATATGCTCCACGTTTTCTCACGAGAGATAAGATATGTTTCATGCTTAGAAGTCGATTGATAGAGGTTTAGTTTTGGCCTTATCAGAAATAATGCTAAAAAGGCAACTGGTGGCATATTCAGTAACACATTAAATAGGCACGATTTGTTCCATCACAAATGGTAACATACTTTCTACATAAAAGAAAATAGCAGCAATCTTGCAATATGTATCTACTCATTAGAAATAGGATCTCGCTCATGTCCCAGTTAACTGGTTTTAACCAAAGCATCCAATCCACAACCTACATGCTCGTTTACATAGCTATAAAAAGTATGAATAGACATATATGGAGCACTTAATGCTCAAACATAGAGGACAACAATGTATTTTTCAGGATATACAATATGTACGTGTTGAGTGTAATTTTGATACCACGTGTCGTGTCATTTTATTCCTTCAATTACCCAATATGGTACATAGACTCGTGGAGGAACGAAAAAAATATTAGATAAAAAAAATTCACCAGAAATGCAAGCCATGAATTTTACGACATGCATTTCATAAAATATTACATAAACCGCCACTTAATTAGAAATGTAAGATAAAGACGAAATTTGAGCACATAAAAAATCCAGTACACTACATTTACAAATGTTTTCTTGTCTCAAGAAATTAGTTTTGGAAGAACTCAAACAAACAGTGTGATGATACATTCTATTGCATATATCCTCTGTGTGTCGACCATTAATGACATTGATGATTTGATTGTGCCATGGCATTGCATATTACGAAATCCTTGCCGTATACACAATCCTTTGCATTTAAATCGAAAAATATCATGTCAAAAATTATGTGCAAAGATAGAATTAGCATTAAGAATGTGAAAGTGATTTTTTACCATACAATAAGGTAATATATTATTCTAGCCATTAGATAAATATTAATGGACACTCTCCTCAAGAAAATAAGTCCACTCATGGATGTTTCCATAATCATTTGGGATCCTCTTCAAAGTATCATTTCAACGATATCACAATTTGGTATCATTGTTCAGTGCTCCCTTAGAGCAACGGAAGTCATTGTGTTTAACTACTGTAGGTGATATTTATATAGAAAGTTTGGAGCACATCAAACATGACCATGGATTATTTTTTTCGTATTTCCTCAAATCCTATTTTTTCTTTTGATGAATCAAAACACATTTGACAAATCATGTATGTTAAAAAATTTAAGCATATGACTTGGAAACAAACCTTAATTCAGTTGTCAATTTCTTTATTTTGTTTACTCTTAACCGAACAACTCATATATAATCAAGGGAATTCCAAATTAGCAATGTGTAGGTTATATCCCAATGTAAGTTAAAGTGAGAGATAGGAATCAGAGAGGGCAATCACAAACATGGTGTTGAACACGCGAATGCTCGCTTCCAATGATTTATGCATATATTTCTAGGGATTCTGTAAAAAATCAAACAATCATGGTAAGAAATACATTTAATCAATAGCATGGCTCCGTTGACTCATCCACATTCCTATAGACAATGAACAGGGACAAGGTTCAAAGTAATCATTCGCCGAAGGCAATATCCGTTGTAGCACCCGCTACTGACCGTGTCGAATCATCTACCTTCGGCGAGCGATTATAGGGTCTACGACGTAGAAACACATCTTTAAAAGAACGACGTACACTATCCTGCAAAAACCTCTCAAATGTTGCCCCCTCCGGCGCCACGTTGCTACCTCACGCCTGAATGGGGTGTCGAGCAAGGTAACCTCCCTGATGTAGCCTTTGGTGGGGAACTAAGGATAATGTTTTTTGACAAATCAGTAGACATAACATTTGCTAACACTGCTTTAGAAAAATCGTCTGGGAAAATCTATCCGCATTTCTAATTATATTTCATGCATGTTCATTGGGCATGTGGTACCGGTGACGATCTGTTGAGCCGTATCCTGTGCACCTAATATAGTTTGCAATTAGCGACTTGTCGAAACATACTCCATCCGTTTACAAAAAGATGTCTCAACCAACTCCAAATTTAGATGTATCTGGACATAATTTAGTATGTAGATACATCCAAAGTTGGAGTTAGTTGAGACGGAGGGAGTACTATATTCGTAATTAATTAAAGATTAGTATCTGAAAGTGCAGACCACACTGACACGCACTAACGAGTTTGAGACGTGCACAAGTCGACTCCAAGAATATTGTTCCCGCGGAAAGGAGAGAACGCCAAAAATATTGAGAGACACGAGGGTCAACACAGACGCAGTGTTGTTAAATACGGTTAATTGCGTGTACCCTTCGACCAACTGTCTACCAACTAAACTGACCAACTTAAAAAGCATGAAATAACAAATGTTAGGTGGAGTATATATTTTCCATGCAGCCGTCCAACCGTTTCATCAACCGCGTACAAGAAAGCTTAAACATACCCGCTCATTATCTCTCCTCGAACGTTAGCTATAGCTTTTCCAAAACACAACAAATATAGATCGATGTTTGTTCAAAAAAAAAAATAGATGGATGTATGCGCAGAGATCTGGATCACAGCTCTGGACTGCTGCGTGCAAGATCTGTGGTCGCATGCCCACCCAATCACATGCACAGGGCAAGAATCTCCAACCAGTAAGCAACACACGAGAGAAAAGAAAGAAAGCACTCGATCGCATAGTCACATGCGCAGAGGGGCCAGGCCCCAGGCCAGGGTAGAGAGAGAGATCGATGTGAGGAAAAAGAGAGAGACCTTCGAAAGGAAGAGCGAGAAACTACCGATCCCCCCTTAAGTCGGATCCTTGTCGCCACCCGCTAGCCTCGCCGACAGCCGGGTACGGTGTGGCCCACCGTCCTCATACTGTCCAGGTGAGCCAAACGATTTGCATAGAGAAGGAGATGACATTCGATGTCCTTCAATTCATGGATAAATCCACCTCTTGGATTGTCCATTCGATCGGGGATATATCCTCCAAAATTGGAATGATAGAAAATATTAAAATGACGACGAGTGGTGCAAATAACCCATACAATACCATATTGCTCATTAAATAACATCTCAACTAAACCTTGACATGCAAAAACCATGGAAATCGTGTGGAATTGTTCCACTTTCTAATTCTACATATCCAACTGATATTATATACTCTCTCTGTATCAAAATATAAGACTATCTATCTACTTTCTACACACATGTATCTAGACATGTTATATACTAAAACATGTCTAGATATGTGTGTGTAGAAAGTAGGTAGATAGTCTTATACTCCCTCCGTTCCAATTTAATTGACTTACTATCCTTGGAACGGGGGGAGTATTTTGATACGGAGGGAGTAGATGCAAGAATAGAAGATCTATTATGTAAACGAGGCATATGCGTTATTTCTTAGAGTTGCTCTACTTTCACGAGGTCACCACAATTAGTATGCCCTGAACTATATATGTTCTCATGGCCTACTTCTTTGAACCCTGAAACTAATTAACATATGAACCAGTGGCTTGTGTGATTTCAGTAAACTACTATGTACTGTCGGGGGGTGTTGTAATATCGAGGGGTGTTGCCAAAACACAACAAATCGAAGTGCGTAATGTTTGTATACATGTAGCTAGTTCTGACATTCGGTTTATACATATGTACTACGCATATTTTAGGATATGAGTTCGCGAAAACCATATCATCATGGAGAGACAAATGCTTACTAAGATCGAATGTTTAAATATCTTGTACAAACAAACATTTTTCGTAGAGTTTGTTTCTTGCAAAAAAATAATCTCGAAAAATTGGCTCGTGCAATTACAAATTCAAGAGCACTAGCAAGTCAATTGTCATGCGTTTCTGTTTAAATGAAGAACAACACGGTACCCCGTACCCATAGTCATGCATTGGCGTGCATGAACACGCCCATCTAACCAATTGCCCCATATAGGTATACAGTAGCATCCATGTCAAACCATAGCCCCGGAGGCGAACGGTGCCGCGTGCACCAGCAAATGCCAAAATGCAATAATACTATGGAATTGCTTATATCATTGTGTGTTCATTATTAATAAAAACTATGATGATTTTTTTGTGCTATGCTGAATATGCTTCATCGGCTAGGAGGTACAAGAATATTCCTGGAAGTTGACGTGGGTGTATTAGTAGAAGTAAGGAGAGAAGTTTTACCGATCCATAGTCTCGTGGACAATGCCAGCCTATCAAGCCAACTATCAGTGGGGTTCTCCTTTTCCTCTCTCCCTCTCCTCGAGCCGTTGAGAGTCCACCGCCGTGCTTGCCCAGATCCGGCCGCCCCTGCCGTCGGCGCTTGCGCTGGCTGGCATGGAGCTGTGCTAGGGTGCCGGCCCGACCTGTACAGAAGTAATTTAGGGATTAGGTTAGTTCTGCTTGCCTATATGGCGTTGTTAGCCTCTATGGCTTCTTTTCCCCTTTTCGGCTGGAATCCGGCGGCTCGCAGCGACGCCGGATCCGGTCCTCTTCTCTGTTGCAGGTCGGATCCATGGAGGGTTCGTTGCAAGATTGAAGATGGACAGGGTGGATTCAATAAACTCGCCTGCCGTTCCTCCTGCTCTGCAGATCGAGAGAAGAAGTGGTGCTGTTATCCTCTGGCCGGCCGTGGAGGCGAGGAGAGGAGGTCGTGCTACTGCTCATCGTCAAGATCTGTGAAATGGATTGCTGGCTCTCGAGTCAGCTGGAGCGAGTTCGTCTTTGCGCTCGAGCGCGGCGCGAGGCGGCGATTGCGATGCAACTCCGGCAAGCTTCCATGGTGGAAGCTGAAGCAGAGGCGGCTTCGGGTCAGCTCTTTCATCAAGCGCTGCTTCCTAGTCTTCTGCTACTTTTACTTCTTCGATTTGCCTCCTCTGGCCAGTGGCATGTGTCCAGAGTTCGAAGGCAGGTTGGTGCTTTTCACTCGCCGGCGGAAAGCTAGGTTTGGATTTTCTGGAGCGAAAGATTTCGTCTTTCTTTGTCGCAGTGGTTGCGAGAAGAAAGATTGGCGATTTGGCTCTGGACTTCCACGGGGAATTCTGGCTGCGATCGACGGAGTTCATCAACGGCGGCGAGCTAGCGCCGCTGTTATTCATGGCGGAAGAAGCCACTCCGTGCTGTGGCGCTTATGCCATGGCGTCTTCAACCTCCAGGCCTGGGAGCCGATGCGGAGGCCCTTCACCAGTTCCGTGGCGGCAATC
The DNA here is from genome assembly GCA_947311845.1 of Poa pratensis. Taxonomy (NCBI): domain Eukaryota; kingdom Viridiplantae; phylum Streptophyta; class Magnoliopsida; order Poales; family Poaceae; genus Poa; species Poa pratensis. Next base: position 20,943,054 of record CAMZMU010000088.1, read on the forward strand.
ATCGTTGCTCCGTTTCCAAGTGACTCTGTCCCCGGCGACGGCGTCGACGGCCGCTGCGTCGAGCTGCTCAACTACGGTGGAGAAGGATCCAACTGTAATTCTTTTTCTTCAGGAAAGGTCCTTTTTGTAAAGTCCAGGGACTTGGTTGTAATTTTCTTATTTTATGAGGTCCTTGATGTAATTTGTACTCCCACCGACTAAATGCAGTCTGGACCCTTCGGGGTCCTTCCCCTTGTTAAAAAAAAAAAAAAAATCAAGCCAACTATCATGTACACGTGTTAACGTGAACACTAACCTTGAACTATAGTCGCATTGCTTTGGCATGTGTGTGCATACAGCCATCGCACCTATACAAATGTCTCATACACATATGCGTTTACATAGCACTGAAATCAAATCATAGTCTTGAATATCAGTGAACAAACAAATATGAAAAATATAATATTTACGTTAAATTTCTGAGATCATCATTTTCATTACTATAATACAAATCATATCATGCATTAATTTACGTGTTATGCACTTATTCGGCAGGGAGATGTGCAATAATATCTTCTATCAAAGATATCACAAAATGTTCTGCTTTGGCAATAAAAAAAGTCATAGTTTTGTCACGCACAACTAGAAAGACACGAGAACCAATGTCGAGCAGTGATCTATTGAGATTCCCTGCCTATAAAGGCCAACCCAACTAACTAGGAGCTATATCTTTTGTTGAAAAATAATTTCTTATACTTTTTATTCTTTTCCAAGAGAATAGTCACGCTTCCGGTGCATTCATCTAGAAAGTCAGTAAGCACTAGCACCAAGCCGTGGTTGACTTATGCGTTGCCGTGTGCGTACACTATCAGCGCACCTAGCCAATTGTCTTATGTGAGTTTACATGAGCACCGCAGACTCAGGCATAGCCTAGTGGTGGGGAGAGGTTGATGCCTTTGCACCCACGCCCGAGTTTGAATCCTCTTACTCGCATTTTTGATGATGTTGCGCCACTCACTTAATATAGTATGAAGATTTTTTTTGCACCGACACGTAATCTTCCGAGATAGCATGCATTTACATATACTCCCTCCATTCCACAATACTCTACATTCTAGAAAGTTTAAGACAAATTAGCATTCTCTTTAATAATACTACTCAAGTATGTAAACACCCAATCCAAGTCAGATTAGCATTAATGACACCCAATAGAAAAAGAGAGAGGTTGCTTAGTTTTTTGTTGTTGCTGATTACCGAGGAGATAATTAATGTTCAGAACCCAGAATGTAGATTAATATGGAGCAAAATACTAGTCCAGAATGTAGACTATTATGAAACGGAGGGAGTATACATTAATACTGAGCCGTAGCCTCATGTGATGACGTCAGGGCTTACGTACCTAGCCAACGGTCATAGATATAATCACCCCAACTTAGAAACATAGTTGCATGTTCCTGGCATGGCATGCCTAGTCGGTTCCAGTGCATCCCACCAGTTGTGCTATATACCAATTCTAGTTCGTGGTTTTGAGACATTGCCCAATTCACATAACCAACTGTCTGATATACGAGTTTACAGCTAAGGCACCGCCTGGGCGCCCAATAACTATACACAGCTGGACTACTGAGGTATTCCCGCTGGTCACCGATCATACACCGCTGGAAAAGAAATAGAACCTCGGATGGTCCGTGATTAAATACCACAATTTTGGGTAGTATACGACCAGGGCCTAATATGTTGTTTAAGCCACGTACTTTCGGATACAAACAATTGATAAAGAAATTCTCATGTAACACTACAAAACATCTAACCTTTTTATTCGAAGGGACTATAAAACAGCTAGCTTACGATGACTCCAACGGGGCGACGCAAACGGACGCGCGTTTGGTCCGCGTTTTGTCCGTTTGCGTCGGGAAACGGATGCGTGTCCGGCCCATGTCCGCCCCTTTCCAGCCACTGGACCCAACGGGCCGACGCATTGAGTCCGCCCGGCCACCACGGGGAGGCGACAGAGCCGGCGCCAGCGATGAGCTTGGGCGATGCGCTCCCGCGCCTTGTTCTTGACTGAAGTTTGGCATAAATTTCACACAAATCCTCCCCCAATCTAATTTTATTGTGAAGAATCAGTCTGAAGAAAAGCTACCGCACCACCACAACCTGACGAACTAGTGTAGATCGAGCAGCAGCATGCAATCAGCCGACCGCTGCTGCCTTTCTACAAGATCGAAGGGCTTGACTGAAGGAGAGCTTGGGCGATGCGCTCGTTCTTACCTGAAGTTTGGCCGGTGCTTGGACCAGCTCGTCTCCAACGCCGTGTGGAGGACCGAGTCCGCGAGCGCGGCGGCGTCGTCTGACCATGGACAGCGATGGATGGGAACGAAGCTTCTCGGCTCGGTACAACGGCGTTCGACGGCCCGGGCTCCTCGGCTGGCGTCGACGGCACCCCCCAATCTCCTTCTCTCGACTCAAATCCGGTGGGCGGCGGACGAGCAGGGGCGACGGGTGCGACGCCGCCTGCGTTGGCACCGGCGACGAGGTTGGGCTGGCCCGGCGCGGTGGTTCGCTTTTGATGCAGAGAGAGAAAGCAGGGAAAGAGAGAAGAAAGAGAAAAGGATGGAGATAGGTGAGAGGGTCGCTCACGCTGACAGTGGGACATGCATCGTGGGGAGCCGGACAACAACGGACGCAACAACAGGACGCGCGGACACGTCCGTGCCGACATAAACGTTACCCAAATTTTGGCCACGAATGCGTCGCGGCGGACAAAAAACGGACCGCGGTCCGTTTGTGTCATCCCGTTGGACCGTGTTTTTGCCCCCGCGAACAGGGACGAAGGCGCGCGAACTCGATGCGTCGCCCCGTTGGAGTCATCCTTACATCACGCTTGTGAAACAAAACGGGCGTAGACCTCACCAGCGACACAAAACGGTCTATGTACGCAGGTTTTTAAATGCCTATCCGGTGTACGCCCACCATTTCGCACCTACCCCCACCGCCTATCGGTCGCTATCACATGACGCCGTCCCGCGAACCGACGACCGTGATGGTACCACGTCACCAACCACACGAAATTAAACAACTTGGCCGCTGTCCATCACACGTCGCTGTCCGCTGTAGTAAATGGGATGTGGGCGACACCGAGGCCAGCCTACGCATTCAATCGCCATTAAAAAATAATGAAGTCGCCAAATAATCGGTGGGACGGGGGGCGGGAAAGAGTAAAATATTCCCCTCGATCCTATCAAAACGCCACCTCAGAATATTCGTCAATTGATGTGCGCCCTTTAAATACTAACCTTGTTTTTCCAACGCCCACCTTTCTTTTCCTCCTGCTCCTTCCTTCCAGTCTACGCATCGTCTCCCCAAGAGAACACCAGGCGAATCCCGCGCAGATTTGCGCCGCCGGCCGGAGCGCGTCCACGTCGCATCCATGGCCGCCGCCGCGTTCTCCATCAGGTACGCGTGGAAGCGCCGCCTTGTTTATACCGCTTTTGTCATCTTTTTTTCTCATCTCCGTTTGTGATCTGTCCGTAGGGAGTTCGCGGCGAGGATGAGGGCCGGGCAGGCCGCGGAGGGGAGGCGTCCCTTGGGCATCGAGGATCTCCCTCCTATCGCGGCGCCCAAGTTCCGGTGGTGGGCGGACGAGCTCGCCTCCGCCGTGGCTGCTGCTGCCGCGGCGCCGTCCCCGAGGAGGTCGCCTGGGAAGGCCAAGCCGCCGAAGAAGAAGCGGTCCATCTCCGACCTCTTCGCCGCGGCGCCTCCCTTGGCTGGACCCCTTCCGATGAGAGCGGTGGCAACGACGAGCAAACCGAGGTGGAGGACGACGAGGCACTGTGCGCGATCGTGAGGCGGGCCAAGGAGGAGAAGAAGCGGAAGAGGAGACGGCAGGAGGAGGGAGAGGAGGCGGCGGAAGGCGGCAGCGGATTGCGTGAGGCCGAGGTGAACTTCGAGACAGGAAAGGTACGTGGTCCATCCAGCCCTGCCCAGCCCGAACCCATCTCCTGTCAATGTGCAATCATATCATCTACTACTACTGTTATTGCTGTGTATTTTCGGCTGATTTTAGTTTTTACTTTTGATCTGCTCGGGTTGCATATAGATGGAATCATTGGTTCAGATTTTGATTGGCTTCATGCACAGTAGCATGGCTAGAAATGCTTTCTAGCGACTCGGAAAGTATCATTAGATGTGGTTGTCTCGTGTTAGTGGCTAATATTTGTTGCAGTTTGTGGATGCATGCTTATTATGGGTGTCAATTAGTTGTAGCTTTATATGGGGGCCGGCCTGTCGACTCGAAGGATATTTTATGTATGGAGTGTGCGTACTGCGCCCCACCCGGTTGCTAATCTGAACCAGGCCTAGCTAGTTCTTCTACGAGGCTGTGATCTGTGCACGGGTACTCGATAATATCTGGTAGGCGCACGATGATTTGCTGGTCAAATCTGTACGGGGCGTCTGCTTAAGCACGATAAAGTTAGAACGCTCATTGTGTTTTCTTTCTTCGGCATCGATCATTACGTTTGCTAACTCGTGACCGTTTGCTATCTGTGGATGTTGTTATTTCATGCTTAGTTTGTTTAGTATAATCGATTGGATCCAGTTGGGTGGACACTGGACGTACATATGAGATGCATATACCAGCAACTACTCATGCATTGAATTAAGACATACTATCAATAAGTATCGGCTAGATTATGATGATCAGTTAAACCAGTAGTGGTTGTCTTCGACAGGCTAGCTAGCTGGTACCGCACCATTTGTACCATATCTGATAGTAGTACATAGTGTCTATTGTTGCCTTTTCTCACCCCATGCACGGTCATTCGTGAGCTGCGTGTACTTGTGTCCCTTCCTGCGCACATTTCAGCTGGGTCGTGGAGCAGGCATTTTACCAGATCGCTATCCTCTGCAATTTTCTCTTGGATACGGGGACTTCATCATCATTGCTTATCGATCTGATACTTTTATTCACCTCTATTTGTCTTAAAAACTGTTCTATAATTTCTGAACGTATCTATGCGCATGATAGCTGGCCTGGAATTGTCTTTAACACACCATTATTAAGCATGCGAACAGTGTTTACAACATGGTGGTGGTTCCCAGCAAGTCACAGTCAGCCTGTCACCGTATGCTTGTCATGATGCCTGGTCTGCTGTTTGTACTCTCTCAGGAAGTATTCAAATTATTAGCCAGTTGCCCGGATAAATAGGACACTCGACATAAGGTGTTGTGGTAGCTGAGTCACATGGTGTTGATCCCACCGACATCTAGGTTATGTCTCTATCCTAGTTTGAATTATATATATAATAATATAAGACTTATCTCTTCACATCTGATACTTAGCATTTGAAGTTTGATCCTTTATATACATTAAATTTTCAATATATAGAGTGCCAATGGTCATAATATTGTTAAACTCAACTAAACTACATGCATAAGACACTCACCGTTATTGTGTGTTGCACACATTCAGATTTTTTTGCCCACAAGGGTTACATTTGGACTTCGACCAATGTCACTTAATTATATTCTTACTGTCTTGCTAAAATTATTAAATGAATTTTAGACTTGTTGTTTTCTCGAATTTGATCAATTGGTTCACCTTTTATGATCAATCTGGTTGCAGTACATGTATTTTTTTTACTTAATATAGTTAATGTTACATTTTTAAATAATATTTCACAACTGAGAGTCACTAACAAGCTAGCTAAGTCATCATGTTATTTCTGTATATAGTTTATCTAGTTTTGCTGGTGCACTGAGAATGACAACACCATAACAACCATGTGATTTTTCATTAAACAAACATAATAAGATGAGCGAATATACATATTTTTCGATAAAACCACATAACTTTGAGCCTACAAATATGCTCATTACATGAATATAAAAATTCGCATATCATTATGAATCCGAAGGGCTGGTGCATATTTAGATTTTTTTTTCTTAAATACATGAGGGGTGCTTTTTCGATTTATGCTGTATTCTTGGTACTGTATAATTGATTTTTCATTCCAAAATTCTTGTGATAGGATGTTCATTTGTAAGGACTGGCCTAAACATCATAAAAATAGTTGTACATATTTAGGGAATAAAAGAATAGAAATACCCACTCAATTCCAAAATATGAGTCGTACTTAATTTTCACTGGTCAAACGAGGTACAGTTTTGACTGGTTTGTGCTTACTCTCTTTGTTCACTAATGTAAGGCATTCTACGTAGTATTTCAATATTAACTACATATATACTATAATAAGTGAATATATGTACAAAATAAGTCTAGATACATTTAAATAAACAAAAAGCTAAAATGCCTTACATTAGTGAACAGAGGGAGTATAATATATCCACAAAGTTAGTATAAAGATATATGAAACGTTTTTTTTTTTGCAAAATGAATCCAACTATATCATTTATACATGCTCAATTCATATAATATACTCCCTCGGATCCATAAAAAGTTTGGCTTTAGTTCAAATTTGAACTAAAGCCCCGACACTTTTTATGGATCGGAGGGAGTAGTATTTATTTGTAGTCAAAAGTGCATCAAAGGCTAAACACAAAATAGCGCGCCTTATATTGTGGGATGGAAAGAGTAATGTGGACCCATGCATGGTTAAGCATAGCTCCTAGTACTCTATATTACTTCGCTCTTACCATTTCCCTTCTCATGTTTACCAAATGTAGAGTGAGGCAAGGTTGATGTTGTAGTCAGTACGTCCTCCGTTAGGATATCCCGTTATAATTAGAAAACCAAGCTATCCATTTCATTTTCATTACTACAAAAGAGTTTTCTTCATGGCTTTTTTTTTTCTTCTTTGAGACATGTATTTCATATACTTATCCAAAACAAAGATGTTTCGTAGAGAGGTACGGTGGGAAGGTATGATTGCCCTGTCCGAGGAGTGGAAACGAATTTGACAGTAGAACTGATTTTGAAACAATTGTCTAGAAAATGGATATGGATTGTCTAAATGAATGGATGAGAATATGGTTTTAATCGACCAGTATTTGTATTTCTATTTGATTTTCTACTGTTTGAATTCATATTAAAATCTGGTAGAGGCGTACCGGGATATATTTATCCATCCAATTGGTTATTCAATTTGCATCTGGATGTGGTACAGTAATATGTACGTAAAATTGTTGCAACATGTGCAATCAACTATAAACTGTTTTCTGTTTAGTATAAATTCATGTTCCTTAATACACCCTCCGTTCCTATATGTAGGGTGTATAATTTTTGGCATGGAAATTAAAGAAAGCTCGCGGAGAAAAATACTACAACAGTTTTGGACGGAATTACCTTATGGCTAATTGACATGGGCAGAAGATTTTGTATGTGATAAGGAAACATAATCATATCTCTATAAAAATTATTCAGATGAGTGGTGGAAAGCAGTACACCTTATATTTTTGGATTTTTCCTAAACAAGTAATACACCTTATATCTAGGAATGGAGGGAGTATCAGTTTATCATACTAGACATCTATTTTGCACATGAAAATGAAAGCCCACTATTATCTTATAATGGAAAAATTATGCGGGATACTTAAACAGATATGCTTAAATGAATTATTTATTGGAATTCGATTGGTATCTAGCATCGAATTTTTGTAGGCGAATTTTTGTATATGTTATTAGCATTCTACTTACATTTTTCTGCCTTGCTAAAACTTATAAATATAGATATGAAGTTATGAACGCTGGAAAGAGTAAATTATTCCCCTCGATCCTATCAAAACGCCACCTCAGAATAATTAATAGCGTATCGTAAATTGATGTGCGCCCTTTAAATACTAGCCTTGTTTGTCCAACGCCCACTTTCTTTTCGTCCTGCTCCCTTCCAGTCTACGCCTTGATGCATACGTTTGACACCGGGTGGCATTAATTCGCAGGAGTTGTCTTGGATCGAGTCTAATAGAAGGGGCCTACATATTCGCTTACATCTTAGCGATTTGTTCTTAGGTTTGGTCGAGGACAACTTGTATGCATCAATGCCACCTCACTTTTAATGTGGTATCTATTAGTGTACCCAAGATGTCAGCATGTAGTTCAGGTGGTGGATGGTAAAAACACAACCTTGTGTACAATAACCCAGTACTATGCTGAAGTGCTACAAAATAAAATTTTAAAAAAAAGTATTTACAAAATCTAGTAATTTGCACATAGTACTCTATTCTTATTTTTTCTATTTGAACTGATGATATATGTGTATGTTCCATGCATTTGGCCTTTTAACCATGCATATTTTTTTGTTGCTACTTAAATGCAGGAAATGTTTCCACTTTTACATGGTATTCACAGTGGTGTTCGTCTATTTAAAGGCACTTGATTATGTAGAGCTGCACAGTTTGGTATATGAATTAGTGGTCCATCAGTCAGATGAATTTTGTGTCTAACAGGATATTTTACTATTCATATTTCATTATTATGTCCGGATATTTGATCTATAAGGCACGTAAAAGTTTACTAATATCAATAGTGTTGAACCTCAGTTATGGGGCCTTCACACTTCTCCAACATCACATAACCATGTTTGCGTAAAATAGTCCTACAGAAAGTGTTAGAGCCACTTTACGGGTCCATCACAGCCCTATGTATATTTGTCCACGTATAACAGGGAAAGTTATATGAGCATAAAGCCATCTTTATCCTAAACATTGGTGATGACATAGGAGACTGATATTAACAGGTTTTGAATTTTGTGGTGGGTGTAAAAGCATGGTTTTCACCTAGCTGCAAGCCTGCGGTACCATCCTCATTTGTTTATACACACTTGTGCTATATTTACATATTCAAAATTTAGGAATTCCATCCCGACTGTCTCACTTTTCCGATGATTTGTTCAAAAACGGTATACATTTGGTAGGATGTGTGGTTCAGTTTTTCATTTGTTGTTTGTGTTCAAAATTATATGTATCTTACGGTTTCCAATAATGTTGCTCAATTATCTCGATTAGTTTTTTTGCATTCACAGTTATATGTTTCCTGTGGTTTCCAATAATGTTACTCAATTATGTAGGAAGCACCTGAACATCCAAATTTGCCTGATAGATTGGATACACAGCCATCACAGAAACCTGAAGCTTCACAACATCTCAGAAAGGAGATGGAAAATATATCTAGGAGAAGGAAGCAGGGGAAGATCGATAAAACAAAGAAGAAGAAGGCTGACACACTTAAGTGCATCGACAATAACAAGGTTGACAAAGTGGGTAAACCACAAGACCTGGAAAAACATTTCCCTAGGCAAAGCATTCTAAAGTACACAAAGCTCACATCTGTCAAAATGGTCAAGGAGAAACATGGCAATTCAAAAGGCAAGGAAGTAATAGAACTCTGCCACAGAGCAGTGAAGCGTGTCAAATTCTCAGAAGCGGGTGATTGTGAGATGCTCTACGTAAACGACGAAGTCTCCACAAGCTACTTTCAGATGCTATGGCTTCTTCGTCATCGTCGTCGTCATCATCATCCATGTCTACCGAAGGAAACAAATGCAAGCCTGCAGAAAGTAGTAGCTCTCATATGCCCAATGAAGCTTTCACTAAGAATAAAGAAGCGAATCAGAATCCAGATCATGAGAAATCTCCTCAGCCTAGTAGCACAGAGCCACCCTCCGATTTGATTGATCTGAATATGGCACTACCAGAACCTACTGATTTGCACACGGTTAGATTCAAATTCAGAGGCGCCAAACCTTGAGCATGCACGTCAGGAGACTTTAAATTCTAATGTCCAAGTGCTTGATGGGAGAGAAAACCAGAGGAATTTGTCTTTTGATTCACACAGACTGGCAAGCCGACAACCTGTGGCTGACTTGGAAAGTGTAAGGAATGCAAGGTCGGCAGGCACACTGTTGCAAGGTGAGCCAGCCAAGGTTTCTGGCATAGATATTGTTGGTCCTCCATTGAGTTTAAGAGAGCCTGGTGAGACTCATCATGAGTTCAGTAATGTTTCATTAAAACATACTATGACTACGAGTATGTCCTCTTGTGCGATGCCAGACCATACATTTCAGGGCCAACTTCAACAGCACCAGAATGGGTTTCACACTAATCTGAATCATGGTGACTCCCAGCTTTGTACCGGCGGCACACTTCAGGACTCACTTCAACAGCACCGGGATGGGTTCCACATTAATCTGAATCATGGTGGCTCCCAGCTTTCTACCAGCGGGAAATTTCCTTCGGGGCCATCTTGTGAGTTGAACGTGCAGCGTGACTCGAGTCCTTCTGTGGGACAGACATTTCGTTTGATGGGTAAAGATCTTCCAGTTTGCACGAGCAGAGGTGAAACGTTTGCCGAGACTACACAGAAACATACAGGTACTTCCACCAATGACTATCTGAAGACAAATGCTTCCTTGGATTTGCCACGGCAAGGACAGCCTTTTCTCTCTTTACAAGCTCAAAGCTTCCTGAATGTTACGGTAAATAATACCAGTACAGTTCATGCTTCGACATATCATCCAAGCACAAGTCAGGCACATTTTGGGTACAGGACTCAACATGATTTTGGTCACCCAATCCCTGCAGCTAATGTATTTTCTGGAGATCGGTTGCCATATGAAAACAGGTTCACGGATTTTTCAAACTCGCAGCGCAATCAGCCTTTTGTATTGGGGTGTCCGCCTCTTCCCAATCACCGCAGTGCAGCACTCCATCAGAATTCACCGCCTCATTGGCGTCATTACTCTGCTCCTAGCAATAGGACAGAACCACCACAGCACCATTTTGGCCTACAAACAGACAGCATGGGACACCATCTTCAGCTTTCCGTGGCAGTTTGCCTCAGCAGCATATTGTGCATCCAGCAAGCTCATCAGCTCGCCCTGTTAACTCTGTGGGTTCTACATTCAGCCATCCAGCCCGTGGAGTTCAAGAAGCTTCCGGCATCAGAAGGGATGCAGTCCTTCCGTCCAGAAATCCAGAAAACAGAATGGAGAGAGCTGTTCCTGGCAATTCCACTGCTTCATCTAGTGGTCAGTATGTGCAGAAGAGATCAGGCCCCGTGAAACTCACTCCCGGGGCGAAGCATATACTGGTGCCAAGCGATAGCACAGGGGACAGCAATTCCGTGCCTGTGTACTCCTGTGTTTCCTTTGGAAGTAGGAGCGGCAATGCTGGGGCGTCCCAGAACAAAGGAGCATGATAGCCTTTGTGGAACTTTTGATTGGTGGAATCTGCATGAATCTACAAGCACCATCGCTAGTTTTATTCAAATTCACTTTTTTGCAGTTTTCTCTTTTGAAAATGTGTACTGCATTTTTCCGTGTGTAAACCTAGATTGACTATCCTGCAAGGAACAGTTGTTTGCTTTCTTAGTAGTTATTTCCTCAGCTGAACCTGAATCCATCACGGCTGGTGTAGCCTAAATCATATACACTGTTATTGTTCGTATTGTTGTTATTCTTGGTCTGGAGCTAAAATGCTGTTATTGGAAGAAGTGTGACCTACATTTTTTGTTTACAAGGTTTTGATCTGTTAGTTTCACTAGAAGTAAAACGAACCCTGGGCTCATGGCATTTTCATCTGAATAACCGTCAAATATAAGTTGCTTAGAGTAAAGAAGAATGCTTTCTGAGAAGGAGAAGGTGTTAGTTTTTTTTCTAAACAAGGCAAGAGCCAAGCCATTTCATTGATATAAAATCAGCTGAAAACCGAAACAACACGACGCCAGGCCAAACATCACATGAGTTGACAACCCAACAAAGCCAACACTCAACACTCTCTCCATTCTAAGCCGACATCTAAGCCGGCCCCAGGGTCGCGCACGGCTTAGATGATAAAAAAACAAGACAAAGCCGACCACACAACACCCCAAGCACTGTCAGTGGTGGTGAAGCTGCTCCTCAATGATACCTCCAAGGAGGGGAGCGACGGAAGCGAGCACCGCCATCGCCACATCAACCGATGTCAGTGCAGAATTTTCACCCAGAGCTCACCAATCACTAAGTCGCGTATGCTTGTTTGACATAGCCAAGGTTGCCTTGTAACTTCCAGCCACCGACCACCAATTCTCTACTAGGTCCCTCCGTCCGGGCAAAAAATCCAACGCGAGGCCTTGTCTGATCTCATGTGGGATATGGGGTTTCCCATAAAGGATCCTGAGTGGGGGACCGAGAACACCGTCTCAACGTCGGGCGGAGCCCAAGGGCATCACCGTCGTCTTTCTTGGCCTGGTTGCCGGAAGGCTTCCGCCCGACGATGATTGGCGAATAACACGTCCAAGCGTAGACCGCCAATCCCAAGCGCCCAATGGTCTATGTCCACCAACGGAATTACAGGCCGGGGCACAAGTCCGCCTCGCGCTGATCAGCCTCATAGATCACCGCGACAACAAAAACCGCTATCCAGAGTTGCCAGCCAGCTTCTGAGTGCCGAGCAAAGTCATAGCTCGTTGAGCACCCACTCTTACTCATTCAGTGACCTCCACCAAAAAATTGTCGAGTCCGACGAAGGGCATAACCGAGCTTACACTAGTACAGAACGACACATCGGATACCCCTTTATGGAAACGACACGAGTTAGGCGACAGAGAATCGAGCTTTCCGCGTGAAAAAAGCGGCCCGCGAGGGCTATCCTCCCGCGACCCGCGACACATAGGCAACGGTTGCGCATATTTCTCCGTTGCTAATATATTACCAACGGTTCTGAAACTACATCCGTTGCCAAAATAGTACTCATCGTAAACGGAGCTTGACGAATGTCTCTTACCAAGGTGAAAGCCCAGTAAGCCCACATGGTGGCGCACCTATAAGAACCCCTACTCCCGTCTCACACTCGCAGTCTCTCCCAAGTCCCAACCCTAGCCACACACTCTCTCCATGCACTTCGCCTTCTCCTATGGTCTCCAATGCCGAACCCCTCCGTCACCGGCGACAGCCAGGAGATCGTATCCTCCTCCGCCAACCATCATTGCCGGCCACAACCCATACCGTGGCCACCACCACCTCCCGACTCTGGTCGCAGCCCGTCCCCCCGGAACTCCTTCACTCCCGCGTTCATGCGGCGCCGTCGGAGCTCCCCGTCGGCTCGATCTCGTCCTCCGTCAACAGTCGCGAGTACATTCGGCCCATTCTCGGAAGTCCCCCGTTGCCGAGATCTGGTCCTCCTCGGAGGAAAGAGATTCCGATCTGGAGGCCAGGCTCCTCCTTCTCGCGCCTCCTACGAGCGAGAGCGAGTTGATGGTGTTTGTTGGTTGGCTCAGCCTAGATCTACGGTAGGCTCTAGGTAATACATACCATCACATGTAGTATACTAGTATCTCTTTGTCAAGGGTAAATTTTTTTACAGGCTCATGTGTATGGTTAGATCTAAACCCCACGGTCGCTAGGTGTTAGATCCAGTACAATGATTCACTTTTGTTAAAATTGAGAATTTTATGTATTAAAAATAACAGCTTTTTCAATGTTTTATTTTAAAATAGAGTAAATATAATAGATATATTTTAAATAGTTAGAATATCATTTTCTTTTGATAATATAAATATTATATGCATACGTAACAACTGAAATTTGTGTTGACAATCAGTAAACTAAGTAAACTAAACTATTACGTACGTACAGAACTAGGTGTATGTAGACTAGCCACAGACAATCGAAATAATGGATTGCTTGACTCATTAGTATCATCTTGTGAGAACATGAGACAAGGTGAACCGATCCATTAACTGGATATTCTGCGTCTTATACAATAATATTTATTTTTAAATCAGACTTGTAGTATAGACAATCCAAATAATGGATTGCTTTATGTGCAACTTCAAGACAAGGTGAATCAATCCATTAGCTGGATCTTCTGTGACTTATGCAATAATATTCATTTTTAAACCAGACTAGTAGTACACACTAGCGGTATGTACATACTAGCCATAGACAATCAATGGCTTCACTCTTTAGGATCATGAACCGATCCATTCATTGGATTTTTGCGCATTATCTAACAATATTTCTTTTTAACTCAGAACATTGCCGTGTCATCCAAACAATGGATCTCTTCAATGGCAGCTTCACCATGAGATCATCTTGTGACAACTTGAACAGATCCTTTCACGGAATCTTCTATGAATGAAGTAACCATTACATAGATAAATTTATTTATTGTTGTCATCGCTCAGAATTAGAGTGTATGAGAGAATACTATTTTTCTGTTGCATTTAGATTTATCTCTAAATTCAATCTCTCATTGTTTCTGTTTGTTGTTTTCTGAATTTATTTTTTGCAGTGATATTACTGCCTTCTCTTCCTCCTTATAAAGAAATTTAGACTTTTTTCAGCATATGAAAGTGACATCGGGATTCAAATGTGTACATGTAACATTGTGTATGTAATTGTTTCTATACTATAAATGAAATTGGTGTTGTGGATATATTTGATATGTTTGTGCTGTGAAAATATTCAAATGTGCTGTGAAATATCAAATTGATTTGTGAAAAAAAATATCTATTTTAGAAATACGAAAAATTCTCAATGCAAACGGTGAAAAAAAAAACTGTTACCAATGCTATCTCACTTTGGAAACGGAGATAAAGTAAATGACCATTTTGACCCCGCCTCATTGGAAACGGTTAAACACATTCGTTGCTATTGAGCTCGCTCACATCAGTATCGGGGACGGGGACACAGACCGTTTCTCCATTTCCGATGAGGGTTTTGGTCCGTTTCCGATGTGTCGTTCTGTACTAGTGTCAACACCCCGCTCATCGCCACGCCTAGGCAGTCCGAGGCGCCGACGAAGACCATTGTGGTGTGGATCATCATCATCGACCACAAGATCACCAACGAAGTTGTGCAATGAACACGCTGAACCTCCTCTGCGGTCTGGCGACCTACTGCCACCGCCGACCATCGCCACGACCTATCACCAAAAAGAACCACCATCCTCCATACGACACCGCCGGAGCCAACACTGCGTGCACACAACAGCCCCACCGCCCATAGGGGTCGCTGCCGCTCGGGACCATACCAGGAGCACACATTCAGCCTGCTAGCACCTAACTTGCTAGCAGGATCCAGAAATCTACCGCACCCAGGCGTTGCCGCCCGAAGCGACCTTCTGGCCAACCATCCCCGACAAGAGGGATGGCACCCCCTAGCCTGGAGCCAACGCTCTGGTGCCCTTGCATTGAAGTCCAGTTGTAGCCTCCTAGCCGTGTTTATCATCCCAGCGCACGAGAGAGCCAAGCCGGAGTATCCCCTACAACTTTAGGGCAACTCCAATGGGGCGACCCAAACGGACACGAAATATGTCCGCGTTTTGTCCGTTTCGCTCGTCAAACAGATAGGCGTTCAGCTCATGTCCGTCCTTACCAGGCTACTGCACACCCAATGGGGTGACCCATTTGGTCCACCTAGCCAGGTTTTTAATCATTTTTGCCTCAGTCGTTCCATACAACATAGATTATAGCAAATAATACAAATAGTTTAGTACAATATGATTAAACAAATTGTTCCATGAATAGTTTGTAGCAAATGGAACTACTGGTTCCGTGGTGAAGACACTCATGCTCCACCAAATCATTTTGGAGTTGAACGTGGGTCCCTTTTTCACGCATATCACGGTGAGAGTCAAGAAACTGAGCAAAATATGCCACTCCAGCTTGGGGCTTAACCAACTCACTCTGAAACTGCCATGTTTCGTCATAGAGACTGTCGTCGCGCTCATCCTCTACGATCATGTTGTGCATGATCACACAAACTGTCATTACCTCCCACTTGGTCTCTTTGCTCAATGTTCTAGCAGGGTGCCGAACAATAGCCCATCGTGGTTGTAGCGCACCGAAAGCAAGCTCCACATCCTTCCTAGCACTCTCTTGTTCTTTAGCAAACTTTTCTTCTTCTCATCAGATGGATTGGGATTGTCTTCACAAACGTATTCCATGTAGGGTAGATATCATTAGCTAGATAGTATGCCTTGTTGTATGTGTGGCCATTGATCTGATAGGTCACCTCGGGGATTTGCCATGGGAGAGCCTGTTGAACACCGGAGAGCGCTGAAGCATATTGTTGTCATTGTGAGAACCTGCCATGCCGAAAAAAGAGTGCCAAATCCACAGATCATGTGATGCCACAGCTTCAACTATGACCGTGCACTCTCCAACAGTCCCTTGTACAGCCCCTGCCATGCAATGGACAGTTCTTCCACTCCCAGTGCATATAATCTATGTTGCCAATCATCCCAGGAAAGCCTCTAGACTCGTTGATCGACAAAAGCCGGTCCGTGTCCTCAACAGTGGGTTCCCTCAAGTACTCCGGGCCAAAGAACTGAACCACGGCTTTGCAAAACTTGTACATTGCTTCAAGACATGTGGACTCACTCATCCGCACGAACTCATCCACATGATCACCGACAACTCCATATGTAAGCATGCGAATAGCTGCGGTGCATTTTTGGTAAGAGGAGAAGCTGAGCGTCCCAACGACATCCCTCTTCCATATCAAATAATCATCAAAGTGTATCGCTCCCAATCGGATACGGCTGAACAATGATCTCTTCATCCGGAAGCGGTGCCAGAAAATCTGTTGGGAGGGTAGGTTGGTTTAACGCGACGAAAGTAGTCACCGTACAACTGGACGTGGCCAGCTGATCTGTTGCGGTACAAGGGCAGGAGCACGGCCCGACAACGACCCTCTGAACAATTGCTGTTGCCTTAATATGTGTTCTTGTAAAAGTATTCATTGGAGCTCTCCATGGCGGATTAGTACCTCAGTGTGGCCGGGGCGAACACCTTGTGGAAGGCGTCGGGTCGCGGGCGCTCCGAGCCACAGGGACACGAGGAACACCGGCCGCGGTGGGGACGAAGCAGCTCCGGTGGCGGTGGCGAAGAGAAATAGGCGGCGACCGTCGTGGATGGCCTTGTAGGACCAAATCAGGGCGGCGATGATGGGGTGGCGGCGGGAGGGGCGAGGAGGGCGGAGAGGATTGGAGTGGGGAGTGGTCTGTTGGGCGGGCTAGGGGCGGGCAAAGGGAGATCAGAAGAGGTGTCCGCGCGTGTCTGGGGCCGAGACAAACCTGGCCTAAATTTGGGCCAAGAATGGATCGTCGCGGACAGAAAAACAGACAGCGGTCTGTTTGCGTCGCCATGTTGGGCCTTAGTTTTTGACAGCCAGATAGAAACGGACGCGTGCAGACTCAATGGGTCGCCCTGTTGGAGTTGTGCATAAGTCGCAAGGCCTTCACCGCCATGGGGTTTGAGTGGACGCGGCTAGGGTTCCGCCCGTGTCACCAAGAGAGCGACGCATGGGGCATCGGGTTTGTTTCATCAGTGATTTTGGTTTTGATAGTAACCAATTAAACGGAAACAACTAAATGGAGCCCCAACTACATGTAGCCCCTTGTTTTCAAAATTTAAAAACAACATTTTGATGTGTGAGAAAAATTCTGAAAATTTTCTAGATGTAGTTAATCATGTATTCTACGGTCCTGCAAAATCTCAAAAAGATATACTCCTCCGATCCGAAAAGATTGACGCAAGTCTGTACACCATTTTGCACTAAACCAGCTATCTTTCCGCGAAACTTAATACGGACCGGAGGTAGTATCTTTTATTCTGGGGTACACACAAATGATAAAATTCTACATTGGTTTTGTCAATTTTGCACCTCAGATTCACAATTTTGTTAATTTTGCACAGAATGGAATATAGAGCATTTCACATTGGTTTTTGGCAAACTAGTAGAATTCATCGTGCTGCATATAGGATATTTTTCTTAATCTTTTATGCCGTGAAGCGAATAGCTGGTCACTTGACCGGAAAGTGCAAATGGAGGCTGAACTACATGGAGCACTTTATTTGCAGGAAATTAAAAATCATATTGAAGTTTCAAATAAAAAATGCAGGATGTAGACAATGATATATTCTACTAACGTGCAAAATCTCAACTCAAAATAACTTATATTTTAGGCTACACGAAAATAACAAAATCTGACAGATTTTGAATAGTTCGAAATTTGCTCTATTCTCTACATTCAAATTCAGATTTTTTCCATTTTTTCACAACCAAAAATACAACAGATATCTAATTCCGATTTTACACGTTGGTACAATATGACATAGTATACGTGCGTTTTAAGAATTTTTGAAACTTAAAAATATGATTTTCGAATTTCAGAAAATAAAGTGCTCCATGTAGCCCGGGTTCCATTTAGCCACTTATACTCTTTGCAGAAGACATGCGGCGGTAATTACCCTCCTTATGTTAGTCCTGCCATGGTGGTATACAACAACTGTAGCACAGACATCTGATATGAGCTGACACTGATTCAGAATCCTAGCTGCTGGCAGACTGGTCGATAGATCATAGATAGAACGGCAGGCGCGAAGGGTTGTTACCAAACAAACATCACACGTCAACTTATGCAGATAATGGTTCCGTTTCGATTCCAAGGAACTAATTAGTGTCTGCACTTGATCGACATGGTTCATACTGCAATTGCTGATCGAGCAGACTGCAGACACACATGGCAGAAGTTCAGGCGTGCACGGCTGGAGCAACCGGTTCAGTTCGATCGGGAGGGAGACGGCCACGTTCGCGATCGTGCTATGGAGGGTACGCTACGCCAGGCTCACGCGGTCATTTGCTGTTCTTGCTCCTAGTGGCAGGCAGCAGGCCCATGTCATCGCCGGATCCTCCCAGATTTTCAGATCAAGAATCTAACCACCACCACCCAGGACAGGAGCTGGAGCGTGCAATCCTGACGTACATTTCACTTTCTGGAGTCACAGGATGTGTGCCTCTCTTGCAGGAGCCACCCAAGGTTACTTCCAGTACCTGTTACTACTAACGAATATGTGCATACCACATTGTTTTAAGGATAACTTGATCTTTATATGTACATCGTCACGATGCAAGAAATACACCTACCTCTGTAACAACAAATACGTCCTTAGAGCAACTCTAGCAGTTACCGGATAATTCCATACCGGATAATTTTTATCCGGTTGAGCGGAATAACGTTTCCCGTACCGCGCGGCCCGCGGCAGAACAGAAGCGGTAAACTCGTATCGGATACCAGTTTACAGCATTTGTTCTGCACACGGTACCGGTACCAGATATTTTTTCTTATCAAATTCATCTCATTTGACATTGTTTCACATAACCGAATTACATAGAAGTTTTTAAAACATGTCTCATCACCGAATTAGGTCTATTACATCAAACTAGCACAACCAAAATCATGCGCAACTAGATAGCAATAAATTTGTCCAAAAGAATGTGCAATCAATCAACTTGATGATCAATCAAGGATCAATGTCCAACACATCCGAAGCTTGAGAAAAACCACCACCACCACCTCCGGCATCACCATCACCGTCACCACCACCATCACCACCACCACCACCACCATCACCACCACCGCCACCATCACCACCACCATCACCACCATCATTGGCCGAAGCACCATCACCACCACCACCATATGCCGGAGTACCATAACCAACCATGAGATCATGAAGCTCTTGTCTCCTCCGAAACATCTTGTTAGTTCCCAAAACTCTCTTGCCATTGGCTCCATGGTGGTGGGATCAAGCATCATCAAACGGTTCTCTTCGGCTTTCTTCTCCGCCTTGATCTTCTCCTCTTCAATGGAGATCTTGCGCTCTTCAAAGGAACATCTTGTCACCCAGTTCTTCTCTTTGCCCTCATTTTTCTTTGCGGCCAATGCCACCTTGACCTCCTAGTGTTTGGCCATCATTACTTCCTTGGCCTTCATCATCGAAGCAATTTGGTCTGTCAAAGATGTAGCCTCGGCCGACCTCTTTGCTTGCTCTTTCTCCATCTTCTTTCCATCCAGCTTATCCTTGTTTCTTCCTCCTCTTGGTGCATCATCACTATCTTCACCATCTTCCACCTTGAATGCACCTTTCTTCGGTATGCTTTCTTCATCCCTCAACCTCCATTTCTCGCTATGTTCTAGAATCTTCCAACAATATTGAAGCATGAATGGTCTAAACTTGGAAGCCGGCATTTGCTTGAACCTTTCATGGGCAATGGCGTCCTATGTTGCAAAAAGAAACATATGTGAGTCAATTGCCGAAGTTGCAACCGGATGGAAACATGATCACCAATTGTGTGAAAGAAAACTTACATAGTCATCAATGTTGCAGCCGGATGGTGGTGCATTCCTCACTTGTTGCAAACAACCATTCTAACGGCTACATGTTTGCTAGATGTAGTCCCATCGGCCTTGGAGAGATCGTAAGGAGCGCAAGGATGGAAACGACATTAGCTTATGGTACTTGTCCTCGATGCGGCACCAATACCTTGATCTTGTTTGATCATTTCCCACACCGCCATCAAGAGTCACACTCTCCCAAGCTCGGATCAACGTGGTGTCCTCCAACTCGGTGTAGTTCCCGGCCCTCTTTCCCAACTTTGGCCTCCTTCATCGAACTCTTCCTCCCCAATCTCTTGTAGGTCATCGTCGCCAAGTTCATCTCCCACCCCCGCCCCGGCCTCGGGAATGTCACAATCAAACTCGTCAAGTGGAGCACTCAAGAGGGCGACAGAGTTTTCCTCCAACATTTGCGAGTATGTTGGATCCACGGGATAGCTAAGCAATCGAAACATTCGGAATCATAAACACATTCATCGATTTAAGCGAACGATGGAAGAAAGAGAAGAAATTTACCCCTCCGGCGTTTGATCGAACACGTTGTGAGCGGCGGACAGGCCAGCGGACGGGCGGCGTGTGGAGCGGCGGATGGCGCAGCAGATCTTCGAGGAGCACGGCCACGGGCCGCCGGAATCTTGGCTCGTGGTCCCTACTGCTTATGGGACTGTGATCGAATCTGCTCGGAAAAACTGGTAGATGAAATGGGAATTTATATGGAAGCGCGCACGAGGGGATGCTAAGACGGGGTGAAGGAACGGATTACGGACCGGGCTTTCGAGTAGCGGGATTTGAGATCTGAAGTCAGATATTGCACTAGAAATGGAATAGAGGAGGAAGAGGTGACTGCTAGGTAGGCAGTAGTAGCGCATGCTGGAAAGCTAGTCAAGGGAGCTTTGATTGGCTGGGTCAACTATCCAGAAACAATATCATCGATTGAGAAAAATTTACCTAAAAGAAAAGAATGTATGTCTGGATCCACGGATAGCTAAGCAATCGAAACATTCGGAATCATAAACACATTCATCGATTTAAGCGAACGATGGAAGAAAGAGAAGAAATTTACCCCTCCGGCGTTTGATCGAACACGTTGTGAGCGGCGGACAGGCCAGCGGACGGGGCGGCGTGTGGAGCGGCGGATGGCGCAGCAGATCTTCGAGGAGCATGGCCACGGGCCGTCGGAATCTTGGCCTTCTTCGATGCCTTCGGCCCGACGGCGTTGGACTTCGGTTTCCACGAGTGCGGGCGGCGGGATGAGCGTGCGACGTGGCCGGAGGAGGATGCGACGCCGCGGGAGGACGGTCCACCCCGAGCGTCCGCGGCCGTTTCTGCCCGGCGACGGCCGGAACTGGTGCGGCGACAGGGAGAACGGCCACCGGCTGCGCGGGCTGTTCCCTTGGGCCCGGCGGAGGGATCAAGCCGACATGCGGAGGTTGGGGAGGATCCATCGGAGGCGAATCAGCGGCGGGGCGGCGTCAGACGAGGCGAATCGGCGGCAGCGGCGCCAAACTCGGGCGGGTACCCGAGCTGAAAGTTCCGGGCGGGAAGGTTCGCGCCAAGAGTGAGGGGAGCAGGAAAATCGGACACCAAAACACAATAAGTAGGGAACCGGCGTCGAAATATCCTGCTTCCCGGAAAAAAGTTTCCGGTAGGAGGCTTATCCCGTGACTGATCGGGCGGAAATTTTGCCCCGAACCCGGAAAAAGCAGTTATTTACCTGGCCGGGGCCTTATTCGGTAACTGCTAGAGTTGCTCATAGGGTAACAGAAAGGAGAGGGAACCTGAAAAAAAAATACAAACTTTGTAACAACAAAAACACCCAAAAAACAGAGATGGTGATCATGTGATTATAAATATACAGGACCATGTTTATTTTAAGGATTCAGTCGGCTGCGTGTTCAAAATAGATTCAGTTAAGTAGTATGATTCATCTACAAATATTCAGGAACGTGCAATCAAGGCATCAAGGATGCAACATTGCCCAATTTATTACAAAAAGAATGAAAACCGAAATCCACTTTGCCTCCCGGGTGCATATGCTCCTGTTATGTTTTCCAAAATTAAAAAAAATAAAAACTTTGAAATTTTCAAAAAACATTGGGCACAAACATATACAAGTTTTTAACATTCGGTCAAAATTTTGGAAGGAAATGACACTTTCTGTGGTCTGTGCAAAAAAGATTTTGTCTTTTTGCACATATATACCACATAAATTGTTATTTCTTTCCAAAATTTTGCACGAATGTTAAAAACTTGTATATGTTTGTGCCCAATTGTTTTCCGATTTTTCAAAGTGTTTTAATATTTTAAATTTTGAAAAAATAACATGAGCATATGCACCCGGGCAGGGCCGGCCTTGGCCCAGGGAGAGAGGTGCGACGGCCCGAGGCCCAACCAAACTTGGGGCCCATAGTTGGTACGTATGTACATAGAAGACATAATAGAAAAGGTGAGAGGCCTATTGATTTGTTGGGACCCATTGATGGAGTTCGCACATGGACCCTTAAAATGTGAAAGCTGGCCCTGGACCCGGGAGCCAAAACGCCTTCTCCAATGAAAACCTAATATCATGCCGTAGTGAACATCGCAGGCAACAGTGAGTGCCAACATCCAACCTCACATTTACAAATTACAACACACAAACTTCGATACTAGTTTTTTGAAGCAATGCCTTCTTTAAGAAGGGAGGACATCATTATCGATCTAACTACTAAAGCTCATGTGTAAAATTGCACATTGGAAGACATGTTCAAAAATCTATAGACAATGTACGCCTTCAACAAGGAAGCGGCATACTACTTAGGCCAGACATGTGGTTACAGTCAAGAGCTTAGAACCGTATTCATGTGACCTTCCAACCATGCCAAGTGAATATCTTGAAACTCCCTCTGCTTTTATTACATGTGTTTTAGGTTTAGTTAAAGTTAAACTTATAAGTATGTACGAAAAATTATCAACATCTATAACACCTATAACACCAAATGGATATAATATGAAAACATATTTATGATGATTGTAATAATATTGATATTTTTCATATATTTAGTCAAATTTATAAAGTTTGACTTTGACTATCTCACAACACAGGGGTCTTGACAAACTGCAGCAAGGCACAACAACGAAGCGGCCGCGCAAACCAAGAGAGAACCCCCCCCCCCCCCCCCCCCCCCCCCCCCCCGCCGTGGACAACTCGAAATTATAAGAAACAAACCTTGTGCGCAAGAGATTTTCTAACCGGATCCCAACAATATGGAGGTGTGAATTCTTTTTAAAATTTTAAAATTGTAAATCAAAATTTGCCAGCTAGGTGTGGTGAGAATAGTGGTGGACGTGGAGATGGTGATTGTGCGAATGATTTTCAACGTCCTAGAAGAGCGATCTACGCGTATGCTAGTTGCAGTACTATCTGTTTTCTCAAAGCAAGCGTATATTTTAGTCAAAGTCAACTTAGTGTAACTTTAACCATTTTATAGATAAAAATAGACATATTTATAAGATTTAATAAATATATTGAAAAAAAATGTTACGGGATCTCTTGATATTAAGTTGGTATTCTAAACATTCATATTTTCGTGTCTCTGGCGGTCAAACTAACTTTATGTTTAATTTATGATTAAATTTATATGCCTTCACTTGAGAAACGGAGGGTGTATTGATATTTCGTCGCCGATGTCTCTGACATGTAGGACCCAGACCCAAAGGCCACACAAAAGTGTGGTGATTTTTCCTAAGCTGACTACTCAACTTCACACGGTTTCTCTCGAATTTTCCCACAATCTATAAACCAGAAGGACAGTCTGAACATCATTAAATTGGCGTATATCTTTAGAAATCGACATGCAACCTAGTGAAAAAAGGGAACACCAATTTGTTTTTACACGTATCATGGAACTAAGGCGACCTGAATTTTGCACCTGAGTTCAGTATTAATCCGTGGATGCAATGCAAGCGGGTGATTGAAGTGCTGGCGATTGAAGTGGCGTGCAACTGTGAAAGTGGGGGGATGGAATTCGGAGGAGAGTGGAGGCCATCAAGCTAGGGCCATTGGCTCATCACCTCACATCGAGCTGAAAGGGAAAGGAAACAGACATCGTCATGGACCACGCACCGGATCTCCCCTCCGGTCCCTTTCAAATCACGCACGATGCGCCCTGGCCTTTTAATCACCCATCGCAGCCTGTCTGTCGACCAACCGGCGGGCGTTACCGAAAGACGCCGGACCATAACGAATTCAGAATTTTTTCTCACACCTACGAATAAGTCGCTGTTCATCAGCTTACTGCAAAAAATAGATGCCAGAATTGCAAATTTACCTTAAAACGTGACCATGGTAATTAACTAAAAATATTGTGCACTCACGCGTCTTCTAAACTATTTATCTTGATCTAGAAGGGAGTTCGAGAAAAGGTACATCCCGAGCGGCAAACGAGGCAACTCGTCTCGCGCCTCCTCACCGGATCTTCCTACTCGCCGCCGTCGGAGCTACCGGCTTCACCAAGATGCCCAATAGCGAGCCGTGAGCACAAACCGGTCGAGCAGACCCTCGGCGCACACCACATGCGTACACTCAGCCGCATCTTCGACCATCCCATCTTAAGGAAATATCACGCTTGCGAGCCGTGAGCACAAAACCTGTCCATCACCGAGCCCCGCTGCAATCATGCCCGCCGACACCGCCGTTGTGGATGTTGTAGATGAAAGCCCCGCTCCACCTCGAAGTCCCTCCAGCCACATATGCTCCAAAAAGATGCCCAGAAGGGAACGACACTAAAGGCGCCACCGTCATCCCTTCCGGAGCAAACCCAGATCTAGGGTTTCCGCCGTGCAGCCCGAGCTAGGTGACGTAGACTGCAATGACGATGTCTCGAGAAGTAAACAACGTCAAAGACGCCGCCATCGTCCCTCATGGCCGAAGCCAGCACGGTTTTCACCGCAGTCGCAGCACCTGACCTCACACTGACTGGATCAAGCGAAGCCATGCTAAGAGACGCACTCAACCGACGGGACGCTGCCAGCGGTCAAAGACCACACCACCCTGGCGGCCGCCACCACCCGACTCTCCAGGTGAGGGACGACTTGATCCCGCCGTCGCCGGAGCGACCAAGCTTTGCCCGGCCACACCCTTTGGCGGTGGCA
>CAMZMU010000088.1:21568299-21892518 GCA_947311845.1 Poa pratensis
ACATGAAATCCAGCCTACGAAGGACCAGGCCGAGCGTGTGGTAATAAACTGACACATAGGACGAGCGTGTGGTAATAAAAAAGAGCTACTTGTAGCCTGGGAGCCATAATACCGCCATGCAAAAGAGGAGCGGGTAACAGACCCAAAATAAAAACACAAGCTATCCTACAGACAACTCTATCACAAAGAAGACATAGGCGTACACTGTCTCGAAACCACGCCACATGTGTCTCCTCTCCTAATCTTTACTATTAAGGGGAGGGAAAATAGTGCTACCATAGGGGATAGCTTCCCCCTCCTTAGACACCCTAGGATCAGATGACTGAGATTGGTGCTCCTGCACTTACAGTGTCCCGATGTATAATAGTACTTAATAAAGGCTAATTGGTCTATGTAACCCGCGACAACATGTCAGTGGGGCATCGAGGGGGTAGCACTGTTTCACTCGTACATTGCGTCGGCTAGTCGTTAGTGTATACTACTAGCTGGTAGTTTGTCAGCCCAAATTACATGAGAACAACAATGGTGTCAGGCTTCATGTCATATCTCAGCCCAAACCACTATGCTAACTACACATTACTACACATGATTATGCATGAGACTAGCGGGACACAACATGTTGTGACGGATCTCAAGGCCGACATAAACAAAGGATGCTAGGTGGACAGCTATCCCCCTTGGCAGCAACTCAACACTCTTAACATGTCCTTTCCATAAACTCGGAATATTAGAACTATTATTTGTCTTCCTAGCCATTGTATACAAAAATGCGGCATACATGCTCATTAATGTATGTTTTAAGTTTCACATTACTATCATACGTCTAAGACAAAAATTCCACATCTATGCTAATTAATGTATGTTTTATCATTATTATTGTCTTTTTTGCTTGAGCTCGTTTCGGCTCGTTTGAAACTTATAGAGTTGATAATTGAGTTTATGGAGTAAAAACCAAGGCTAATAAAATAGCGTCAAGAATAACAATATTCTTTTGAAAACCATCCATCAAGTTAATGGTGGGAGATTGGTCTTTTGATATTTTCTAATATCTTAATGTTTGTATGAAAAAATATCACATTTCTATTTTCGGATTCATTTCTCTTAGTATAGAAGGAAATAAGGATAAAACAAGTAGTTTCATTGTGATGTGATCAAACATCACACGAGCATGTTGTTCTTGACGCAAGCAACACATGGGTTTTAAGCCAGTCGTGCAAAATATATGGCTTTGTGTAGAGTAGAATGGATTTTCACAACCTAGCCACTTACAAATACTTTTTTTAAAGTGGGTTCACTAAAACCTATTCTCGTTATCATATTTATGTTTTTTGCACAAGTCCAAATCTTGGCCACAAGCTTGGCTAAGTCTATAATGGTAGTTTCATGTGTAGAGTCATGCCCCATGTCGTGGGATTGTCATGAGGGTAGCCATCTGGGGTGGTCTATTGAATGTGTGGAGCAAGGTTACATGGGAGTTTTTTGAGACGAGATTGATGCACAAGGGTTACCCAGGTTCGGCCACTCATGGTGGAGGTAAAGACCTACTCCTGTTTATATTGGATTGATGGATCTCCCCGCCGACTTTATACACACGACCGGCTAGGGTTTGCATATTAACCCAAAGTCGGTTTCGAGGTCAGAGTCCTATTCTGATACAATTAAGATCTTTGCCTTGTATTGATACGTCGACTTCCATGCATGATCCTTCTGCGCCCGGTCTGATATCTGAGACCACCCACCTGGCTTCGTGTAAGCCCACCAAAGGGTGGCTCTCGTAAGTCGGCCATGGGCCACCTTGCTCCCGTCGGTCGTTTCATCTTCGCGGGTCTGATCGGTTAGGTATTCCCTTGTTACCCCTGCGACTCCACCGCTCTACTAATCGGTGTTTCTAGAGTTGGTAGTACTTCCTAAGTTTGATCTTGTGTAGGACTTTTGTGTATCCTACAATTGTAAACGATGAGACAGATGCTAAAAAAATAATTCTTCTTTGTATCATCTGCCTGGTATAACATCTATGAAATGAACCATGGTGAACTGATAATATAATGAAGTGACGTGATTAATGCCTTGATGGTGCACCACAAGTTCACAAGTCAGTGGCGGAGGCTTGCTAGCAGGCTCCCGCAACAAATGTCCATTGAAACTATCGAAGGGCAGACTATTTTGGATTGCAATTTTTGCTGGGTTGCGCAACGGAAACTTAAAAATTTCGTTTACCAAATACGCAAAATCCCAATATCTATACTATGAAGATATGCAACACCCCATAATGCTAGATCCAGAAAACTTACTACAACCGTTGCGGAAGATCTTGTTGCAGTCGAAGTAGATGTTGGTGAAGCCTGATGAAGAATCTCACGTCCACGCCGGGAGGTGAGATTGCCTTTCAATTCTTGTCGTCGAGGGACTACTCGCGCAGCCCCACTCTAGCAGTATCCACACGTACACCGTGCCAATCCGTCAGCGTTTCGCCGTCCAGCTACTTGCGACCGACGAAGAGAGACTGCCTTGCAGCGTAGTTTTAGTGGTTGATCTAATCAAAGTTGATTAGAGCAATATGAGATTAGAGAGATCTAATTATCAACACATGAGAAGGCTAGAGACAAGTACTGCCCCCTTTCGCGTCGCCCCCGCGCGGCGGCCGGGAGGGAACCCTAGCCGCCCACACCCCACCTCCCCCCCAACCTCCTCTCCCGCCGCCGCCAAAGGGTGCGGCCGGGCAAAGCCTTGCCGGCGTCGGCGGCGGCGGGACCTCTCCCGTCCCTTTGCCCGCAGGAGGCGGCGCGGGTGCCGTCCTGGGGCCGGGCGTGGCGCGGCCGCCGGCGCCACAGCGTGGCAGATCGGCGACAAGGGCGTGGTGACCAGATCCCGACCGTTTTCGGGTGGTCGTCAAATCATGGAGATCGGCCGGTGTAAGCCGGGCTTAGGCCGACGATTGCGGCGCCCTTGGGTGTCGTTGCCTTGTTGAAGGGGTCGTCGCCGCGAATCACGCACCTTCCGCACAAAGTTCTGGGGGAAACCCTAGATCTGGGCTACCAGATCGGACGATGGCTGCACCCTCGGTGTAGTTTACCCTCTTGAAGGATCGTTTTGGAACACGTGATGCCTGGAGGGGTCTGCTGGTGTAGCGGAGTTCATCTACAACGACGACGACGACGGGTTTTGGCGGCGTGGTGCAGCGAGGAACTGACGACGGTCGTGACATGGTGGACTTGCGCAGGGTGGAGGCACAGCCAGGTGTCTTGGTGGCATCGGCCGCAGGTCTGGCAAGAGTCATTGCTTTGAACTGCACACTGGAGTTGGGTTGGCGGAAGATGTTGGAGGCGATTTCCGGAGCGTGTGCACAAGGCGCTATCTCTGAGTTAGCCAGGGAGCCGGCGACGGCTGTGGCCGGGGCACAAGGCCCCGTTTCCTCTATCGTCGGTGCTAGTATTGGTGTTTTCACTGTTGGTTGGTTTCAGCTTGTATTTGTTCGTTGTAAGGCTATTTGCCAGATATGTTGAATAAATGTAATAAAAGTCGTATGCATCTCTTCGATGCAGAGGCTGGGATCCCCTTTTCTAAAAAAATGAGATCTACTAGAGAGAGAGATTAGAGCAATGTCTAATTAGAGTGCCGTCTAATTAGAGCATCCTCTAATAGCACAATATCAAGAGAGAGGAACTTGTGTTTTTCTGTTATATCTCAACCCATGGGGTTGGGGGTGTTTATATAGGTGGCTAAAGGGGAGGGGTGCTTGGGCAAGGGGAAGGTCCCCTAGCCCAATTCGGATTGGGAGGGGGAGTTGGAGTCCAACTCCAACTCGCCTCCCCCTCCTTCCTTGTGCACCGCCCCGGGTGGGGCCCATGCCGCCGCACCGCCTCGGGTGGGGCCCGCGGCCGCACCGCCTCTGATGTTAATTCTTATTTGAATATTTTCTTTTACAGAATATTCCCCGAATTAATTACCTATCATATAAAACACTTTTATATGATCCGGGACACCCAGTGTCCGCGGACAAAATACTCTGGACAAATATTTCCACTTACATAAAACACACTCGGAATAAATCCGACAATAATAGAAACACTTCCTATTATTCCGAGACATAGAATGTCTGCCTTCTCTTTCTCTATACCTTCACTGGAACAAGTCCCGGTGACCTCGGAGCTACTCCGACACTATCTCATGACCACTAATACTACATCTTTATTCTCTCAATAAAAGATTGACTCACAGCTTAAGTGTGTGACCCGAAAGGTTCGCTGTAACACATAGACATGCTTAGGAGCTTACTAGACAATAACCAACATTGGGACCTAGACGTCTGTACTGGCTCCTATGTATTACCGAGTGAACGATAGAACCTCTTTATGTTTCTCATTACGCTAATCCCCTTACATACACGATACCAATGATATATAGAGTGTGAGACAAATGTGCTCTAGTGTGATCAATACCCTTTGATTATAACACATATGAAACTCGTACCAATATCATTCTCTTTTTTCATACCGTATTATCAATGTCCTGTGATAAATCGCACTGTGTCTGGCCAGACGATTGGGGTGACATGATTATACTTGAGATGGCCTAGAGGATGTATCTCTCCATCGCATGGAGGAGTAAGTATCCTTCTTGAACAATCTCAGTTCCATTACTTATTCTAATTTAAACCCAATAGTCATCGTTATGGTCCCTAGTTACGGCCGAACGTTAGATGACAATCAAAGCGTGAGTGTCGAATAAGCGGTCACTAGATGTTCTCAAGGTATAGGAACTAACTAATGAAAACTCTGTATGATCTTTGCTATTCTTCATCTTGACGATTTTGTCTCATAGCAAGATCATATGATGGGTCGGTTCAGTACTATTATCATTCCGATAATAAACTCCTATAGTTACATGACTTATACAAAGTCCATGACCAGGAAAACACGATCATCAGGTAACAAGATAGGCTAGTCTTAGAGACAAGACTAGGAACACGTTTTACTTGTTCATATCTCTACACGTGCATCGGAGGTTTTCTTCTTGAATACTTTGTATTCGCTATTCAAGTACCCAATGCAGTTGTAGCATAAAGATAAAAACTATTAATAATAAACTTGGAGATAAAATAATACTAAATATTATTGTCTATAGGGCATATCTCCAACAATTTTCATGGGTAAAAGCTGATTGATGTGGTATTAATTGGGTTTTGCCAAGCTCTATCAACGAGCTAGCTCCACCACTGCCCCAAGGTACAAAGAAATGAAGGCTGTGCTTTTGGCGCGAAGTTTTTCAGAAGTATTCTAGTAGAATACTGTGGTTTCCGAAAAGACCATGGTTTTAGCTTTAGCAAAAACACAACATTATATATTTATATACCATGGTATTAGCAAAACTGAACTATGTTTGCACTATACACAAAATGGCCCTAACCTCTTTTTTCCAGTACTAAAATATTCATTGCCTAGACATAGAAGTACTTTGGTTTTGGAACACTCATGTTTTAGGAAATATTCACTGCCAAACAGAGCCAAAGCTTTTAAGCTTTCCTAGCTTTCTGTGGAAAGTTCGGCAACCTCTTCGCGTCCCACTTGTAGTATGGTGCCTCTTATGAAAAAGGGTTCACATCACAACCAATACATTGTTCAAAGTCGTCTCCATTTTATTCCGAATTGTTAACTTTATCAGGTGGCCTTTGGCACCGCAGTGGGTTATGGACTATTCTGATCCTATCCATCGTACTAGGTTTTGCACATTTTAGTGTTTGAGCACCGTCTTGGTATATTTTCGCAACCCTAAACTAAGCCTTAATTAATGTTCTCCTCTCGAGAAAGTTTCCGGTCAGAAAACCAGCTTAATCCGGCACAAAATGACGCTGAAGATAATCCGGTCGCAGATATTATCCGAGTCCCTTCGTCGACTCCCCATGGTTTTCACTGAAGACGTAAAACATATAGTACGCGAGCTTACCCGAGAAGCGTACTCAGCGAGGAATAGTTCGTCTAGCTCTAGGATTTTTTCCTCCCCTCCTCCCTCTTGCTCTCGACCTCCGTCGACTACCTTTCCCCTCGCCGCGACTCGCCGGCGAGCTCAACCCTGCCTCGCAGCAGCCGCGCCGCAGCCCATCCGCGCCTGAAGCTCGTCGCCCCCAGCCCCAGGGAGCGCATGGGGCTACACCGGTGAGCAAGTCTCTTCACCAGCACAAGGAGCCGCAGAATCCGGAAGCTGATCCACGAGCCGCGAGGTATCCGCGCCCCGGAGCAGCAGCAGCAGCGCGAGGAGGGGGTTCCGGATGGACGAATTCGAGAGCGGCGACAAGGGAGTTGCCGGCCCCGGCCCCGCCCCCGGTGCTGGCGACGATGGCAACTCTGCGCCGCTCCCTGAGACGGTAAGCGCGGGATATCTCCTTGGCTGCCTCTGCGGCTGCTTAAATTGAATGCTCGCGGAAATTTGGTGTCCGTTGAGGGCTCTGTTGCTTTATTAGACGCTGGAATCCTTGGATCGTAGGCCGAATTTGGCAGCCTGTTCTCTTGTGGGGGACGGTGAGGTAATATGCTTCGGGAACAGTAAGTGGTTCTAGTGATTTTGGGTCTAGAGTGAATTAGGCTGTCGGGGGAAAAGATGGAGTGATGGGCTGTAGAGTATCGACTGTTTATATATAGAACTTCTAGTATCATGCGGCTGCCTATTGCTAAAAGCAAACATTCTAAACTTATACTAGGATTCCCGTATTTCTAAGTAAGAAGTTAGAGTAGATTGCAATATCTGAACTGGGCTAGAACTTTGATCAGTGAGGTAAGAGACATCTAAATGAGCTGAAACTGGAACTGCTGGACCTAGTTCAGCATGCACTTGCTAGGGTCACAGGGAACAAGTAGATACATCTTCTGGCATCTTCTCTGCTCGAAGTTTGGATATGAACATAGCATACTTGTTATGTTTTCCTTTTATTCGAGGAGTAATGTTGAGTTGCCATGGTTGCCGACTGCTGAGCTTTGGTGATTAAAATTGAGATATGAACTTATTTCGACATGTTGGCGAGTTTTATGTTTTCCTTTTATCCGATGAGCTATTTTTATGTATTGTGCATGGGCCTTTTTGCGGTCTCCTAGTGGCTAGTGCTTCTAGTGTGTTGGGACTGTGTTGAATTGTGCTTTATTGTTGTCACTGAACCTTGCATAATTACTTTTGTTGCATTGTGGTGATAGATGGACTGGAGGTCTAGCATTGGTTATGCAATTCAAGGCATGGCTAGAACTAGAAGTAGCTGTTGGTAACAACTTGTAGATTTGTAATAATTAGCGTTTTTATTTATACTTAAAACTGTGCTGCATACAGTAGGAAAAATGTTGGCTGGACATGCTGTCACATGTGCCGTTTCTTTACCATTAGGTATAAATTTACTTCATAAAAGCATAAAAGTGACTATGTTCCTTGACCGGTTTTGTATTATTTGGTCTGCAGGTTGTAAGCTGTTCCATAACCTTTGAAAAATTAACACTACTGTTAATTGCTTTGGAACCTGTCATCTCTAGGCTCAGTTTGCTGTCTTTTGCCATGTCTAGGGACATCTGGCTATCTAACCCACCGGATTTATCCATCTTTCAACCTTGTCCATTAGCTGTCTAGTTTTGCAGCCCACATAGTTTCTTGTACTCTTTTTTGATGATTTCATTTTATGTTCTGTCCAATTTGCCTAGTCCAGTGTTATGGTTAAATTCTAGTTTTACTTCATCATGCGCCATGTCCAGCGACACTCTTGCTACTACTAATGGACACATCAAATAGACAAATACATGGTTTCAGCGTTCCAGTGACAAATATACCTTTTATCATCTCGATTACATTTTACATCATGTTATTATGAGGGGACTGGGCCGGTTCATACATATTTGGGGCCCTAGG
The DNA here is from genome assembly GCA_947311845.1 of Poa pratensis. Taxonomy (NCBI): domain Eukaryota; kingdom Viridiplantae; phylum Streptophyta; class Magnoliopsida; order Poales; family Poaceae; genus Poa; species Poa pratensis. Next base: position 21,576,178 of record CAMZMU010000088.1, read on the forward strand.
TAAAAATAAAACTTAGGCCTCTCACCCCCACACAAATACTCAAATTACTTTATATTCCAGTCGCGAAATAACCATGCACTGTAGTCACAAAAAGTGCAAAAAAATCGCATGAAAAAATAACCAGTGAGTAGGACATAACGATGAACAAGTCGATGTTCCATAAACTTCAAAAAAGACATTACGAAACACAAGCTACTCATTTCTAGCGGTCAAACTGAATAAGCTTATGAACTTCACATTCAATTTTTCTTTTACCGTCATCAATATCCATAGACCTCATCTAAATATTCATTTGGTTGTTCAATATAAATAAAGCCAATTGCACAGAATTCCCTAACTAGTACTAGTTCTAAAAAAAGTGTATTGCTCCTTTTTGGAACTCTTTTAATTTTTCTGAGATTGAGATTCCATCTGCATATCTATTATTTCCTTTCTTTCCTGTACTTTCTACAAGAAATGCCACCACAAAAAATACATATTTCTACAAGATTTACATGCTCAAGTCAAGGGCCGAAAGCACCTGGATATGGATGGTTGGATCGGAAGCAACAAGAAGAGTGTCCACATAAACTCCAGCCAATAAATTACGAATAATGTCTGAAAAATATAGAGGACACATCACCTTGAAAAGATAAATGCAGATCTTAAAGCTTAAAACGTAGAAACATGGTAGCAAAAGGAGATTATAATTCCTCTATTGCGATGGATTGACTAACCTCCCCCTCTTCTCTCGAGTGTTTTAGCCTTTTGACCTTCTCTCAAATCTAGCGCCATTTTCCTCCGTTAATGGTGGTCGTGACCTCGGGAAGATAGAGGAGTACCGGCGATATTGTTTTGGGAGGCGGAGAGGGCCATTGGTTCGTTCCATTGTGCGTGTACATCGTGGTGCAGTTGTGGGCTGTGTCCTCCTACCATGGGCATGTTCCTTTTTCCCCGTAACTGCAGCAATTTAAGCCTAGAGGTATACACTAGCTCTAGTATATGAGCAGTAGACAGGCTGGTGCCCCTGCTGCTGGGTGGTCACCCCTTTTGCCCGGGCTATGGACCAGGCCCTCTGAGGGGAGCTGTCTTTTGATCAGGGAAATAGCGTGCACTGCTGCCCATGCTATGTTTGTGGCTGAATGATAACCGTCTTCCATTTATTTATTGATGACAATGAGTTTGTGCGTGGAACAGGTGCAAATTGGGAATTCACCAACCTATAAGCTTGGAAGGAAGCTTGGAAAGGGAGGATTTGGACAAGTATATGTTGGCAGGCGCATTTCCTCTCCTAGTCACGGTGACAGGAATAATGGTGCAAATGCTTTGGAGGTCACTATATCTCTTAAAGGTTCAGTTTATTGCTAGAACTGAGACCATCATGGTACTAACGCTTCTTTATCTGTCAGGTTGCACTAAAATTTGAACATAGAACCAGCAAAGGCTGCAATTATGGAGCTCCATCTGAGTGGCAGGTTTACAAGTGAGTATTTGATTTTTAGTTCTTGCACATCTGTGTATTTTATTGGTGAGTTATTCTTTGGATATCTTTTACCTCTTCTGCTTATATTAAACCTCACTCTGGCAGCACTCTTAGTGGAAATCACGGCGTTCCACGCGTACACTACAAAGGAAAGCAGGGCGACTTTTACATCATGGTAATGGATCGTTACTCTTTTTTTGTATATATAGTGGAACATTACCAAACAATTTTTCAATTGTACACATGGATATGGGAACCTGTTTGGTATGGGGGGCTTTGACAATTTGCCACACTTTATCCTGTTTGGTATGTAGTCCTACAAAGTCTATTGTTTCCAAACATGCCCTTAGTCATTGCATGGTAGCGATTTATTTTATTTCGTTCCTTGAATCACTATCAACAACTTTGCTTTAAGTCAATCCTGTTTGGTGTTTATGCAGGTTATGGATATGTTGGGACCAAGCCTTTGGGATGTTTGGAATAATAATTCCCATTCGTTAGTACCTGCTCAATGTCCTTAACTAAATTTGTAGTCTCCATATCCAACCTTTTCATCATAACTAGCTGTGATTTTTGTTACAGGATGTCCGTTGAGATGGTTGCTTGTATTGCTATAGAAGCCATCTCCATACTTGAAAAGATGCACTCAAAAGGGTAATTTGATGTTCTGTTATTCGGATGGAGTCCCAAGAATGTCTTGCATAGTGCTCGTGAACTTCTAGCTGACAAGATTTGTATATGATAGGTATGTCCATGGTGACGTGAAACCTGAGAACTTTCTGCTTGGTCCGTGCGGTACCCTGGAAGAGAAGAGACTTTTTCTTGTTGACCTTGGACTGGGTAATTCAAAATCAGATTCCACTCTTATATTACATCTGTTTGGTATAAAGATTTATATTTGCTTCTGTTAACCTATCATTTTGTACCAACACAGCTACCAAATGGAAAGGCGCTGGTAATGGGCAGCACGTTGAATACGACCAGAGACCTGACGTATTTAGGTTCGCATGGAAATATATTTATGATGCGCTTCATTTTGTGCATTGTGCGTGGTTGACATGCTCTCTGTCATTTTTGTTTGCTCTCGCAAAAACAGGGGAACTGTTCGTTACGCTAGTGTGCATGCTCACTTGGGAAGAACTGGAAGTAGGAGAGATGATCTTGAATCCCTCGCATACACACTTATTTTTCTTCTCCGTGGCCGCCTGCCTTGGCAAGGATACCAGGTTAGTTTAGTTCGGTGTTTGAGCTTCTTTTGTTCTTATTTCCTGTTTCTGTTTTTATGTTTATGTTTGCTCATTAACCAATTCAGGGAGACAACAAAGGTTTTCTTGTCAGCAAGAAAAAGATGTCGACCTCTCCAGAATCTCTCTGTGGCATTTGTCCACAATCTTTTCGACAATTTGTTGAGTATGTCGTGAACTTAAAGTTTGACGAAGAACCCAATTACGCAAAATGCATCTCTCTTTTTGATGGCATTGTTGGTCCAAATCCAGACATCAGACCGATAAACACTGATGGTGCTCAGAAGGTACGTATTCTCCTAACTGTATGTTTAGTTGCTTACTTTCATGAACTTTAAGGACTTGTGGCATCCACCACTGGCGTGGAGAGCTATACTGTTTTACTAGAGACAATATTATTTAAAAAAATTGTAGTAGATTGTTTTCAATATATTGGGTAACCTTGTGATTTTGTAAATTGGGTTAACTCAGTTTTGCATCTTCTACTGAAAATATTTCCCAGCTCAAATTTTTCATGCTGTAAAATTGTCAAATATTGAATATGCTGTACATGGGACTAAAACACCATGTAGTGACATTGTATATCGCAAGAAGGCATTTTGTCTTTAAGCGTAGGGACAATGGTATTCCCTATGTTAATATGTCATGTGTTATGTATTGGAAAATATTGAACTGTTAAAAGTTCAGCAACAGACCCCATATAGATCATAAGAAGGCATTTTGTCTTTTAAGAGTATGGACAGTGGTATTCCATATGTTAATATGACATGTGTATGTATTGGAAAAATATTGAACTCTTAAAAGTTCAGCAACGGACCCCACATATTATAGTATCTTGGTAGCTTTTTGTGAACCAGACCCTTCAGTAAGTTAGCTGCCTAATGTTTTATTGGATTGCTACCAGCTTATATATCAGGTTGGTCAGAAGCGAGGTCGCCTCATGGGGAGGAAGATGATGAGCAACCTAAGAAGAAGATTAGAATGGGAATGCCAGCTACTCAGTGGATTAGTGTCTACAGTGCCCGGCGGCCTATGAAGCAGAGGTTTGCTTGGAGCAGTTATCTTCTTTATGGTAGTGAAGACCAAGAGAAACTTCCTCTGTCTTACTAAATTTATTTTTCAGGTACCACTACAATGTTGCAGATGATAGATTAGTACAGCATATTCTGAAGGGAAATGAAGATGGCTTGTATATAAGTTCAGTTTCCTCCTCCTCAAATCTGTGGGCTTTAATAATGGATGCTGGAACCGGTTTTAGTGCTCAAGTATATGAAATTTCTCGCCACTTCCTTCACAAGGTGAGCAACTAGTTCAGGCGATCCTACTTTTCAGAATGCATATTCTCTGTTTATGGTTGGGTAGCAATGCTTTATTGATTGACATGTCAATGCTTCCTGATTTCATTTGCGTTGTGTTCTTTTCTGCTTCTGCAGCTATTAACTTGCTTGTACTATGTTAGGAATGGATACTGGAGCAGTGGGAGAGAAATTACTATATCACTGCGCTGGCTGGTGCGACTAGTGGAAGTTCCTTGGTGATCATGTCAAAAGGTAATCTTGATATTTTAACTTGATTGTTGGACTGCAACTTGCATACTTTGTCCCCAGAACGTCATGGTATCACCTGAGGTCAACTGCCCAAATTCATCTCAGAAATCTACTCCAAGATACATGTTTTGTTAAATTTCCCATGTGCTTTTCCCCGAATTTATGGCAAATAACCTGAATAATGTCACACTGATTATGTGGAAATGTATTTAATTGCCCTACACATTCAAGCGTTTGGCCGTAACAAGCTATATGACATTGCTGGGAACCATTTGGCCACCTTACCTTCTTAGCTGTTTTCCTTTCTGCCCAAAACAATGCTTAATTGAACTAAGTCGTGCCAATAGTGCTAGGCACAGAAAGGGCACAACTGTCTTTGGCTTTCAGCTCACTATATCTAGTGAGATTTACTAGAAACTTGCAGTGCATGTTTTGGGTGTACACCGTTAAAGTGGAAACACTTTGTCTTAGAATATTGGCTGTTGGTATCTATGTGAACTGACTTTAAGTATATCTCCAGGGACAACGTATGCACAGCAATCCTACAAAGTAAGTGATTCATTTCCCTTCAAGTGGATAAACAAAAAGTGGAAGGAGGGCTTCTATGTCACATCCATGGCTACAGCTGGAAGTCGATGGGCAGTTGTTATGTCCCGAAATGCTGGTTTCACAGATCAGGTATGCGTATTCTTTTCATTTTGGTTACCCACTGCCCACAAGGCTCTCATAGTGCACCACGCTTTAGCAGCAGGCTCACTTCTATTGTTCAAGTGGACCTGGAAATATATTTTTCTTGAGGGGAGATATGGAAAAAAATCCAGATATTTATGAATATACACTTGCAATGCTGAAGTGGACATTGCAAAAATGGAACTGATGAAATCATTGTATTTTTCAGGTAGTGGAGCTAGATTTCTTATATCCGAGTGAGGGCATCCATCAACGTTGGGATAATGGTTATCGCATCACTGCAACAGCTGCCACATTGGACCAGGCAGCGTTTATCTTGAGCATACCTAGAAGAAAGCCTAACGATGAAACACAGGAGACTCTAAGAACATCTGCTTTCCCCAGCCAGCATGTGAAGGTGACTTGGCATTTCCTGCTTATTGTGTAAAATCTAAACTCAAGATAAGGGGGTGTATTCACCAGCTGATCAATCTGCTTGCAGGAAAAATGGTCCAAAAATCTGTACTTAGCATCCATCTGCTATGGAAGGGCGGCTTCATGAAGCCCATTTACTTCAGTTGGTTCTTGGTGAGATCTACTAATATGGACCGCCACCGATTTCTATGCTAAGATGGGGGTTGAAGTGCTAACATACTAATATACTTACCCATAACTAACAAAAGGTAACCGTGACAAACAACTTGGTTATGTTTTGCTAGCTCGAGATTTGGTTGTGTAAATTATCCATAGGATAATTTTGTAAGCAAAGATAGCAATGTAATTGATCAACTGTATGCATATAAATTTTTAGTGTGTACCTGTGTTAGCTTGGAAGCATTCTGCTGATTTAGCTGTTCCTGTTACTCTGGCTACTAGAAGGAGAATTTTCAGTACAATGCATTTATTTATTAGTTTTGCATGGTATATTGATGCTGTGAAAATCTTGCCATATTTTTGGAATATTTCATGTCCTTTGAAGGTGCTTTTAGGGCGTGGAGTTGGCAGCACCGTCAAGGAGGCGGTGACACTGAATTTGTTTGTGAGCAGATCACATGCTATTAGAGCTTTGTTTGTGAGCAGATAACATGGTACTAGAGCTTGTAACCATCAGAACTGAGAAAACTCCGCTAATCTAAACCATTTGAATTGGCTGCGGCGAGTCACATGGCTTCCTCACGCTCATGCAATGAGCAAATCGGCACCGGCACGAGCTATCCTGTCGCCGTTAGAAATGAATGGTTGTAGCTGAATTTGAGCTGTCGTATGTTGTCTATGTAAACTGTGTTTAGCGAGTTATTTTGGCAGAATGTAGTTTCCAGTGAGTGCGTCTATTTTTATTTTTGTCTTTGCGATTTTTTGTAATCTCGTTCTTTCTCGAGCTAAGTGTCGTTTTTGGGCCACCACTCCGGACTTCCTCACTAGCATCTTCAGTGACTTGCTATCTGGTCGAACAAAATCTGGATAGCGCAAATCATCGAAGAAGGGTTCGTGTAGAGATCAGCAAGAGGGCGAGGAACTGGGTTAGAACAACTCTAGCAGATAATGAAAAACTTGCTGTACGAGTCGAGAAGATACTGCAATTCACGGTGAAAAAAAAACCTACTCTATATACCGTAAATGGACTCCATAGTGTAATATACTGAAAAAGCCCAGTGGCATGTTTTTCAGGGAATTTTGCCGGGTGGGAAATTTCAGGTTGAACGCTGCCTTGACTCCGCCGGACCCACCTGATTTTTGCCAAATTCTGCCGCGCCACTTTGATTCTGGCCAAGTGTTAGTGAACTTCGATGCAATGGGGCAGTGATGCTCGATATGGTCGAGCGCCACGTTTTGGCGGTGCCGAGGCTGTCAAGCAAGAGCTCCTGTCTCTAGTGTCAAGCTACAACAGGGCAGACACGGCTTGAAACGGGTGACGACAATAGGTCGACACGGACGATGACAACGGGTGAGGCGCACCATGCTTGTTGCGGTGGAGCTGGAAGCCCGGGAGGTTGAAGGCGGCAATGGAAAAAACCCCACCGACATGCGGGTCCCATGTGACAGGAAAAATTTACAATCGATTTTACTGTATCGAATCTAAAATGACACCCACAAAACCAGTTTTTTTTTTGCATACTTAAAACTGGTTTTTCTGTGCGGTTATTTAAAAGCATCGATAGAGTTGATCTATTCTGAGGTTAACAAAAACCAAGTTATTGCCTGAGCTGACTAGTCACAACGGGCGGCTACTCTACTCTGAGATGGTGCAGTGAGCCAGTGATCATGACGATACTCGCAGGATCCAATTCCGAAGCGCATCCATGCCCCTCCACGTGGCGTGAGATTCCTTCCACGTCAGCCGTCCCATCCCACCACTTGGCACGCCACCTCCTTTCTCCTCCTTCCCCTGCAAGGCTTGAAACGGCAATACAGTACTACTCCCCTGCCCGCGCCCCTGCACTGCCTGCACTGCACTGCTCCCCCAATATCTCTCTCCCCGCGTTTGAATTCCTGATCAATCTCTCCACCATCGTCCAAAATCTCCACAGCCTAGAGAGCAAGCTCCACCGCCAAGCCGCCGCTTCGCGCGAGCGGAAATACACCCTCAACCCTAAACCCTCATGGACTCCCGCGGCCCGACCTCCCCGACCCCAATGCGCGCCTGGGCGGGCCCGCCGCCGCCGCTGCCGCCGGTGGTGGGCTGGGAGCTGTCGCGGATCGAGACGCTCCTGGGGCAGCTCGCCGACCAGAAGGCGCGGCAGCAGCTCGCGGACGTCGGCGAGGCGGCCGCGCTAAGGGTGCTGAGGATGATCGGGGAGTCGCGCACGCCCGTCAACAACTTCTCCGCCTACATCATGTGGACGGCGCGGGAGGCGCCCGACGCCGAGAGCGCCGCCTGCAGCTCGGGTCCCTACCGTGGAGGTACCATTATTTTTGTTCCCCTCCTGGGAGTTGCTATTTTGGGTCATTCTGGTGGGAACCCTTTTTCGTTTGATTTCCCCCCCGTTTTGGGCTGTACTTCGATCTTTGGAGGAACCGTGTTTTAAACACCATTTTAGTGATTTTTTCTGTGCACGTTCTATTGCAAATTAACTTCTCATGGGGCAATCTTCTTCTCCACGGATGCTGTTCGTACTTGGCACTGACTCTACTGTACTGTGGTGTTGAGGTGAAATTTCCTCAACAATTCAATCGGCAACCGAATCTGGCAACCCCGGAAAACAACATTGAGGAAGAAGCAGTTTTGTTGCTGCTCTGCTCGTACTTATAAGAAAGCTAGAAATAAAGTGGGATCCTGACCTTCTGAATCATTTGATTTGATGTATGCACTGTCATTATCTGGGCAGACACTCACATCTAGTGTTTTGGTCCTTATTGGGCTTCAGTCTTTCAGTTTGTTTGATTCGCTGTTAAAATGTTTCCGATATGCTAATTACACATTTCCGAATCGATTTTCTCCTATTCTACTGGTTTATTTCTCGTATCACCGGCACTATACCACATTACAATATTTCCATTTCTAATCACGAAGTCTTTCCTCCAACAGACGACGACTCTGTACAGGGGCGAATGCACGACGATGATATTCAGATGCAGGATGAGGTCATAAACAGTGCAACGGCCTTCAATATCTCAAATCATGCCATGATCGATGGCGGAAGCTCTGCCCGTCAGCTGCATTATGGTTCACATACCCATGGGAAGAGCCCTGCTGGAGCAGCTGCTTGCTTTGCGCCGAACCCTGTTGGAATGGAGGTTGAGGAGAACCCACCTGGTTGGATGAACTCTGTTCCCATGGCAGTTGATTCTCACCTCCCGGAAATGGAACGTGTGATGCCAAATCAAGGAGGAACGGAAGGGTTTGCCGAGCATCATTTGTCCTTCAGGATGCAAGACCAGGTACAACCATTGCAGGCTGGTAGTCCTCCCGTTCCAGTTGCTCATTGGGTGCCAGACCATACTGTGATGCAAGCTGGGAGCCCTGACCGTGGCGTGGTGCCTGGGTTACAGAATCAGGTGGGGTTCCACAGCCCAGTCCGGCAGACCATTCCTACGTCCGCAAGGTTCGACAGCCCAGTCCAGCAGATAATTTCTCCATCTGCGAGGATGGACTCCACCCCAATCCCTGTGCGTGAGATCACAAGACGTGTGCAGCAAATGGGGTGCCTGTCGGGAACTGTGGGGGCCCAAAAAACACCGACCACGGAGTACTTGATGCCAGTAGAACCGCTTGTCACTGCAAAAACATTGTGGGCAACAGCGAGCCCTCAGATGTTAGCGCTGGGGGAGCTAGAGTTTGTTCGAATTTTCCTGATATATGTCTACCTTGCAGGGTAAGTCTTCATTTGGTTATGTTTTTACAGATTTGTATAACGCGTGCAACTTTTTTGTGGATATGTGTTGTCTGTATTTTACTGTCACTAATCCACATGCCTTCATTATAGCACGAAGATAGAAGATGTGGCTGTACTGCATGAGGACTATATTAGGTTCTTGAATTCACTCCCCATGGATCGGTTTGAGTCGGAAATCTGGAACAGATTTGGTCACCAGTTTATAGCAGAATCAGATAGAAGAAAGGTTTCATTCTCTTATTCATCATTTGTTTATGTTTACTGCTGGCTTCAACTGCTGCATGTCCTTGTATGGCATAAGCTTTTCCATTTTGTTAGATATCCGTTCTCTTCTCTGCTTGACAAATTTCTGTCTGTTAAATGTTGCTACTTACTTAAAAAACAACAATTTGTTGTCTTTTTTTGTCTTGCCAATTCATTTTATAAGGTCAATTAGAAGATATGTTTATACTCGTGGTGATAGGCCAATATGGATCTCCGACACTCCGAGAACATACTGTATGCTCATGTTTTAATAGTACCCTAACATTCATGCCTATCAGGATGTAGTCCTATTCGGATAGGTCAAATACACTTATTCTTTCACGTGCTTTCCGTTTATAGACACTAGACTCGCGGAAAATGTCTTTGGCTCCCGAGCACCAGTGATCCCCCTGGTTTAAAAAATTCGAAAACACTATTTGTGAGTTTTAAAAAAATCTGAAAAAAAATCACGGATGTAGACAATGATATATACCACAAACGTGCAAAAAATCAACTTCAAATATGTTGTAGTTTGGGCTACACGAAAATGACAAAAGTGTGGATCTAACTATGTACATTTTCAAATCTCCAATTTTCTCATTTTCGTGTAGCCCAAAATACAACGTATTTGAAGTTTATTTTTTGCACGTTTGTGGGATACATAATTGGCTACATCCGTGATTGTTTTCAGATTTTTTTAAAACTCATAAATAGTGTTTTCGAATTTTTTAAACCACCGGGATCAGTGGTGCTCGGGAGCACCAAATCTCCTCTTACTCCCCTAGACTCGATGCTAGCATGCGCCTTATGCTATTCTTTAACTGATGATTGTAGAACCTTGATTGGGACCCAAGCAAGACAAGAGTGTACCATTGCAATATCGAGGAAAGAGATTATTCTACAGTCACAATTTTTAAGGTTTGAAAATTAACTTTGTCCTCTTGAACCTTTGATATTCATTACCTCCTCATGATACACATCAGTTTTTTCGTATCTCCTGGTTGGAAAATTCATTGGTGCTCATGGGTGCCTTGTCTTGCAGAAAGTATGTGATTAAATGATCCAGTTATACAGAAAATTTAGAAATCTAGCGTGTGCAATGTTATTTATACTTATAAACTTTAATTATTATCATGCATATTTAATATACATGGATTTGGGTGCCCATGGGCACCAAAACCACGTTTTATACGTGCACAACTGTGGAGTGTTATTTACACCTTGTTAATCAGTTTTCTAGCTGAACATTTTAGTTGCTCAATCATTTAGTGCAATGAAGAAATTAAACGAGGACAAGTTCGCGTGTCATTTCTTCTCTAATGTTGTAAGGCTGGACACATTATCTGCCTATTCTTTATGGTAATGTCAAATTAGCAAGAGATAAATCTCGCTTGACAATTATTAAGAAAAATGGGAGTCTTGTTTGTTGACTTCCTGTGAATACACAGTAGGACACCAACAGTAGATTTTTCTTCTTCTTCGAGATTGTATATTATTTCATATTTTTTATTGGTTTCAGGGGCCATATATAGAGAAGACCACGACTCGGCTACATAAAGTTGTTGGTGACGACAATGTACTTGTCGTGAAATTTTCAGATATATCTGGGCCCACGAACGCTAGTGATAACTTAGGAACCTGCCGTGATGCTTACAATCACATTTTTGAAGATGGCATCATGCTGGGTTTGCGTCGCTATCGCTTTTTCAGTAAGTTTCTGTGTCTCGGAATGCAGCATCCATTTGGTTCTATTTACAATGTAGACTGTAATTGATATTAAAGAATTTACTCCGCTACTATTGTGCAGTAACACTTAAGTCAATTGCAGCTTCCACGCAGATGGAGTATTCTAGTAACTGAATCGTAACCCATTGATGAACGAAAATGGGCCACTATATAATTTAGTACTACTGCTAAATACAAATATAAAAGCAGGTTAATTCTGGAAAAAAGCAGGTTAACTACTACAACGCTACAGACTGTATTTGAGATTTTTTAGCTAGAACTCAGAATATTCAAACTTTATCTAGAACACAGTTTTCCCACTTGCATCTTTCTTGTTGAATCTTTATTTACCATAGTAGATGGATTGTTATAGTGTAGACTAGAAATCCTATGTGCAAGAAGCCAGCTAACCAACCTTGGCTCTATAACATCTCACTATCTCAGTCAGCTCTTCAAATTACACCCAACTTATCCAGAGTTGTTAACATAATCTACTATTCAGGACGCAGGCACCATGTGTAAGGACCAAGAGAAATAAGTGTGGTAAATAAAAATCACATAATGCAGCATCCCCTTTTCGCATGACGTGATGATCACAGCATGAAACCAAAATGTATGCTTTATAGGCATCTGTTTTTCGTACTTTAAATACATGGTGCCCATGTAGTAGTCCTAGTGCAATAGGTTTTCTATTTCGAGTCCGAGACGGCCCTATATGGGATTTTTAAGCCAAAAAGACCTTTTGGTTCAAACAATAAGATAACACATTCTTCCCTGTTTCCTCGGTCTTTCCTCAGCCCTTCCAAATTTATAATGTCTCACCTCCTGCCAAGAATATCTCACTGGTCCAAGCACCCACTCGTCGCTGCTGGCCCAGCCTCCGATGAGCTAGCACAGATCCATGGATCAACTGATGACGCTACATTTGTGTGCCGTTCATGCTACTATTTTTTTAATTAAAATGTCACAACTCATGTATAGTAACTACACATTGATTGAGTTGGATCATTTGTCTTGACTGGTCTATCTTTATTGTCAGTTTTCAAAGATGGAGGGAAGGCCGAGAAAAGAAAAGAGGAAAGAAAGAGAGAAAAAACAAGAAATACACTTCTTCTGTTAGGTGCTACTTTGTTCACACCGAGTCTGGTTGGGACAGGGTGTGCCTTATATCCTCTCCAACAGAACAATTGGTGACGCTCGTAAGCTTTTTATGCACATTCACACTGTTCCCAGTGTGGCAAAATATTTGGCCAGGTTAGCAACTTTATTTACTTCGCTTACCAAGTATCAACTAATAATGCGTACCTTTGAGCATATATTCTAGGATATGTCATGCTGTACTTGTTAGTAAATCTTGTGCTCTTGCTTCCTGCGTTGGAGCTTGGGCCGCTTACAAAATAACGAAAAGAGGTGCCACATTGTGAAAACATGTAGTTTGATTAGATTTGACGATAGCGAATGTTACTGTGCATGGACTGTTACAACACCTTTTATGACAGAAAAGAACATAGGATGCTGTTCCGCATTTTGTCCTTGTTTATGGCTGTAATCACTGTCTCGTTTTGGGGGTTAAATTCATACAACTTTTCTCTTGGATGGCAGGTTTGCTTTGATATTGTCCAAAACTATCACAGTACTAGACGCTGAAGACCTATCAACAGTTGACATTGTAACTATTGATGATGTACCTTGCAAGGTTAATATCTGTCCTTTGATGTTTTGGCCTGCTACTAGAATATACTATTGTCATATATGTTCATTGAAGTATTTCAGGATGAAAACGGAGACATTGTTCTCAAGCATGGGGAGGTTTTGATCCACACTGACGGGACTGGGCTAATATCAGAAGATTTAGCTAAGAGATGCCCTGCAAGTGTCTTCAAGGGGAACTTATCGAGGACACATGACATGCAAGTGCGTGCTTACTCCCCAAAGTTTATGGTTTTGTGAAGATAAGGATGTCATTTGGACAATATCATTTTACTTTGCAACTCACCTGAGTATGGATTCTGGGATGGACAGTACTGGAATCTTTGCATCCTAATGAGCTTGTCACACTTATGCTGATCCATTGATATCCACCATATATTAGTTTCGTATTTTTTTGCTTTCATGTTGAATCACTCAATCACACGCTCCGTATACAAGGACCCTCTTTAGTTGTTGGCAATGGAATATCATGTGCTGTCGACATGATAGTCTCTGTTATGTCCTAAACGAACTTAAACAACATAGCATGTCAGTGGTATTCACGGTATAAGTCAGTGCAGTTTATGTCAGATCAGCAAAGACATCATCAGTAGCTTGATGATACGCAATGCGATCTCAACATTAGTTGCGATATGTCGTGCTACATTGTGAAATCCATTACAATATTGTTTAACAGAGGGGCCAATTTAAGTTGAGATGGGAAACGTGGACTGGTCGTATTTTAGGAATAGCTAATAGTCTCCGAAATTGTTGCTTGCTATTTTAGCCAACACCTGCTTTTTCACCTTTTAGTCTCTTCATTAATTTTGGTTTTATTCAATTCTTTGTTACAATTTACGCAGGATGCTGTGGATTTAAAGGAGGATCTGTTTGACATCGATGAACATGTAATCATTGGAGTAAACAATACAATGATCTTATTTGTTACTTTTCATGAGCTACGTGCACTCACTGGGGTGCAGAGGGACGAAATAAACTCTCCCTTTGATTTTTTTTTTCAATTACCTAATCTATTTATTTGTTCTTCCCCTCCCTCTATCTAGCCTCTTCTTATGCAGATCCGTATGTTCTATAATGGACTTGCTGTGAAGGGAACCCTTCTCGTTGTTAGAACGGTATATATTTATCACTTATCACTTTGTATGGCTTGAATTTAATTGTCTTAAGATTGTTATTGTTTAGCAAATAGCTGTTTCAATCACAAATGTCTTTTTTTACCAAAAAACAAATGTTTGCATTGAACATTACCTTCATACCTATCTTTCATATTAACCATTTTTGTTGGTTATACTTTTTGCATACCCATTCTTGGCCCAGAACTTACATTATGCCATGAGTTTATGACATCCTGAGATTCAATACTAGTAATATGATTGAGCAATCACATCTTATAAGAATATATTTCTTATTGCAGCTTCCTAGCAGGACTATCCATATACGACCATCAATGATAAAAGTAAACCCAGATCCTAGTTTATTAGGTGGAGATTCCTTGAACTCACTAGAACTTGTTTCGACAAGGTAAGTAATGTGGACATACATTTAATGGATTAAGGTATGAGTAGGGGCCATATCTAACGCAAACCATAATTTAGATGCCATCGCTCAAACCTCTTTGGTTTCAGCAAGAACTTGGAAAATTCCCATAAACCTGTGAAAGGGATTACTTTTATGTAGCACATGATCTATCTTCGATTTTCTAGGTGAGTAGGGTCACCCATGCTTACCTAACTGATTAAGCTTTTGGAATTAGTTGGTGGCTGAAACTGAAAGACACGAAGTTAATTTCTTTGTAGTGGTAGTGCTATCTTTGTAGTGGTAGTGCTATGGTTATGATCCATGTTCAGATTTTTTTTGAGTGTTTTCTACCGTATGAATTTTTGTCTTTTGTTGACTCTTCAACATCTTTTCCAGCAACCGACCTAAAAGGGCACTGACATCAAGGTTCTTAATCACATTACTTCACTATGGAGGGGTTCCAGTGGATTATTTTATGGACCTGCTTGGGAAGGCACTAAAAGATGTTGAGAAAGCTCGCCATGAAACTAGAGATTCCCTTGAAGGTTGGCTTGTATTATGCACCATTCTCATTTCAAAAGCAAAAGATCACAATTACAATGTATTATTTTTATTTTGTATGGCAAGAATGGGCACACCACCAAGATGAATAAACTGATCTGAAGGCTGCATTACAGATATAGCGGATAAACTGCATTTCTTTGATGTTTAGGATTTTGTTGCTTTCAACTATTCAAACATCTGTATGCATTTACTTAGTGGCACCTATGCCTTGTGTTGCGCATTTTATTAATGTGATCCCTCTTACAGTTGCATTTAACCACGCTGACATGGATGATTCAATGTCTGCACGGATGATCCTTGCGGGAATTCGAGCAGAAGATGATGCATATTTACAACACCAGCTTACTCTAATGACTAAACAGGAAAGAAAAGGAATCAGACAAGGCAGGATCCCTATCGACCAGTGTTATAATCTGATGGGCACAACAGACCCTACAGGGACACTAAAGCCCCATGAAGTCTGTGTGATACTGTAAGTGGCAGCAATATACCCACCATGTCCTTTCTACTGCTCGATCTTTCCTTTATGTTTTCCTTCTGCTTTTCAAATTTCGTCTGTCATAATCTTACAACGTATAAATTAACAGGATATCGGTTTCTGTAGTTTTTGGGAACTTAGGCTTACATCTTAACTTGTACACTAGAATACTCTAGACTTTCCTAGGACACTACTACTACACTAACTCAAACTCGACTCTCCCCTCAAGATGGGCATGCGTTAATCACCATGGTCATCTTGCTACAACTACATGACACTTACTACGGCCACTACACATCTAGCTTATCTGAATGCAAAAATACATGAGAGCATTTTACTCTAGCTCTTGCTATATCGGTCGTCAAGCAACCAATCAACTCCGACCATCCAGCTCCGCCTCATGCGAGCCATTACCATTCACCGTGCACCAACTCTGCATTCAGCTAGCCAACTCCAATCCCACTCGCGTTGGGCCACCGTTGCCTGTCCAAACATGCGCCTTCTCACACTGGTGACTACAACTGAGGCACCAGTGCACCACACGCCTTCAACCATCAGCTTAGGCATTATCAACTCTGGTCCGGCACAACGGATGCCTCACCTCAACAACAGCTCCTATAGAGCCAATGCCGCCTCACCCCACCTGTCAGCTATCGACACTTTCCTGACCTTGGCATGTCTTCCACCTCTCCAACTCAACAACCTTGACCTTTCTCCACCATAGCCACCATTCCCCCCTGATATAGGGCTTACCTTGCCGTGAGCAGCATCTTCCATGACTTCACTTCGACCTTATCTGGTCATCTTGATGTCTTCTCTAACAAGCAGCAACATGACCAACTCTCTCGACGTGTTTGGTTGCTCGAAGCAATTTTAGCCCAATTGCATCCATGGCCTTGGCAGGCCTGGCTCTGGAAAAACGTGGCCTGAACCATGTTGTGCAGCCCGTTTGGTTGCCAACAATGTTCTAGCCAGACCCGTTCGGCCGGGAACGAATTTGAGTACACATGCTAGGTGCTTGTGTTTGGTTGCGCAGATTTGTGTTTAAGCCATAAACCACTATGTTTGGTTGAACGGTTTGTGGTTGTTGTGGTTACCTTGCATTCACTAATGATGAGCTTACCAGCCCTACTAAAGTTCACATAAGATCATACAGATTTACGACAACCACAAATAGACAAATGATGACAACCAGGATGACGATTATGAAGTCTTTGATGCCACCACATGCAATCAGGCCTGCACCTTTGCCCACAACATTTTTGCTTGCTCCAGTTTTGCTGCTCTCAGGCAAGAGAGGGATCTCTTCTACCAAGGACATGGAGTAAGCCTCCTCTACCTCCTCTAGAGTCTTGAACCTTTTGCATCATTTGTCGGGGAAATTGTCCAGCTGAGCCGAGCAAGAGCTCCAGGAGGTGTAGAACAAGAAGGAGGTGTAGAACAAGATTAGAAGTAGCAAAACTTGCAACACAGGATCACAAGGTAGAAATGCAACATAAGCAAAGCATGCATTAATCATCATATGCCGACAACACTACAAGAAGCAGAAGTGTTTGCTGCCTACCTACTATGGTGTCAACCTAGCACCACATCAAAAGAGGGTCTCTCAAGTGCTCCAATTACGTGGCCAAACCGAAGGAGAAAGTGGCTAGACCGAAGGAGAAGATGGTTTGTATCTGCTCGTTCTTCTGGATGGGCTTGTTTAGGAACTCAACGTCTTTGGGGTGATCCTAGGGATGAAAAACAGTTAGAGTGTTTGACAGTGAGGCATGACAGGATGTGAATGTGCACAAAGTTAAAGAGTAGGCTAACTAAAATGTGGCCTCTCAAGTGCTCCAAGTCCAAGATGATGTTGTGAGTGTCATTATCCCAATGTGCACCACTAAGAGCATCTCCGATCGCGGCGCCCAAATGGCCGCCCAAAGCCCGTCCGGACTACGTGCTGCCTTTGGGCGCCGTCGCTCCCCACTCGCGGCGCCCAAATCCTTTTTTGTAAAATAAAACTTCGCTGATTTTCATTCAAACTTTAGGAAATTTTACAAATTTGAATGAAATTTAAATAAACCTAATCTACTGGCGGCGGTTGCGGTGCTTGAAGGCGAAGTAGGGGTCCTCCTCCTCCTCCTTCTCCTTCTTCACGCCGGCGCCGCCGTCCTCCTCCTTGATGCGGCTGGGCCTTGCGCCGTCGTCGGTGAGGTCGAAGAAGGGCACGCCCTTGGACTTGGCGTGCTCGAACGCCGACCACGCGTAGGCAGCGGGCCCGTCGAGCAGCGGAATGTCGTCGAGGGACGCGGCGACGCGGCCTGCGTGATGGCGTCGGCCGTCGTCGTCCGTGCCCGCCTGCGCCGCCATGAGCTCAGCCAAGAGCGGCAACTCCTCCGGCTCTGCCTTGACCTTCATCTGCTCGATGTGCGGGAGCGGGAGGAGGAGGCCGCCGAGCGCGATGAGGAAGACGCCGAGCGCGACGAGGCAGACGCCGCACGCGGCGCCCAAAGATTCGCCGGAGGAGGAGGCGACGGAGCAGGCGCCGGCGTCTGGAGCAGCGATCCGCCGTTGCGGATGTGCTCCATGACGGTGTCGAGGGTGCGCCCGGGCACGCCCTAGGACGTTCTTGTCCCGCGGCACCGGCCCAGGGCCGGCCGCTGGAACGCCGCCTCGTAGCGGGCGAAGTTGGCCGGGTTCTCCGGGTCCCACCGCGGGTCGTCGCGCTCCTCCGGCGTGAGCTCCCGCCAGTAGTGGGTGATGATCTCGGCGCGGAAGTCGCGGTTCACCCTCGTCAGCGGGCGTGGCACCGGGATGCCACCGACGGAGACCGGCCTGGGGCGCGCATATCGGGTGGCATCGGGTAGCCATTCTCCCTCAATGCCTCTGCCTGCTCCCGGAGGAGGGTGCGCGGCCCGAAGCCATTCGCCGCCGCTCCTCCGGTGCGCCTCCAGTTGCCGGCCATCTAGGTTCGCGGTGGCGGGTGAGTCTTGGTTCGCGGCGGCGGGGGTTGCGAGTGCGAGGGTAAGGTGTGCGAGTGGGAGTGGCGGGCCAGGCCTTTTAAGGTCGCCGGAGGGTGGTGGCATTAACGCCGCTGCCCTCGAAAAGCTGCGCCGCAATGACGCTGCCGAGCAGTAGGACGCGACGGCTCACTGGCGGCCGCCGGCTGTGAAAACGAGGCGTGGCCCAATTCGCGTTTGGGCGCCGCGATTGGGAGCAAAAATCTATCCGGCACGCCCCAAAGGCTTTTGGGCGCGGCCGTTTGGGCGCCGCGAGTGGAGATCCTCTAAGGTCCTTGAGTTTTGAACCTTCATCCACCTCACTATCCACTTCCTCAGGTGGTTATAGACCTGAGTAGAGGTGACCTCTTGGCTAGAGAACTCAAAAACCAGCTTGGCAACTGTGTTTAGATGCACCTCCTTAAACCCTTTGCCAGTCCTTACCCTGGAGGAGATGATCTGGCACATCTTGTTCAGCATGAAGGTGGACAAAAATGTAGGCCACTTCATGGTCGTCCCCATCTTGCTCCTCTTCTCTTTGGCAGCAGCCTGCCTTCTAGATTTGTCCGCCACAAGATCATGCGTCTCCACCAGCTCTGAAGACATCCTAGGCACCTCGAACAACGCTACATCTTGGCTATCCGGCACCTCGAACACCTGAGAGTCCGAGACAAGAGAGAGAGGGAGCTGGCTATCCCGTTCCGCGAGAGATTGGCTAAATTCCTCGACGCTCATGTCCTACAACGGTCACAACCATGACAATTGCATGACTACAACGGTTACGACCAAGACTAATGGATCTGCCGACAATTAGGAAACTACCAAATCAGCACAACAACATCATCCAAAGCATCACTGAAAAACAGAACGAATCTACTAAATCGCAAACAACTTCGTTATCTACGGCATGCTAACATCAAAACTTGCTCAAAGTACATCGTGTCCTGAAGATCTACTCCATAGACACAGATCTAAGCTACCTAGGTTGGAGTGTGTTTACATGCATCGTAGCGTGCATGGTGCTTGGATAGATCAACGAAGAAGCTCTCCGCCGCACGCTGTCGACCACCGCCGACCGGAGTAGAACGTGGCGCCACTTACCTGGTCGTCGGTGAGACGAGAGAGGAGAAATAGGGGAGGGAAAAAACAAGGCGCTGAGCAAAATTTCTCCCGCCACCATTTCGCGTCCGCGAGCCATCTCCAAGGTGGCATGAGCTCGGCTCGAAGTTTCCCCATTTTGCCTTGCGTGAGGGTGGCTCTGAAGAAACGGCCGATCGGGCCTAGCCCGAGGCTGCTTTAAAACATCATTCAGAATGCGGAGCGGCCCAGCCTACCGAATGCCGTTTTTGCATCCTCCGGGCCTGGTTGAGGTCTCAATGGGCTTGCAAACACGCCCTTCATCTTCCTTCCTGCTCTCCTCTGCTTCCCTTGTTCACGTACATAGCAACAGACAAAGAAATGCAGAGCACACAAACACTGAAGACCAGCACTCTTATTCCTCTTAGGTCCACTCCATCTCAGCTCCAGGGCCTTTTACTCCGTTTCCCCCTCCTCTGCTGCAACACTCTATTCTTCTCCTCCCAGACCACCCCCTGCAGCATAACACTAGTAGGGCACAAACAAATGACCAAATACAGATACAGGTCATGAGCAGCTACAACAACCAATTTCAGCTCCACGAGAACAGATGCCCAACACGCTCTTTCCAGCAGCACTTCTCTCTGCCAGGACAGCAACAGCAGTCTCTTTTTGATCCATTTTTATACCAGCTCGCCACCTCTTATGTGGCCAACATGTTGCAGCCCGCTGCGAGCACACCATCACCCACTGCATGTGAAGCACACTTGCACCAGTATCTACCTTATTCTTCTCCTTACTCCTTCATCTCATCTCCACTCCATTTTCTCCCTATCTCCTTCCTTTCGGTGAGCAAGCAAGCAAGGAGCAGCAGCCTCCCTTCACCACCATGAGCTGAGCTCCACTGCCGCAGTAGCAGGCCAGGTCATGCCGCAAATGCCAAGCTCGCCACCTGCGCCAAGTGCAGCGCCACCACCGAAAGGAGAGCAAGCTCACCACATGTGCTAGCTTCTGCTTCATCTCTTCTCCATCTCTCCACCCATACTTCTCTTCTCAATCCCCTATCAGCAGCAATTCCCCAGCACCTAGCAGCTCGCCGAATTACTAACCTGGAAGTGGCTTTTATAACTTTCCAGGGCATCTCCCAGATTGCATTTGCATGTTGTGATTTCGACACCCTTGGCGAGTAGTCGGCATGCGGTTTTTCTATTTTCGGGTTTTGTGTATATCCCTCAACATACTCCTCCTAGCCGTGCATTCTCCATCTAATATGAATAGGAAGAACTCCCTACGGAGTTTCCAAAAAAAAAAACATTTTTAAGAATTATAATTGCAAGTCACTCTAGCCATGTCTTCGGATTGAGGGAGCCTAGATACAAGGAGTGTTGAAGTAAGAGCATGTTAGTATGTTTCTCACATTTCCTCATCATCTAGCTTAAGCTTCTAGGTGAACTGGGTTGGTATAAATGCAACTATATACCTTCATATGGATACGAGGTTTCTATTTTTTTATCGTGGTTACGTTAATGGAAAACACTTCCTATACCTTCATATGGATACGAGGTTTCTATTTTTTTTATCGTGGTAACGTTAATGGACACTTCCTATGTCAAGAACTTTTTCCTAGTCCTTAAATAGTTTGACTATCATTCTGCCTTAAAAAGAAATATCTGATAATGAAGCAAAATCTTCAGGGTATGATGTTTTTTATTTAGCGTTGTAGACTTGTCGGAAGATGATTTTAATAAAAGTCGGACGATCGACGTGCGTCGTGCATAATAATGTCTTCACAATGATATCAGTATATATTAGATTAATAACATACTATCGAGGAACAAAATATATGGAGCTTCCAGACTTCAGTAGTGTTCTGTATTTGATTATACAGCATACCAATCTTTGACAATATTTTGAAGATGGAAGTGCCTTGTTCCTTTTGTTACTAATCGTCTCATCAAACAGTGACCATGGCCCCATTTCTGGAGAGGTTCTTGTCTATAAACATCCTGGGTTGCACTTTGGTGACATACATGTCTTGACTGCAACGTTTAGTGAGGATATACAGGACGTCGTTGGAGACTACAAATATGCTATACTTTTCCCTATTTCTGGGCCACGATCTTTGGCGGATGAGATGGCAAACGCCGATCATGATGGTGACATGTTCTGGGTCTCGAGAAACCCACAGGTTGGTCCTTCTTTCTAACATGTTGCAGTAAAGTATTCATTTTAGCTATCCTTGCCAGCAAATAGAATTCATTGGTGCAATATGCTTGCTAATATATTTATATATTTCTTGTATTCCTGGAGCAAGGAATTTGGGATGCTTTTTTTTCGGTGATAGTTGTATTCCATTCCTACTTACTACATGTATTGCTTCTTTCCACTATCTTGCTACCCAGTTGTATACATGGTTTCTGCAAATTGTAGAAAGTGTGTATTTTGTTGTCTTAAAAATAAAACTACGATATCCTATGTTTGCATCTACTGTATAATATATAGCATCACATAGCTAATATTTTTTTCCTGAAGTTACATCATTCAGGATATAGCCGCCTATATTTACCATTCATTTTTCTCTCTAATCTTTATAGGTAATTTTATCAAAAAAGTACATTTGGTATATATGGTGTTTCTTATTTACTTCAATAAGTGTTATTTATTAGGTTTTGTGTTCTTCAGGGGTACTTTATTTTTGGTTATACAATATAAAAATCCCATTGCATTTTTTCCATATTTTCTATAGTTTATCTTTAAAGCATTTAAATATAAATATCGACCACATTGTTTTTTTTTCATATTTCCTGTAGTGTATCTTTGAAGCGTTCATTTTGTTGAAGCCTAAGTAAATTGCCCGCATTTGCCTGTCACCTTGAGCTTTTGGGTGATTTGATTGGTGCATGGTACTCGATATGGTACAAGAGCTGAAAAAGTCCCGAGTTACTCTCTGCCACACTTTTTAAAAACATACTGCCCACTGGTGGTTCACATGTTACTGTCTTTAGGCATCAGATAGTCCAACATGATGAGAGTGTTGAAGTACGAGTGCCCGAGCTTCAGGGTGATACATGATACTCAATACATTTGGCACCAGAATGTATACTATGCGCAGAATTGTCACTGTCACTGAATGACCTTTTTCAGTTACTGAAGTACTTCAAACCATCTGAACCATGGGATCCAAGAAACCCACCAAGGAAGACTGAACAAGAGATGGCCCAGGGACTTGATGGATCCAACCTAGAACACGTATTAGTCCGTGCTTTTTTTAGAACTAGGTTTACACCCAGGTACTATTTACTCGTGATCCTCTTTTGTATGCGTGCATTTCTGACCATATTATTGCTGTTATTTGCATCTAAGCTTCCATAGTGTCTTCACATTAAATGGTCCCATGCGTTCAGTGTTTTAGGGTTTAATAAGTTTAAGGTTCAATTACCTACATTGTATTGTTCGAGCATTACCTAAAATGTATGTTTGATGTCCCGCTTACAAATTCTGGATGAGTTGAATAGGCAGATAAATTGATGGGAACCAGCTCATGTGGCTGTGATAGTACCAACCTACACCTCTACATTTATCACAACTCACCTGTAATTTATCAGATTCAACCATGGATTGAATTACCATCATTGTCACTTTCTGGGCAACTTAACATCATACTGTTATTTAGCTATAGAGCAAGATCTATAGTAAATGTCAGGTTATTTAACCATTAAGAAGAGAATAATGAACAATGTTGACATGTGCTACCCTTTCAATATCTTCCCTCATACATACACATTGTAGGTCTCAGTTTTGGCTGTTTGATGTGACCTATATAACAAAGTAAGAGCGATGTGAGTTCTTCTTTGTTGCAGAATGTTTTGATCTTGTCATTCTTCATTGTTATCCCAACTTCAAAGTATCAGCACGCCTTCTATTAATTTCCTGCTATATTTGGACATTAGATCTGATCAGCATGTTGTAGCTGTATATTACCATGGCCATTTTGTAGACCCTGTAGTATATATGAGTTCCGCAAGTTATATAGTCTAACATTGTTTGAGATTATTTTTCCTTCAGTTATGCGCTTAATACAGCTGCAGATTCATGGTTGGTATATATGGATCGGCTATTAACATGTGAAGTTGAAGAAAACAAAAAAGAAAGGGAGTTGATAAAGGCTAAGATGCTTAAATTAGTTGACATTTACTATGATGCTCTGGATGCCCCGAAAACTGGGAACAAGGTTGTTTCAAATCCTTGGTTGATATACACGCTAGCTCAGACATTTTCTTTTTACTGTTCTCGTGCTGGTAAAGGATTAAAGACCCTGAAAGGCTATGTGCCACGCAGTTCGTAATCTGAATTAGTGAGCTGAGTTAGTAATAAGGATGGACTTTAATTGTGTACCCAGTCCAATTATATCTCTAGTTGAGTTAGTCCTGGGATACAAAGAAATTCTCAAATCCCTCTAGAAAAAAGCAGGCTTACTAACTTAGTATCATCTATAGAACTTTGCCTGCCCTGCTTACTAATTTAGTTTCATTTGCAAGAAAAGTGCATTCTACTTTAGCTCACTGTTTTATCATTCCTTCATCCGTCTTCCAAATAGATCAATATCCCTGGTGATCTGAAGGCAAAAGTATATCCACACTTTATGGAGCGCAAAGGATTTCCTCTCTACCATTCAACATCCGTGCTGGGCAAAATCTATGATGAAGTAGAGTCACAGCAGTCTGAAAGTGTTCACCCAATTAGTAAGTTGGTATTTCTAGCTGCCACGTGTAATTTCCTTTTATATAACCTCTTACCTTAGGTAGCATATATTTTTTACTTGGAACAATGGAACTGGTCTTTGCTGATCACGTGTCATTGTGATGCATGTCTGACGTGTTTCAATGATATAATCTTTTACCTAATCAGGTTTTGGGTTTCAGCAGAAAAATCAGACATGTAAATTCTCTATACATGTAATCATCATGACATCAATTAGGCCTGAATACATGAATCCCTATTTGGTGATAAATCTATGATCGTTGCCTCCTCGACAGTAGTAACCTAACAATAGAGAAGCTGGCCATTGTAAACAAATTATGATCATCTTGTTTTCCATCTCCATTCTGTTTTGTCAGAGATATCTCCCTTGACATGCTTCACCGAGGAAGAAGTAACCAAAGAGCGTGACCTCTGGGGACCCCGTTACCAGGAATATCTGAAGCTGAGCTCATCACTCTGTAATCATAATCACCCTATCTCTAAAGAAGAGAAGAACATGAGGTTCCAGGAGCTCTTCAAAACTTACAAGCAGGTAACTAGAGCCCTCACCTTCCATATATCCACTGCTATAGCAACTTGTGATCGAGAACATTTCTGAGATGGGCTCGTGACTTGTTTTCACCTGGATCGCTGCCGTTGGTTGCAGATGCTGTATGGGGCCGCGGAGCCGGAGGAGAGCCAGAAGAACCGGCTCGTGGTGTACAAGGAGGCGTGCGCCATCTACCAGCTCGTGTACGAGAACGCGCTGCGATGGGACGACGTCCGCAAGTGCGGCTTCGCGTGGAAGGTCGCCGGCGACGCGCTATGCGACTGCTACATGACCAAGCGCGGCGAAAAAAACGGTGCGCACCAACCTACAGGTCCTCCGCGACGCCTTCAGGAGGGATAGCGGCGCATAGCTGCATACATCGGCAAAGGCAAAGCTAGCATGCTTTGGTGCCTCGCTATGTGACCCGAGCGATAGTCTCCGTTGGTCGGTCATGGTTAATCTATGTGTTTATATTATATCTACTAGTTGAATGCCCGTGCGTTGCTACGGGCATATAACGACCAAGCTCTTGCGCTGTAGCAGTATAAAAAATCTGCAGTGAAGAACGCACTCACAAAATAAGTTCTCGTGCTGGGTTAGATGATGTTGGGCCCAGCGTATGATAAAGTGTGTTTTTTAGGTAGGGTGGTTCCTAAAATATTAAATAAAAAGATCAACGAGACACCAAATATGGAAAGCAAAATTGGAGCATGAGAAATAATTTTGTGACTGAACCAAATCCAAAATGAAATGACATGTTGCCGATTCCCATGAAGGAATAAGCTTACATGATCTTCTGCAAGATTAAAAAACAAGGCTCAGGTTATTAGCATCTGCATGGATTGATCCACTGAATTTGCAATTCAATTTCGAGCTGAGCATAAACACACTCCTTTTTTCCCTTTATAGTAAGAATAGCATATGTTTAAACGATGTAGAGCTCAGTTCACACAGAAGCAAAATCAGGTCCAAACTTTTCCTAGTTGCACATACGGAAAACTAACATGCACGTGAACAATATATAAATTCGTAAAAGATGTTTTGAATGAGATTCACAAATTCCACAGCCGTGTATGAGTTGTGAACTAAGCAGACAACTGGTCAATCTTAGCATGATTATCAGCTAACATAAATAAAATTAATATAGTATATCCACATGTTGCTGCATATAGAAAAAAATTATAGACATTAGCAGGATCCACATGGTGACACCGCACGTAACATTCAGACTTGCTTACATTGGAAACGTAAAACGGAAAATCAATATATCACAACAAAACTCAAGGTATTTTTAAATTTTAAAACTGTGACCGTAACTGAACTTTCTCAAATTTTGATTGATGAATTTTGACCTATGACCTAACCTGAAGTATCTTCGGCTTCTTTGTTCAATGTGTTGAAGCATTGGAGGTGTACGGGGCACCATACTTGTTAACAAGCCTTGTGACAACCTCACACTGCTCACTCTTGCTGTTGTATATGTCACAAGTTGAAGCATCTCCGAAATTCAATTGCCCAAATCCATCAGCCCTGCACAAGCATACTGGTGTCATCATCTTTCCAACAGCTCTTAGGAATAATTAAGGATTATAGGAGGAACTTAGATACATCACAAAACAGTTATCAGAGAAAATGACAAAAAACCACCACAATTGAACACGAGACGACAAACAACCACCAACTTAGTCCTTTTTGACACATAAATGCCTCTTTTCGGGCTATGTCGTGACGAGTAGCACTAATTCGTCTCGGTTAGCCGTCTAACCATGTTTCTGACCGGCTAGGCCCACCAGTCAGGTCTACGTGGCAAAAAAAGAAGACCAGGTCAACACTATTCTTTTCTTAATTTTTCTTTTTTCTTCTATCCACCTGATGCACCGCTGCCGTCCGCCAGCCATCCTCTCCGGCGCGCCTCCCCTCCACCTGATGCACCGCTGCCGTCCGCCAGCCATCCTCTCCGGCGCGCCTTCCTCTCCACAGGCCCGACTCCGGCGGCGCCGTGTGTCACGGCAACCTGCCTCGTCCACGCCCGCGCCGGCCTCCCTGCCCGCCCGCCCAGATCGCCGCCGGTGTACCTCTCCAGCCTGACACCACTCCATGCCTTGCTTGTTGGTCATAGATCAGTAGATCGATACACTAGTACAGAACGACACATCGGAAACGGGCCAAAAATCCCTTCGGTAACGGAGAAAGGGTCCGTGTCCCCGACCCTGTCACTGATGTGAAGGCCTTCATCGGTAACGGTGGCAAAAAAACCGTCACCGATGAGGCATAAGTTGGCTACGGTTGCGGACCCATCTCCGTTTCCAATGTATCGGTGCATCAGTAACGGAGATTCTATTTTACTCGTTTGCATTGAGGTTCTTTCAGAAGCCTACAGGAGCAATTCGGTTGCCAAATTACATTCAAAATCTCACAGCAGAAGCACAAAGTTGCTACCAAATCCATTCATAACATATATAAGAATTGTCATCATTACATAGCATCAAAAGATGAGTTACACATGCCTCGCTAATCCTATCATTCTCATGCCTCCCTAAACTTAACTTTTATGACACTCCACTCTTCTCCAGCTCTACCTTCTTCCTCAGTTCCGAAGCGCCGAAAACGGAATTCGACCTAGCAAAAGACTTGAGTAGCGGTTTCATGCTTCTCCAAATCACATCTGCAGCCAAATTGCTACACACATACACAAAATAGATGGAGAAACTAAAGACAAGAAACCACACCGAGCTCGCAAGCCTCCTTAGCAAATTAATCTTGCCAAATTCTTCGTAGCGAGGCTTGCTCCATCTTGGACGGTGTCGCCGAAATATAATAACGTCACCGCTGTGACATTTCGGCCACACTGTCCAAGACACTCTTAATTAAAAAAGTGTTTTGAACAGTGCAGCGAAACGTCACAACAGCGACGGTTCACGGATATGATCCCACTTTGTATTTAGCTCTTTTAAAACTTGTTTGGATCTGCATGGCGCTTCTGCATATAAAATACATGGATGTCTAGTTAGAAAAGAGCCAAATATGATGCTACATGACATAAATACAATTTAAGATGAAAAAAGTTTACACCTTAAGCGCCTATATCCGTGTGCTTGCTGTCCGATCGAAACGATTTGGAGGCAGAACTTGAAGGTGATGTTACCTTCAATTGCCTCACCATTTTTATGCATTGTCGCCGAAATATACTATTACTTCATCCACTAGCTACACAAAACCATAACGAGGATTAGCACATTGACAAAGGGTTGAAATTAATCTATTAGACTTCAAATACTAAAAGCAAACACAACACAATACTAGACTTCAAATACTAGACAAGTTGAAGGTAATGTATTCATCATCGGCAGTACTAAAAACAAACACAACACAATACTAGACTTCAAATACTAGACAAGTTTTATATGCTACTTTAAAAAAATGTAAGATATAGTGTTGAGGGGTGTATTCATCATCGGCAGTACTACAATACTAGACATAACACAATACTACAATACTAGACAGTACTACAATACTAGATCGGTAGATGCTACTTCAAATAAAATGTAAGATCTAGTGTCGAGGGGTGTATTCATCATCGGCACTAGACAGAACACAATACTAGACTTCAAATACTAGACAAGTTTTCTGTGCTACTTTAAACAAAATGTAAGATCTAGTCGGCTACATACCCGGGGAAGATGCACGGCAATAGACCAGTAGATCCGCGTCGGCGACATACTCGGGGAAGATGCGCGGCGGCTCGCCGACGAGCCGCTGGGGGGGATGCGCGGCGGCTCACGACGCGCCGCTGGGGGGATGCGCGGCGGCTCACGACGCGCCGCTGGGGGAAGATGCGCCGACGCGCCGCTGGGAGAAGATGCACGGCGGCGATGCCGGCCGGACGCGCCGCTCAGATCTGCGAGATAAGGGTTAGGTCTGGAGCCGCCACCACACTATGACTGTGGAGTGAGAGTGAGAGTGAGAGCGAGAGCGTTAGGGTTGCCGCAGTGGCACATTTATAGCATATAATAATATCGCAAACGGAGGCGATAAACAACCGTTTCCTCTAATTTCTTCACTGACACACTGGGCCTACTTACAAAGGATCGATAGAGTAATTGAACTATCTATTCTACTTGTTCTGCTTACGCCCTGCCTCCGCGCCATTGTCATCCGCGGCGCGGCGTCGCTTCTTGTCGGTTGCCTTTTCCTCAGGCTCGTGCTCCTCCTCCTCCTCCGGCGCCTCCTCCGATGCCTCCTCCTCCGGCGCCTCCTCTGACGCCTCCTCGTCGTCGTCGTCGTCGGCGGCGTCGTATTCTTCCTGGCTAGAATAATACAGCTCCGGCGGGTCCTCCGGCTCCTCTTCCTCCGGCGACTCGTCCTCTTCGGAGTCGTCTTCTCCTTCGCGTGAAGACGGCGGGTCCGAGTCGTCGGAGTCGGCTTCTACAGAGCGTGAAGATGGCGGGTCCGAGTCGTCGGGGTCCGAGTCCGGCGGCTTGTCTTGATCCCACCATGGAACTTCACCGCGGTCTTCCGCGCTCGCGTCGTCGCTCGGGACTTCCTCGTTCTGCCACCAGGGTTCCGCCATGGCGGTTGTGCTAGTGTGGTAGATAATGCGGGAGAGAACGAAGGGGAGAATGCGGGACCTGCCTGGCTTCGCGCGGTTCCAATCACATTTTATTAGCGTCGATCAGGCGGTTCCAATCCCTCGTGAATTAAGCCGCATTGAACAGACGCGCTTCCAGATTGCAACTGCAATTTCCCAAGCACATCGCAAACGGATATACATAAACAACCGTAGCCATAGAGATACATATTGGAAACGGAGACAAATTTATGACCGTTGCCAATACTTTTGGTAACGGAGATATAAAATTCTCCGTAACCAATGTTGACGGACCAGCCTCTGCCAGGCCTCGTCCGCAACGCTAAAATCGCGATTCTCTGTCGCCTAACACCTGCCGTTTCCATAGAGGGGTATCCGATGTGTCGTTCTGTACTAGTGATACCACACGGAGCCATCTCAGCCAAGATTCCATCAACGCAGCAGCAGCTGCGAGCGCGCCGGTCGCCGGATTGACTGTATCTGCTCTTCTTTGCAAAGATGCAAGCTAGTGACACAAATACTAGTACTCGACGGAGACCTGGGAGAGCTTGATGCAACGATCTGCGCGCGCGTTCGCGAATGTAGTTCCACGCGCCGCCACCACGGGGAGACGGCGGCGGTGCCGCCGACGCCAGGGACGAGCTTGGGCGACGCGCTCGCCCGTCTCGTTCTTGAATGGGAGGCGCTCGCAGCAGCTAGGCGCCAGCGCCGGCACCGGTGGACGGCGGACGAGCAGGGGCCAGGGGCGGGGGGGAGGGCGGGCGCGGGCAGGGGCGGCAAGGTGTAATATCCCAGCATTTAGGAGTTAACGAAGGGTAGAAATAGAAATTTGTGCATCTGCATGCGTGTATTTGAAAAATCCGAATAAATTTTTCGCAAAATAAAACTTATGTTGGAATCAAGTTAAGCCTTAAATGTTAGTGTTGTGCAACTATAGAATGAAACTAGATAAATTTTAACATGACCTTTATGTGTTTTGCTTGTGTTAAGATTTGAATTTCAAATTCAAATAATTGAATTCAAATAAATTGCAATAATTAATTAAAACAATCAAATAATGATTGAAACAATTTAAAACATCAAAACTATTTATTACAATTTATTAAATCAAATCCATACAATATCTTTATTAATTATGAACTCTAGACAAAGAAAAATTTACTTTATTGATATAATTACAGAATTACATTGTCTTTTACAAAGGCTTATAAAGGAAAAGTAAAAATTACAAAGTGACTTCTAAAAAACTAAATCTTGTATTTCTTCTTCTTTTTATCCTTCATCTCCTTCCTGTTGATCTTCTTATGATTATTGTAAACCTGCAAAACAAAAACACTGACAAGGTAAAACTAAAACAGAGGGTTAGTGTTGGATTATTACCCTCAGAATAACAGTGGGTTGCACTGTTAATATCATCATAGGGTTAAAGGTTAATCAAGATTAGTATCTGTTCTTATTTGGATAATTAGCCTCAGAGCAACATCATTGGCTGGCAACAAATTCCACTTGTCAAGTAAAAAGAATGCACCACTAGAGATAATACCAACCAGCCGAAGCTCCAGGTTAACAGAACCTGGGAGCCAAGCAAGCAAGCAGCACAATCACTTCCCACATACCTGTGCTGTCACCAGCACAGTGAACACAAGCCTGGGAAGGATAAGAGCAAGGGGAAGTCGTAGCAAGCAAGGAGCATAGCTCATCTTCACACACACTCAAGCACAGCTCGAGTTCATCTCTTATTTGAACTCAGATCATCACGAATCACTCACACCAAATAAATCCACCACTGGATCCTTGCCAAAAGCAAGATCAAGATGGGATTGAAGCACAAGGCCAAGCTGGAGCATGGAGGGAAGGCCAGAAGCTAGGAAAAGAGCAAGCTGGAGCTGGAGGAGCAGGCCAGCAAGGTGAACAAGGAGGAGATCCACAAGATCTGTAGATCAAGCAACCAGAAGAGCCACAAACAACACAGCAACACCACCATCACACCTGATAACAGGTCGATCCTTTATTTCTCTAGCAATATGATCTGCTAGATACACATGGGTGTGGTGGAGTGTTTTCCCTCAGTCTAGCATAGTGATGCTATGCTAAAATCATCACCGGGAGATAGTAAAATCAAGCAAGCATCTGTTCTTATTAAATCATGGCCTCAGCCTGTGCATCATTGGCATGGGAAAACAAATCCACACAATAAAGCAAAAGGCTTGCAAGCAAATATTGCTTTGATCCTCATCTGATTGAAGCACAAATCCAGTAAATAGATGCTGGGCACTAATTCCACAAGGGAAATAGCGCCTCAAACACATCTGGGCACCAACAAGAATACTGGAAGGCATAAAGATATTTCCTAAGCTGAATTTATTAGCTAGCTTCTGTGTAACTCAATTAGAGGCATCACAGCTTGCAAAGCTAAGATTAATTAGCTATAGAAATAATTCTACACTTGTATAAGGCAGAGCACCACCATAGCATCCAACTGTGGCACATCTCTGAACCCAATGGATCAGAGTAGCACACACACATACATCACTAGCAACAGCCAGGAAGTAAGAAGCAACCACGGCATCATTTAGATGAGGATATCAACACAATCCTCTCTCCGAGTTAAGATGACAGAAACAAGCAAGTGCTAAATGACCCAACTGAATAATTCTTCAGTTAGCACAAGTGACCGAGAGAGGCACCACAAGCACATCATCTGACGAAGGACAGAACCAGTAACTCAACACCACAGCCGCAGCCTAGCTAGATCATCTCCAACATTTCTCACATGAACATTTGGGAATCATCCAGAGGACATCACAGGAGCCACAAGGCAGCACAACACCTAGCAATAGAAAATCTAGAATCACTACATGCTACACATCACAGAGCAGGGCCATAGGCCAGGAGAAGGTAGGAGAAGAAGAGAGAGGAGAGGAGAGAGGGCTTACCCGCGCCCATGGACACAAGCTCCACGGCGACGGGGCAGTGCCCGTGTGGCCAGAGGAGAAGGGGCCACGGGGACGCATTCTTCACCTACACCACCAAGGCGGCACAGAGGGTGCAGCACTGCACTGAGCCACGGCAGGACATCGGAGCAGCACAAGCACGGCGAGGTCACCGAAAACCCAGGCTCAGGCACGGGTCGCGCGCGGCCGTACCAGGCTGGGAAAATCAAATCGCCGGGGCAGGAATGGAGAGGACGGCGTGGCGCATCGTTTGCGCCACGGCACGGCGGCGGAAGTCGCCGGAGCTCGCCGGAGATGGCCGGCGACAGTGGCGGCGACATGCACGGGAGAGAGAGAATGAGGAATGGGGATCGAGCTGAGCTAGTGCGTGCGTTGGGTGCGTGCCTGTGTTGTGCACCTACATAGGTTTGGCCCAACCAGTGTAGGCTAGTGTACGTGTGTACTTTTAGCCAATAAACCATTCGGCCCAAGTAATCAATCAACTCTTTTCTTTCCTTTTAAAACGACTTACAAATAATTCCTTAAGGAGTTCAAAATCCAAACTAAGCTATTTGAAAAGTTTAAACTACATTCAAAATCATTTTAAGTAATTTATAATATGAGGAATAAAAATATAATTTCTATGGTATTTGTTAACTCAAATGAACATATTTAAAAATTCTTTTTTTTTTTTTTTGCGAAACACAGTACAACGTAAGCGCTCATATACACGCGCACACACTCACCCCTATGAACGCACGCACGCACACCCTACCCCTATGAGCACCTCCGAGAGACTGAGCCGGCGGGTCGAGTCTTGAGATTGACGAAGTCACCACGGGCGCCTCGCTGTCGACGGGAACGTCGCCTCCCACTGAAGAATATTCCGCCTTAAATGAGAAACACCAGCGTCAAACCTGGGGTTTGAACTCTGGTGGGCTGGGGATACAACCATCCACCTAACCATCTTGCCACAGGCAAGTTCTCAACATATTTAAAAATTCAATAAGTCATGTGTGTTATAAGAAATGTTTAGAATTGAGCAAGTAATATTTTGAATGACTTATTACTTAAAATTGAGAAAAATAAAATATATCTATTTACATCATTTGAATGTGTGATCAATTAAAATTGAATCACTCTAAAACTGAACCAACAATTTACTTATCATTTTAAATATGGAGTTAATTTGAAATGCTATTTTGGATGCATTTCAACTCCATTTAAAATGCTTCACATGTTTAAATTTTAAATTTGAAAATATGTTAAAATCATTTCATGCCCTACATTGTGTACATTAAATGGTTAATTTAAATGTTAGGGAAAATAGTTATAAAAGGATATTTACATAATCTAAAATTGAAATCTTTACTTAATAAAATTTGATCACTTATTATTACTATCTTTAATAATTTATTTAAATCTCTATTTCTTCATTTAAAACAAAATTATGAAACTAAGAAATTGAAACATAAAATGATGTTACTTTACTTATTTCCTTTTAAGTGTGATACCTAAATAAAATATAAACTTATAGGTAATTGCTCTTCATACATAAAAATACTCCATCAATTAAATAAAAATGATACACACTCAAAGACATGAAGGCATCAAATTCTAAATAAACACTAGACCCAACTCATAATCAAGTTAAGTATTAATAACATCACCTAAAGATGATAAAACAATCTTAAGTCAAGTTAATTCGATATTATCAAACTAATGCATAAGACTAAATTTACTTAAGCTTTGGATGTCCTTGGGGTATTTGCGATGCATTTCATTACTATGCATAATAGCATCTTGCCAGAGTTTTCTGTAGTCCTTATCGGGATTACATTGCTATTTTTCAGAACTCGGGGTTTTACCGCAAACCCTAGAACCCCGAAGGGTTTGAACTGCTATTCCTATCCAAGGCAAGTTCACTCTTGCTCATGTCCTACTTGATTATGTTTATCAAAGTAAATGAAAAATACTATGGTTTATCATTGCATGAAAAAGAAAAACCTATCTTCGAATGATGTGAATTGCTATATATATATTGTTGGCTGGCAGATGGAACCATGGAATGATGTGGTTGGTGGAGGTTCCATTTGCACGGGAAAGTATTACCTAGGACTTAAGAACCAATGCCGTCAGCGTTCTTGCGCCGAAAATGAAGCGTTAACCATGAGACTTGGAATGGGACGGGAAAGTCATCTGTGATCTTTTCCCTTTCGCATGTCAACGGGCAGCCAGAGCCGTACGCTGTAGATCTAGTGCGACTACATGCACATGGGTGGGACCCCTTAATGCCCACGGACTCTGGTGTCTATGATGGTCTGCAAGGGGATGCCTAGGTATCTACCGTAAGGGGTAGAGCCAGGGTGATTCTGCTATGCATGAATTGGGTGGGCATGCGGGGTTGTTGGAAAAGCACGGCGAATGGCTTGGATCAACGACTGGGCCCCACACCAAAGGAAGTGTGGACGGGAAAGACTCGCCCGGTTGTGCAACAAGGCGTTGGTCTCTTATGGGTAAAGTAACGCACCTCTGCAGAGTGTAAAAATGTGACATGTTACTCCACGTTCCAGGAAGGAACGGCGAACGCTGCAGGAAAGGAGGCTCCTCAAGGCCCTAGCACCTGTGAATCGATGATGGGCATAGTTTTCTGAAGATAAAATGAATCTTTTCCTAAAAATGTTTTACAAAGATATGCATGTTCATCCATGACCTTTTGGTATGGATGGTAGTTAGTGCATAAAACACCTTATTCCTGTTATATGAACTTGCTGAGTAACGCTCGTGTTGCTCACTCTTTCCTCCGTTGATCCCCTGCTTAGATTATTGGAGTCAGCAGAGGAAGGACAGGAATCCATAGCGATGTTGGTGGGATCTTCAACAAAGAGTCAAATCAACCTGGTGGAGCCTGAAGAAGTTAACCTCTACTTTGCCAAAGGAGGAGTGGCGACAACAGTGCAATGCTGGACACGACGCCAATAATGCCTACGGAGAAGACAAGGATTATAGGAAGGAGGAGCACTACTCCAGACAAAGATATTCCAGATGGATAGATTAGGGTTGTGACAACAGCAGTAGTGGATTAGGAGTTAGAGGTAGAGCTGATATTCAGCTTAGTACTACGACTTGGATCTTTTTGAGAGTTTCATTTGCACGAGACCTACTTCTGTATGTAAAGGAGGTTCTCGAGATTTTGTACTGAATAGTGTTGTAATCCTATAGTGTTACCTTGGACCGACTATGTTTCTGTTGTACTACTCTGAAGGATGTAATATTTACGGATTGGTCCTTCCGTGAGTATTATGTCAACGACTTGTACACTACAACATGCAGTGGTGTGCTGGGTCACTACACAAGGGGCCAGGGGCGGGCGGGGGCGGGCAGGGGCGGCCAGGCGCGCGGCGACCCCCGACCATGGCGCGGGTGCAGTTGAACCCCCCGGCCAGGCGCGGGTGCGGGTGCCTCCCGTGCTCGACAATTTCCCTTCTCCGTTGAACGCAATCGGCACCCGAGCGCACTGCCGCCGGCGTCGCTTCTTGTCCCGTCGCCCTAGACCTCTCCTCATCCAACCACCATGTCTAATAGCTCCGGCTTGGTCTCATGATCCATACTACGGAAGGAATTGATCCATGGAGCCCGAAATCGCCTAGTCCGTGCTCGTCTTCCCCGTCTCCGGTTGTGCGCCGCCACCACTCGATCTCCTCCACCAGCGCCTCCCGAGCTACATCGAGGTGCTCACCGGCAAGCCCCAGATGCCCGAGCGCTACGTCGCCCCCGGGGAGGACGCCATGCTCCCGGAGGAGCCCTTCGACCGGTTCCGCATCGGGTCACAGTTCTTCGCGCTCGCCCGACGCCACGCCGTGCTCGTCGTCCGCGAGCGCCGGCTCTGGCACAAGTTCCGGGAGCCGTGCCTGCCCGAGGCGCAGGACTCGTGCTACCTGGAGCTGACTGTGCACGGTACACGCTCACCCGCGTCAACTGGACTGGCAGCATCGATGGCCACCTGCCCACCCGTAGAAGCTGGTGGTTCAAGGTGCCGAGGAGAAGCTGCCCGAGGGTTCTGCGGTGGCCGCGCCGCCCAAGCGCCTCCTCGCCTCCTCGGCTGACTCTGCTGCGCCGCCCCGGCAAGTCGCGGGTGCGGGCGAGCCGCGGCCATGATCGGCGCGGGCGAGCTGCCACAGGTCCTGCCTTCTAATTAGGGATAGCGTTGACCCACTTTTTCTTCTTTTGTTTTTGCCACGTAGGACTGAGGGTGGGTCCAACCTGTCATAAAACGTGTTAACAGAATTAAACAAACGAATTAGTGCTACTCGTCACGACATAGCCCGAAAAGAGCCATTTATGTGTCAAAAAGCCCTAAAGTGGTGGTTGTTTGTCGTCTCGTGTTTAATTGTGGTGGTTTTTTGTCATTTTCTCCAGTTATCAAATCAGCAACAGCAAAATGAAGATGTGGTCTGAATTGTAAAATTAACAAAATTTTCATTGCGGCACAACTATAATGCGCAAAGTTTAACTCCCCCCATGTCTCACAGCCAAATTCGATGTACAGTCTTATCATCGATTGATAATGGACCAATAAAAATTGACCACTGTATATACATTGGATGTTAACTGAATAGCAATTGTTGCAGAGTGATTTCTTCTCTTCACCTGAAAATAAGTTCAGTTATATCTGCAAATTCACAATCTCATGGAGTATAACAGTATCTAGTTGTCCTTCACACAAAGAAGTAACCACTTAATATAATGATTCAAATAAGCAAATCCCAAAGAAGTCAGCATTTCGAGCATAATAAACTAAGATAAACAACATTTTTCTAAACAGAATTATGTGTTACCATGATTAAACTCTTCTTCGGTGGATAAAAAAATGTGGCACCACTGCTATTGTTTATTGTATACAGCTTCTCATTTAAAACTAAATTTCTGTAGTAAACATGAAGCAAGAAATACAGTTAAGATAATACATTTTCTCTGAACAACAGTCAGTTTGTGATGGCAGAAGATAGTTTCTAATGCAAGGGCCCATGTTTCGGACTAACCATATCAACACTTATCAAATTCCAAGCTGGAAAATCTCTTTACATTTACAAAACTCATTTCATGGTCATGACTCAAACATACTCCTTGCTGGCATGTTCGTCAAAAATAAATCTCTTCGGATCCTATGAACCAGGTTTAACAGATCTTCTATTTTACAGACTCTAAATTGACAGGGCTGCAAGGTAGAGTGCTGGATACAAATCGTGTAAGTTACAAAAAAGAAGATAGGGGAGTCATTCTTATCCTTTCCCTCTCTCTCCTAAATCACTGTAGCTGAGAGGCTGAGAGTGGCCGAGCGTTGCCCAGGCCGAACCGAGGCCTCTCCCGCCGGCGTTGCTGGTAGGGGATGGCTAAGGGGAGGTGCTGGTTTCTCCTTTGTGCATAGTAGAGGTAGAGTTGTTGGCTGTTTGCCGTGTAGAGGCCGTAGATAGGAGTGGAGCTCTGGGTCATGGCGGCCAGATCTTGGGCTTAGTGTTCTGCTTCTTGACTCTGTTGCTCCTCCGGTCGGAGCTAGGAGTTGAGGAGAAGGCTGACGCTCCATTCAATAAATTCGTGGCTAGCGGCCACCTTTTGGTGTTGTGTGCTCGATCTGCTCGGCAGCTTACTCCGGCCGGCTTTGGTGGCGAGGGGAGGGGGCGAATGAGTGTGTGGGCGGCTGCATCGACTGGTGGCGGGTGTGATGTGTTTGACGGCAAAAGGCTTTTTCCTCTGGCCGGCCTTGGTGGCGAGGGAGGAGGGAGCTTGACGCTGTCTGTGCTGCTTCTTCGCCTGTTCTTTGGGTTCTTCGCCAAGCTGTTCTTCTTCGCCTGTCTCCTCCCACCCGTGGCAGGAGTGGTGAGTTTGATGGCGGGCCGTTCTACTTTGCCGACGTTGGTGAAGAATCCGCTGCTGCAAGGTATTCCTGCTCCTCCAGTCTTCTTCTTCCTCCGTCAGGTGCTATGGTTGCAAAGGATGGAGGCAACGATTGGGCGAGTTCTAGTGCCAAGCAGCAGTGGAGTTGGGAAGCTACTTTCTGGAGCAACACCTCGGCGGCGGGTCACAGCCGTCCGACATCCAAGGCCAAGTCAAGGCCTATCCAGAAGCCGGTGAAGGGCTCCGGCGTATGTCTAACCTCCTTCGTGAGGCCCCTCTTGAGGTCTGCTGCTGCGTACTACGGCTGCTCGGGAGCAAGTGGGTTCGTCCCCGCTTTCGGGTTTGACGGCGGCGATGCAGATTTCTGGCTCGGCGGTGGAGAAAGAGAAGGACCTAATTGCGTTTTCTCATCCTTCTTTGAGGTCTTTTCTGCATGTATTAGGGATCTATGTGTAATTTCTTATCTCATGGGGTCCTTTGTAATCTTTTGTACATCCACCTGCTTGGAATTAATGTGAAGCTTCCTGCCCCTTCCGGGGCGCTCCTTGTTCAAAAAAAAAAAAAAGAAGATCACGTGGTGAATCTCTCCTATATCACTTCCAAGACATGGCAGTTATATAATTATTTGTTTTACTGAAAAGTATTAAACTGTAAACTACAGAATCATTATTTACGTAATCAAGGAAAAAATGTTTACCACGCGCAATTGAGCCTGCTGTTCCATGCCCTGCAACCTTCTGTCTACATTTTTCCAAGATTCAAAATAATCAGTGCATCACAATCAAATATGCCAACCCACTCTGTAGCGCTTGCACACTACCAGATTGGAAGACACATGAAAGAAAAATAAATTGGCAGCATCTTCAATGATCCAGAACGGTTCTTGCATATACTTAGTCCTATTTTAGCACAGACAAACAAAACTCATTCCTCGTACTCCACTGCCCACCATACCAAAGAGCAGCTTTGCGACCTCACTCTAGTCGGTTAAACTTTTGGATACCCATACATGATACATCATAGCCGTCCGCGAACTTCTCCTGGGAATTTTATCGAACATATTAATTACATCTGAAATCTCATGGAACATTGCAAATGGCGGAGCAATGCAGGGCAGGGTGGGAGAATACGGAGCAGGTGAGAGCCATGGCAGCGCGCAGAGGTAGTCGTTCCTATGTCCAGCGTCACCTCCTTCTGCCGTCGCCCGCGGCCACCGAACGCCGCTCCCGCCGGCTCTGGAGGTCGTCCCGGAAACCTGGGGTGCCGGGGTGGCCGATTTCCTCTGCGCTACTCTGGCCGATCCACCCCACGAGGTCCATCTCGCCGCACGGGATAAGTAGAGTAGGGAGGGGTCGGTGACTGGAGATGGGGTGGGCGGCGGCGCTGGGACCGGGTAGGAGGGGATTTGCGGTCGCGTCTGTGTCTGTCCAATCATTTTTTCCACTTACGGATGGCATGGTGGGTAATTTGTACCAACACCAAGGGTAAAATTGGAAATTTAAAAAACGTACCAATCATCACCTGAAGCCATATTATATAGTAGAGATGTGGTAGCAGCAGTGTCAGGCGATTGACGAGTTGTCAAACAGTTGGCGATGTATAATTTGCAGTATGATTGCTTTCACGACCCAATCTTGCGATCGAGATCGGACAAGGAATAGGAATTAGGTGAGAGGAGCAAAGCAGGGTAGGTGAAATAACTGACAGAAGATGAGGATAGTTTCCAAATTCTATTTCATCGATGACCAGAACAAACAGGGTCAGGCTTATAACAGCACCTTCCCCTTTCCCACGGCATGGCCCACTTACAAGGCCCACGGCCCAAACACAGCCTAAGACACAGCAGGAGTATCAGGTGTGACATTACCAGTGGAGACTTTTTTGCTCCCGGGAACCGGTGCACCCTGTTGAAAAAATTCGAAAATCATATTTTTAAGTTTCATAAAATTCTGAAAAAATATCCGCGTATAGACAATAATATATCCCACTAACGTGAAAATTTTCAACTTAAAAAACGTTGTATTCTGAGCTAAAAAAAATGATACCATCACCACTACCCGACATCCTGGCGGTGGTGTCCGGCGCGATAACGACATCAACCATGTGCACGACAATGAGGTTCGGGGATGCAACAAGGGCTCACATGCAAGTACCCGATAGTGTACTCGGTCAGTGGAAGATCCAAGTTCATCCTTGGGGGTGCACACGATACGGAGTAAAAAATATTTTCCTTGTAAAATGGCTACTTTTCACTATGTCTGACACCCGATTAATTGCACTTGGGGCACCACCGTGCACCCCTCTCACCAGTTCCCTAGCTCCTCCACTGTACTCGGTTGCGACACCTATGTCACCGCTCAGCTTCATGCATGCGTCTACCGTTGACGCGTCAGACCTCCATCAAGGCGTGGTGACTCAAGGGCATCCTGGAGATCGTCGTTGTTGTGTTTTACATACAACATATCCATGATACATTGGTTAGTCCGATGGGATTTGGGGATGGTACAATACCTTGCAAGTTTTCCAAAGCGCGCGACCGAGCCCCCGGCAAGAAGCTCCGCCACTGGCCCTTGATCTCTCACCTCCAAGCACCTCCTCCGCAACCGAGGGAAGATATGGAACGCTCTCATCATTCTCTCTCCAATGCTACAATATAATAACCGAATAAATAACCAAACAAATAAAATCTAAAATCCAATTTAGTCAAAAAATGTAAGCTCTCCCTCTCTCAAGAATTCATCCGCAGTAAAACCCAAGACATGCAAAGCTTCATCGGTAGAACAAATATTTAACACGCTTGAGTGCTTGATCATGCAGCTCTACTGTTTCCCCTACGCCAATCTGAAGAGACCCCTGTGAAAAGAAATGCAACAATATGACGAGGAGTGACTTTCATTAAGGCAATAAAAACTTGCAAAACTTCCTTTAACTATGCATTTCTATTCTCCTCCCTTCACCATTTTTTGCACATTTTAAGCGTATACTCATGGATGACGAAATCTGACATAACGATATTACAATCAGAATATTTAGTAGCAAAACTTCAGATAAGAAACAAATAGATGAAGTGCAGTACATTCACCAAGGAAATGCACATGAACTGAACTCCCATCTTGTTTTGCATCTGATAAGCATTGTCTACTCCTGATCAAAACCCCATCTGCAAAGGATAATATAAATACATCACTGATATAAGTTCCATCCAAGAAACAACCACACCAAGATGGAAGATTTTCATGGCCTGCAAGCTAGATTCAGCAGTTCACGCACAACGAACTTCACAACTTAATATAAATTCAGTTGCTCTCACTCACGACTCTGCACCCTATGGATCCATCAATTCATTGTACACCAGAAAAAAGAACGCTGTGATTATAACCTGCTCCTTCATCTTTAAGAGAGATTAAATTCTGACAAAGCATAGAGCACAAAAATCTCAAGCCTGCAGTCCTCTCTCCAGCCTCGAGAACCTTCTTGAGCAGCCGCCATGATACTGACTTTGTACTCTTGGTCTTCCTGGGCTCCTCGCCGCCGGCGTCGTTTGTGTCCTCGTGGTCATGGGCATTCACATGTACCTGCTGCTGATGAAGTCTTCCTTACTCCATCCATCCGTCCGGCTACTACAACCTATGGATCTCTTCTCGGCCGCGCGAGCGTATAGATCCATCTTGTCAGCTAAACGTGTCCTGTGATTCTGCTAGCCAGAAAAATGAAATTGTATTTGAGCAACGCCCACGTCCACGTACTAACAAGAGGGTGCGCAGGCCCTGACATGTATGCTTTTTTCCTTTTTGGGTTTGGCCGTATGTTTGCTTCTGCTATATCAATATAAAAAGCAAATCTTTTGCCTCGTTTCAAAAAAAACAAAAGCGTGCGCAGAAGCCATCAATCCATCCATCCGGCCGGTCGTCGTCGAGGTGTAGAAACCCCAGGCCATGACAATGCCCTTGATCTGGGCTGTCTACGTCCAGCCACTCCAGCCTCAACATGTCCCCCGGCAACATTCACTCCATGATCCTCATTGCACGTATTAATCATATTTAGCACGGCGAGGAAATGATGCCGTTTTAATCGGGAGTGGAGAACGGGGCGCCGCATGGTGGGAACGGTTGGTGTGTTGCGTTTTGATCGATAGGCTTGTTGAGATAAGTACCCTTAAAAAAGAAAGTTCGTTGAGATAAGTTTGTTAGCCAATTCGCGTGACACATAGGTTAGTTGGAGAAATTTGGGGACGGTGACATATTTCCTGTAATTATATAAAAGTGTGACACCATGGAGAGGTGGGACACCACCAACTCACCTTTAGATCAAGTACAATAAATCCTACTCAGCAGGCTATAAGCAACACCATGTCATCAAAATCCTATGTGGAGGGGAGAGAAAAGAGGAAAGAGAAGCAAGCTGGCGCTTAATCAGTCGCCCGCTGCAGCACTAGAAACAAAACGCTATAGCCAGCATGTCGCTAGCACTATGGGCTATAAGCTGGCTGCAAGCATTCATTGCTTGGCTGGTATCTCTTGCATGTAAACAGCACGGTACAACTAATAAATTATTTGAATACTCAATAGAGCCAAGCCTAATAGCCTGCTTAGACTAGTCACAATGGGAGTAACTTAGCTAGTAACATCACACATCTCAAGACCATTTTGCTTATGTGGCATGTAGTTAATAAGGAGAGAGGTGTTTGGAGTAACTTAGCTAGTTACCGTAACATCACACTTATCAAGACAAAATGAGTCTATAGTGCAATAAATAAGATCTTATATGACACCACAATGATGTTACTCCCCACTGTGAAGGTGGTAACATAGACTAGTAACATCACCATGTTACTACTCTATGTTACTTCCCATTGTGACTAGTCTTACTGTATCTGTATCGCTTTTACTTTATACAAACATTAGCTGACGTGGATACGCTTGTAGCCGGCAGCCGGCGAAAGCTATTGTGCTTTGCTCTTAATACTCCCTCTGTCTTTTATTACCCTGCGTTTTGGGTTTTCTGAAAGTCAATCTTTTTAAAGTTTGACCAAATATATAGAGAAAAATACCAACATCTATAATATGAAATGTATATAGTATGATTCTATGTTTTACGATGATTTAAATAATATTTATTTTACATCATAAATATTGATATTTTTCTTATATACTTAGTTAAAAAATATTAAAGTTTGACTTTGACTAAACCTAAAACGCAGGGTAATTTGGGACAGAGGGAGTAGTAAAGATTTTAAACCAGCAAACCGATGGATAAAAGAAGACGTGCCCAGAAAAAGAGGACACAATTAATTCCGGATTTCCATCAGAATCTTTCTGGCAGACGACGATGGATGAAACAGCTGGGCGTGTGCTGAATGCTGCGCCCCTCCCTGCAGCAGCAACGGTGGCCCCCACCAGCCAAAGTTTCAATCAACCTCGCCACGCGCCGTTCCTTCCGAGCTACGCCAGGGCGGTCGCTGTTCCCCAGTCGCCCACCGACGTCACGCGGGCCCACACCCGCCGCCCTACTACTCCGCTCCCAGCTGGCCAGTGGCCGTGATCAGACGGCGGCAGCTCTGCCCTCTGCAGTTTGATTCCCATTCATCTCTGCTCCTTCGCAGAGCTTGGCTTAACCAAGAAGGAGCTCTGCCCCCTCCCACTCCCACTCCCACTCCCACCACCGTCTCCTCCAGTCCTCCCATCGCCGCCGCGGCCGGGGATCGCGGAGACCCTACACCCCTAAACCCTAGCAGCGATGAGCTACCTGAGCCCGACCCAGACGCGCCCGTCGCTGGCGGTGGCCGTGGGCGCGGAGCTCGCGCGGCTCGGGGCGGCTGGGCCAGTGGGCCGACCCGGACGCGCGGCAGCGGCTCGCGTGGCTCGGCGACGCGGCGGCGGCGCGGGTGCTGCGCACGATCGGCGAGTCCCGGACGCCCGTCAAGACGCTCTCCGGTTACATCAGGCACCTGGCGGACAAGGAGGCCATGGTGCGCAACGCAAGGGGCATCCCGCCCGCCGAGAGCGCCGCCTGCAGCTCCGGCCCTTCGGACGGAGGTGAGATTTAAAGGCGTTATCTTTTTCTTCTTGGAGTAATCTTTGGTTGGTTGATTGTGCGCGGTAGTAGTGTGTGTGGTGCGATTAATCGTTTGTTGCATTTCTGTGCTTCCCGAAATGGTGCATTTTCGGTGGATTGTGTTGGAATGCGCCTGCTCATTTTCGAGGCTGTGCGTGTTCGTACTCAAGGATGCTGACACATTTTGTGGCGAAATGGATTTTTTTGATTGAGTGCAACGGTTGGATTGTCGGTAGCTGTGCTATTTTCGAAATCCTCCCAAGTTTCAGGGTAACCTGACTGGCGTTATGCATACAAGTGGTGCTTTCCGGGTGGATCTGCTTGATGCTTGGCAGTAGGCATTGTCAAATGTCGATTCTTTTTCCTAATCATTTTTCTTTCTGAATTTCGTGGAACTCCGCTTCAGGTTTCTCGATGTTTATTATCTTTTCCATACTTGCCCCCTTTGCGATCATGGCAGACTTGGTCTGCATGCGTGCTGTCGATTTGGATTATCTCTTCTTTTTTCCAAATTACAAGCTCTAAACTCTGAAGTGCTACTAGTCATTTGATTTGCCTGGTTTTCTTGCCTTTTGCTGGACCAATGGTTCCTTGCTTT
The DNA here is from genome assembly GCA_947311845.1 of Poa pratensis. Lineage (NCBI taxonomy): Eukaryota > Viridiplantae > Streptophyta > Magnoliopsida > Poales > Poaceae > Poa > Poa pratensis. Next base: position 21,621,088 of record CAMZMU010000088.1, read on the forward strand.
TGTATATACTGTAATGTTCCTTGGATTAACCATGAAATATTTGGTTTTGCAGATGAATCTGTATCTGGGCCACTGTACCATAGCGATGATCAGTATGATGTCCAAAGCCCTTACAGAGCAGACATAACTTTGGGTCTCTCAAACCATGCTGGGAGTCCCAACCAGCAAAGGCCGATCGGTTCGCAAGATAATGAGGGTTCTGTTAGAGAAATTGCTCATGTGGTTCCAAACCTGGCTGCAATGGCAGATCAGATTCCATCTGGTTGGGTGTCTTTACGGAATCAGAATGACACTCCGATTAATAGTCCTATCCGAGCAATGACTCCTGCTAGGTTGCCTGTTCCAGCGCTGCCCTGGGCAGGTCAGAACCAATCCGGAACGACACCTGCTATGTTGCCGGTTCCAACCCTGCCATGGATGGCAGGTGAGGATCCAAACGCTTGGATCTCACTCCTGAACCTGGAACATAATCATGCCCCTGCAATGACTCCTCCTGTGTCAAGCCAGATGTCTATGCAGTTTAATAGTCCTATCCGAGGAATGGCTCCCGATGTTATGATGCAGGAGGGTAGCCCTGGCTATTACGTGCCCATTGGGTTGCATAACCATACGAGGATTAGCAGTCCTATACCAAACAATATTCATACACCTCCGAGAAGTGTTTCCACACCAATCCCCACGCGTGATCTTTCAGGACGAGTTCAGGGAATTTATGTTCCCTCTAGAAGCCCACACAGCCCAGCATGGGCAGGGGTGTCAAGTCCTCCAATCTATTGTGATACAGTAAATGCATCCAGGGAGAAAGCAAGTCCTCAAATGGAAGCACTGGAAGGAATGGAGTTCAGGAAGATATTCATGATTTTTCAATACCTTTCTGGGTGAGCTCCTCTCCTGTTTGCAGTTTTTGGAGTAAAGAACAAATACTATAGCGCTTTGCAAGTACATTGTTTCGTTATACTGTTAGCAATCAGAATCAAAACACATTTAGTTCACTTTAATTTGTACACTTCCATGGATGCATTATTCAGACTATCCCTATTTTCTAAAACACATGTGCCATTTGTTCCCAGTAAAATTTAATCTTTGAGGCAAAACTGTATTGTCTACGTGGTGCTCTTTCTAATATATCTTCTGTTTAACTTATAGGAGGAGGATAGAAGATGAAGTATCTATCGACTATATTAGATCATTACAGTGCCTTCCCATGGTTCATTTTGAGTCCAAAATCTGGAACACGTTTGGTCGCAAGTATATAGAAGTTTCAGACAGAGCAAAGGTTTATAACAGTACTCTTGTTTCTCTTAATTTCATGTTACGTCTCTTAACAATGACCAAAGATGATGCTCTCCTATCATATTATCATATGGTATATCAGTTCAATGGAACCAGAACTAGATATAATTGTCCACCGCGGGTTTTTCTGAACCTTGTCCGCTACTGAAACCATGTCTCCACTTGTATTTCTCACACTCCTTAAATAACTATTCTAGATTCAGTGAATACCAATATATTAATGTCTCGCCGTGAGAGTATTGTACCGACATATATTTGTCTTTGATATATATTTATCTTTTACTCTATAATAAATGATAGCATGAGGCTGATGGAATTGTTCCCCTTTCTCAGTTTGATGCTGGCCATGAGAGTATTGTACCGACACATATTTGTCTTTGATATATATTTATCTTTTACTCTATAATACATGATAGCATGAGGCTGATGGAATTGTCCCCCCTTTCTCATTTTGATGCTCGTAGAACCTCGATTCAGACCCAGGTACAGCAAGAGTCTACCATTGTAATGTTGAGATAAGAGGGGACAATGTGGTCAAACTTTTCAAGGTTTGTGATGCTTTTATTTTTCTTGTGTCATTTTTATTACATGTATTATTTCATCTTTTTCAGAGTGTCCTGCTAATTGACGTACGCACACCTAACAGTCATAATTTATTATTGTTCCTGTCGATTGTTCATATATAGGTGTATACCGCCCATGTATGCTGTAAAAGCCCTAACAAAGTGTAGGTATATGTTTTACGCCCATGTGATTACAATTGCGTAACTGGGCAAATCAATTGCATAACGTGGCAGATCATGCATGACATGTTAGTAGAAGTACAAATATTAGAAAAGTGTAACAATATTTGATTACTGTTGCGTACAGTGATGAAATTCTCTTGGAAGAAGTTCAGACAAATCCTACATTTTGACCTTAATTTACTGGAGGCAGGGACCATACGTGGAGACTAGAAGGACTCATCTGGCAAAAGTTGTCGGTGATGATAACGTCCTCGTAGTAAAGTTCAAGGGGGAATCTTCAAAAAACATGACTGATTTTGTACCCTACCATAAGGTCGCTGAAGATGGTATTGTTCTGGGTCTGCGCCGATACCGATTTTTCCGTAAGTTTTCATTATCTTATAGTACTCAACAGTATTGGCAGACTGAGGAGTGTTATACTGTAGAGAGGATTTCTACATTTCATGGCAAGACCGTTTGGTGTTAATAAGTCTACTGCTCCATTCTATCTTTCTGCAGTTCATGTTAAGGTACCCTATCGATTGCTTGGAAGTGTAGGAGATCAATCGGGATTTTTTTTTGCTTGGCATTGGATGAATAGATCCAGGAAATTAAGTGATAGTGTTTGGTTGATTAAAATTGAATATTATGCATACATTGCATCCATTTTGATTTTTTAAACGGATACCATACTTGATTTGTTGAACCATGGATAGTCATGATGATAAGTGATTGTAACTTAAGCCACCCTTCAGTTCTTATTTTCTCGTATTGCCACTGAATTCTACAACAATTCAGTAATCAGTACCACGAGAGCCTAATCACCATAAATTTCAGCATTAAGTATTGATAGTGGGTAGTTATTTAGTATTTGCGTCCAGGCTCCTTATGTCTCATCGCAGCTAACTTGGTTGTGTTTGGCTGGGTGACTGTCTTTAACTCAAGTCTCGTATCTATTTTTAGTTTACAAAGATGGAGGAAAGGAAGAGAAAATTAAAGAAGATAGAAGACATGGGGTTAACGAGAAATGCACTTCATCTGTGAGATGCTACTTTGTTCGGACCGAGTCAGGATGGAAGATGGATGAACCTTATATACTCTCTGGCAAAACAATCAGTCAGGCCCGCAAACTATTCATGCATGTACATACCGCTCCCACCTTGGCGAAGTATATGGCCAGGTATTTTCTGCTAAACTTGTCGAATAGTACCAGTTAATTGATGTAATACGGGTGTCTTTTCTAGTTTTCTGGGCTATGTTGATGCTGATGTATGATTGTTGCTACCATGATAGGAATATTTTTAGGGGAAAAAAGCAAAAAGAGGTGTATTTCAGAAGGCTCAAATTTCATTGAGATATGCTTATCCAACTACTTAGGTTTTCTTTTTCCTGATTCCTCCATGGTGCTGCTGTTGACTATTAAACCCTCTAAACACAAAAAGAAACTGATTATTGATGATATTTCCTTTCTCCATGGTTGTTGCTGCTGCTCTCTCTCTCTCTCTCTCTAAATTTGTGTTTTTGATTCGATGTTACAGGTTTGCGTTAATACTATCCAAAACTATCACATTGGAGGATGATTTATCAGCGGTTCATGTTATACAGCTTGATGATAAACCTTGCAGGGTAATTCTCTCGCTCCAGTCCGATATCTGGTCTTTCTTCTATAATTTAGAATTGATCTTAATGCAATACTTTAGGATGAAGATGGGAAAATTGTTGTTCAAGATGAGGAGCCTTTAATTCACACTGATGGAACTGGCCTTATATCTGAAGATTTAGCCATGAAATGCTCCACGAGTATCTCCGAGACAAATTATTTGAAGCCGCAGGTTTGTGTACTTGCCCGTCATGACTTACAACTTGATAGAATTTTAAGTGGAACTTAGTGATGAACTTATCGTACATATTTTTACTTCACTAGAAAAATTTGGTTGCCCTGATGTATGATACCACCCTATTACATTTCTTCTATAATTTCCCTGTCCTGGAATATCATGCTCTTCAGACTACTGCAAGAATAGCTAATGGCAGTGTTTTATTCCAATACTTCTAGCTTTATTTTTTATTGTTTTATTATGGCTTGTTCAGGATATTGTGACCTGTGATGGAACACCTAGGGAGTCTTCACGTGCAAAGAGGCGTCGGTCTATCGCGGTATCGCCACTGAACCTTTATACTGTTAACTATGTGCTGCAGTGTTCTGATTTACATTCTGAATGTGTTACCAGTTTAACTAATAGATTTATTTTCTGATCTGATCTTTTTCTCCAGCCTCTTCTTACGCAGTTCCGTATGTTCTATAAAGGAGGAGCTGTTAAGGGAACTGCCCTAGTTGACAGAAGAGTACGCATTATGAGTTCTAGTCTTCTACATATTATGCTACTTAAAATTCTAAAAACATAGTCTTGTTATTGGGTGTCCCTTGGTAGCTCTTTTAGCGCAAGTGGTCGTTCTGGCTTCACAACTTTTGAGCATCTATACATGTCCATCTTCTTTCTACAGTGATAGCAAGATGATCTTTACTTTATTATGAGTATGACAATTCGGTTTTTATATATGATACATTAAGTATACTTCCAAGCAGAGCAATGGAGCAGTTTTCTGTTTTTAGTTCTGGCTTCACAACTTTTGAGCATCTATACATGTCCCGTCTTCTTTCTACAGTGATAGCAAGATTGTCTTAACTTTATTATGACTACGAAACTTCAGTTTTTTATATGATATATGAACTCAAGTATACTTCCAAGCAGAGTAATGGAGCAGTTATCTGTTTTTCATTTAGGATAGACATATTGGACAAGCTATTTCCCTTCTGCAATCTCATCATATTACCAAGATCAGTTGACCACTAGTTTGGTTCATGTTGATAGTCTTAACATTGTGGATGTCGGCTTGCTTCACTGTCCATCATTTTTCATTGCTTTATCCAATATTACTCATTTTCAATATAGTTTTGACGTTTTGGTCATGCGTATTACTATCTTATCTTCCCAAACCATTGAGCATTCTGTGTAAAGAATATCTTTATTTTCTGTTACAGCTTCCTGCTGGAACTATTCTTATACGTCCGTCAATGATAAAGATAAAATCGGATCCAGAATTATGTGGTGTAGAGTCCATCAACTCTTTGGAAATTGTTACGACAAGGTACACGAAGAAACTTTGAGTTGTGTTGTTGGATTTAGGTGCTAAGTAAATACTTAGTTACTTACACATTTGTATATTTGGGATTGCATGTCTATATACGTCTGTTATTGTAACCGTAAAGCTCAGATTACATATTACACACGGTTGTTGAAGTTATATGTGAATTGTACTAGCCCTTTCCATCAGTTTGGAGTTTGGACTTTTGGGATAGTTGGTTAGTGCATGAAACATGCCATGGTATCAGAGCACAGGGTCTCGAGTTCGAGTCCTGGTTTGCGCAATTTATTCTAAAATTGCTGTTGCCCCCTCTTTGTCTGAGACTCGCGCGCCGTCGCTCCTCCCCAAGTCACACGTGATGTGAGAGGGGTTGTTGAAGTGTATATGTGTATTGTATTAGCCCTTTCCATTAGTTCGGACTTTTGGGATAGTTGGTTAGTGCATGAAACATGACAGTCTATATACATCTGTTATTGTAACCGTAAAGCACAGATTACACACGGTCATCAAGTGAAATTATTTTGGTACAACTCACTGGGGTTTTGTGCGGCTACATAATTTTTCTCATATCATCTCTGAAAATCTGTGTCATGGATTGAAGCAAGTCCCTCCTAGGCTTTAGTTTCTCATTCATACCAGCAGTACAAAAATAACCACTCAAAATTGTATGTCACGGTACCAGGAAAAATATATCAATTTAAAGACAAAAATCAGAACCCATAGAGATCTCCTAACTTTCACATGTTAGCAAAAAATCAAAGAGTTTGAACCGTGTTTGATCCCTTTGATAGGTGAATAGAGACATGTTTGGGTTTTGAGGAAAATATATTATATAATACTCTATTACTCTTCTTGGTTTGTTCCACATTTATATTTTATTTCACCAAGAAATCCTTCTTTTTGCATATAAATTTTCTTTTGGTTCACTAGTAATATCCTTGTTTATTTCCTCAGCAATCAACCTAAGAGGACATTAACATCAAAATACTTGATTGCACTGCTTTATTATGGAGGAGTTAAAGCAGAGTACTTTATAGAGCTTCTACACGATGCAATTGAAGTGGCCGAGAATGCTCGCTATGGTTACGATGACGCACTTAAACGTAAGCTTTAACTATCGTGGTTGCATATACTCCATGCACTGCATTTTGTACAAATTGCCACCTATATGTGCTTCTTTGTGTTCTTATCTTATTTGCCAAATTCTGATAGTCTGCCATTTGATTTCACCTGCTTGCATTTGATACATACCTTTGTTCATTGGTTCTTACAGTTGCATTTATCTATGCGGACATGGATGACTCCATATCGGCACGGATGATTCTTTCTGGAGTCCCACTAGAAGATGCATTTTTGCAATTTAGACTGGCTATCATGGCTAAACAGGAAAGGAAAGGACTCAAGGAAGGCAAACTACCAATCAATGATTGCTTTTATTTGATGGGTACAACAGATCCTACAGGAAAACTTAGACCCAATGAAGTTTGTGTGATACTGTAAGTGACAAAAAATACTCTTCGCAGCTGCATTCCTTTGAATTCTGTTTTGTCTATGTTTCAGTGATCCCTAATTTACTGGTCACCTTGATTAACTTCTGAATATACTTTTCTTTTATTGATAATTAAGGTTTAATAAGAACAGCCTGCATGTCTTCAAATTTTCTGCAGTAGCAGCTTTTTCATTCATTACAATTTAATGTTCTTGTTGATTAACATGCTAACACGCATGTGCACTCGATGGAAATCTGTGTCTTTTCGCTACATGAGTATCTCACTCCACATTTTATCCACGTGTATAGTGTACTCACATCGATGCGTGTGCTCACACATACTGAAGAAACTCAAGCATGCTCTCCAGGAAACCTCTGCTGCCCCAGAATCCTCTGCTGTGCTGCTGCTGCTCTAGTGTCTTTTAGACCTAGCTCTTGTGCTTGTTCTGTGTTTCCAGAAAGCGCTGTAATAAGTCAGAGCCGGAACTCTAGCCTTCATAGACGTTTCGCCTAGTTTTCGTTTTTCATTTGGCTGTTGAGAACCTGGGATAAAAGACTGCTGTGGTTTCTTTGTTTATCAATGAAGCCGGGGCTGGAGCCCTTTTAATCTAAAAAATAAATAAATTGCAATGAGCTATTATTTTCTCTCGATGACCTGACTGTGCTAGGAGTTGTTAAGTGATGAATTCACTCTATGATAAGACTGGTAATCAGATAAGCTGTAGTCTCGAGGGGGTACTGTAACTGCATTATTCCTTTCAGTTGGTCACATTTGCGCTAACCTGACATCATATAATCAATATATAAGGCAGGTTGAGAGATTTGATTTATGTGGCTATTTATAAATAGACATTTTTGCAAGAGATATTATGGACTCCAAAAGGGTTTTATTCTCGTAGGAGATATTGCAAACTTCCAATTATAAGCAGGTCATAGCCTCCTATAAAACATCCACTTTGCTGCAGCCATTAGGGCCCAGTTCTTTTGGGGCTTCTAGACATCTTAGAGTGGAGCATTGCTGATGTTTGAAAGCGGTTTTATTTATTTACTTTTTCTGTTTTTTATTATTTTATCTGCTATTAAACAGTGACAATGGACAATATTCTGGAAAAGTGCTTGTCTATAAACATCCGGGGTTGCACTTTGGGGATATACATGTCTTGACATCAAGATATATTGAGGACATAGACAAGGCAGTGGGGTATTCAAGATATGCTATACTTTTCCCTACATCTGGGCCGCGATCTTTGGCCGATGAGATGGCCAATAGTGACTATGATGGGGACATGTACTGGGTCTCGATAAATGCACAGGTAAGTTGTTTGCTGGTTGACACTATACTTGACTTCTCTATTAAAAACAATGTTTGGATGGCCCATTAGAAACCTCAAGAACCAAAGTGGCCCTTCTTTTTGCGAGAAAAATGAGACACTTTCGTCTTACCATAATAATATTACACTATGCTATATTCTTTAATTTTTTTCCTAAGTTCACTCATTCATGTTCTAGCATAATACTATCCAGTGCTTGTTCTAGTCATGCCTGGCAATTTCTGCAATACACTGTTTCAAAATTGTAGGGCGTATTTTGATTGTCCAATTTTGAACTTTGACTGTAAATTTCTTGTAAAATGTTATGTTATTAACGGTTAAAAAATCACAATCATAAGAAAGGATTTTTCTTTAGGAATCCATAATATGAACGCAATGCATATATTCTTTTCTTGAACAAAACATATGATTTGACAACTTGTTGGTCAATGCATCAGTTTGAATAGTCAAAATATGCCCTACATTTTAAACAGAGGGAGTATATATAGTCATGTACATCTGCCATTCATACTTTGTTACTAAATTGGCCATTATAGCTTCATCATGTCAAGTGTATCTTTGTTGTAGCAATGCAGCATAAAAATATATTGGTTTGATGTTATAGCAATAGCATTTTATGTTGTCTTTTAACCTCTCAAATATGGCATTTTCAGTTATTACAGCAGTTCAAGCCTTCTAACCCTTGGATTCAAAAAATTAAACCAAAGAAGCCCCAACAAATGTTTCCTCAGAATTTGAATGAGTTGCAACTCGAGAGGAGTCTATTTCATGATTTCTTGAAAGCAAGATTTGCAAGAAGGTATTCATATCAAGTTGTATTTTCTTCTTCTGATTTATGCTAATAATCATCACGAATCTCTGCTTTTGAAACACAGTTAAGCATATATCTGTCAATAGGAAATGATTTTATACTTGAAATAAATTTTGTGGCATGAATCTCATTCATTAGACAACAAATTTAGTGTTACGGCCTTATGAGAGTTAGCGACCATAATCGATAGCATGTATCTGGCCAGCTTCCTACTACAGGGTTCCAGGGACATAAATCAGGGTTCGGTGCATGTTATAATAACAGTGATGAGAAAGAGATAAACAAGAGGAATACAAAGATTACAGTTACTATGCTCTTCTACATTACTGCTCCTCTTATCTGGATCCATACTTGGACTTCTTTACTTTCCTTGACTTTTGACTTCACTTATTGTCTTATTCGGCTAACCTTCACTAGATCAACACAGATGTACGATTCTGCACTATGCTGGACTAACTGAACTCGGACCCGAGTAATCCATGTTTGGATATTCATTCCTAGGTGCAACTAGCGCTCCTAGCCTTTTCCTCTAGTACGCTAAGCTCGACAAACAAGCTCTAATCTTGTGGACAAATAATGACCCCTTGGATGAAAGGAGAAAATACCAAAGCTAACGAGTTTGTATAGGAAAATTAGAAATTTGGGAATATGTCATGCTCAACATAAGTTCTAAAACAAACGTATATTTCAGATAAGCATCACCAAAGCACATCAACAGGCTTCGAGAGTCCTAGTCTTCTTCAGTCACACTGCAACCTCATTTTTAGTTGCAAAGGGAGTTGACTTTGCAGAAATGTCTTAGCAAATAGAAGAGGAGGAAGCCAAGTGCATATGACGCCATAATTATTTCACTAACACATGCTACTTGTGCATTTTGATAGGTGAAAAATGTTATGTAGCTATATTTGAAGTGAATTAATTCTTACATATCTGTCTTTCTTCATTTAACTTGGGTAAATTTTCAAATCCATGTTGTCAGTCTTGTTGTGTATGTTGTTATTATGTGACTTAATTGCATTGGATGTATCCCCTTCCCCTGGGTCTTGTTGGGTATGTTGTTATTATGTGACTTAATTGCATTGGATGTATCCCCTCCCCCTGAGTATGCATTGTGACTTTAGTTTCCTTTTATACATTTGATTGATGTAGATTCTTAAGTGCAAATTCCAAATAGACACTCATAATGTAAAACACGACTGTTTTTGGCACTCGAAGATATGAATAATTTGTATTTTGTTAAAATGGGGATGTTATCAAAGAGTTGAATGACCTATTTACTACAGCCTGTTGAGGTATTTGCATGGCTTCATTTGTTTCCCACCTTGTTAGATTCCATCTAGAAAAATTAAGCTTTGATTTTGTGTGATGTAATCATTATATTCTGGATATCTGATGTTGGTAGCCATCTCTATAAGTATTCAACTTTTTTACTATTGTATGATCTAAGAATGGTTTGGATTTTTTCTACTTTCAGTTCTGCTCTTAGCACTGCAGCGGATTGTTGGTTAGTATATATGGACCGACTCATAACAGATGATCTTGATGAAAGCGAAAGGAAATTATTAGAGAAAAAGATGGAGACGTTAGTTGATCTTTATTATTTGGCTCTGGATGCTCCAAAGACTGGGATGAAGGTTAATTATGTTTTTGAGTATACACAGCTTGTAGATTCAAATCCTTTATATAGAATCATTTGTACCTGCCCTTCATGTTATTAGTTATTGCAATATTTTGAATTTGAACTGCTAAAATTCCAGATATCATCTGGTATTTAGAAGAAGAAAAAAAGTCTAAAAATAGGGAACTATATGAACTTGTGATTAGGTGTACTGTTCCAAAACAGAAAGTGGATAGAAGAAATGTGCAATTGCATCTTGGTTATTTTGTGGCAGCATATGCTATGTAGTGAACCTTTCTGGTACACTCATGCAATTAACTTCTGGTTGGGCGCCAAATCAACCTTTAATACACTGAAATGAATTATGTAGTATGCATTGTGTTCCAGTAGCTTCAAAATCGAACCACTAATTCAAAAGGTATTACAAGAATCAAAATGATATGTTTTCTGCTGGTCAGTGGCATTTGTTCTTTTTTCTCTTCTTTTCTCCTTTCCTTTTTGTGGATTTATTATCTGCAGATTCTGCTCATTTTTTGTTACTCTTAACATTGAATCAGTTCGAATTTTACATAGCCATTAGCCAGTGACCATAGTAAACTGCTAGATTTTTTATTATAGTCTACATGTTAATTTGCTTCTTAAACTAAACACAATTGCGTGAGCGCACCACAGAGGGCGATCAATACTTTGGTAGCTTATGTTGCGTTACTTATTTAATACTCAAGGCAATAGTTCATTATATGCGAAGCATATTATACTTGAACAGTTTAAGCCTTTTCTGACCATCTTTCTTCCCTCACAACAGATCAATGTCCCTTCTGACCTGATCGTAAAAAAATATCCACACTTCATGGATCGGAAGCAGTGCTACCATTCGAAATCCATACTGGGCAGAATCTATGATGAAGCAGAGAAAATGCAATCTGAGAATGTTGGACCAATCGGTAAGTTACTTTGATTATCTCATGTTTTTATTCGGTTTAGTCGCAGTAGCCAGTAATGATATTTCCCTTTAACGAATGTTCATATGGACCTCTGTGTCAATGGTAAACAATATGTAGCCTTAATAGATCAGAGTATTGCTAGAGTTAAGATCATAACAAAGCACATTTTGAATAGTTAGCATTCAGGGATGGTCACATGAGCATATTTCCATTCAAAATTGTGACATGGCGCTGCTTAAAATAACCGCCTTTTGTTTCTGTTTTCCTTTTATAATCAGAAATATTGTTGGACCCGCGTTTCAAGGAAAGAGAAACATCTTTAAAATGCAAGTCCCTCTGGACACGTCATTACAAAGAGTACTTGAGAGACAGCGGGCCACTCAATGAGATACAGGATAAGAAAGAAGTCGATTTAAAGTTTAAGGAACTCTACCAGAAGTACAAGCATGTAAGCTCCTAATCTTCTGCTGAATAACAAAAGTATACCTGATGCTCCTACCAACATTCTGAAACGGCACATTGTCATGCAGATGCTCTACGGTGCTGCTGAATTTGAACAAACACCAAGGGACCTGAAAGATGTGTTCGATGAGGCCTGCGCGATTTATCAAATCGTCTATGAGGAGGCAGCGGCTGCTAAAAAGGCCGGGAAATGCAACTTCGTGTGGAATGTCGCGGGCCGTGCACTATGCCATTTCTACGCGCTTGAGACCGAGGGCGACAAGGTGCTTGTCCCGCTGTCAGTCGCTAAGAATCTCCTGAAGAAGGGTCGCAAGTAGCAGCGAGGGGCTGTGCATTTAACTGCATGTTGTACAAAGTAGGTATCTGTTGTAGCAGTAATATTAGGGTGGACTTTTTAAGCTGATGTGTTAGCTGTAGGCTGTATTTAGACCTGCTCAAGCAGTTAAGTGTTGTGCTCTCGAGGTACATCTATGTAAGGCTACCAGGAACCACGCACTTGTAATCAGACATGACATCTCGTATCCATGTTCGTTGCATCTCTGTATTTTTGTTGAGAACAATAGTTGTAAGTCAATCCAATGTATCCAGATACAGTGTCGCGGTGCAAATTACCGGTGCTTGTTCTGGACTTCTGGTTGCTGTTTATAATTTCTTTATGGAAGTTGCTCTATTTTTACCCGGTGTTTGGTTTAACAATGTCGTCACCTTCCAGGGGCAGCATTTTGCTCTCTAAAAATGACCTGGACCAGCTCTCGGCCCTGTATTACACCGCAAATATATTTGGTCACTTTTATGAAGCTGGGCAAGAACTGAACCCAGTCAGCTTAGCACGTTAAACTCCCAACACCAGTAGACCAGAAAAAGAAGAAGAGCAGAGGTAGTCAGAGTCTTCCAAACTAACCGGTTTTATTGTACTAGCGTGAGGCCAGTCTTGGCATGCTCTCTAATAAACTATACGTCGCCGTAGCTCCTGCAAAGAAAAGAAACACATGGATCACCGGAGATGGCGTCCGATGGATCGACTCCCGGAGAAGAAAAACACGAGATATCCTGTCTGATCTGCTACAGATCTCCAAGGATCCCCACGGGATCTCCGATGAATCGATGGAACCGGTCGCCATGGCCATCTTTAGACACATGCATGTTCTGTAGCGCGTCAATTCAACTTGGTTAGTAGTTATGGTTAGACAAGGAAAGCTCAGTGTCGTCATGGATATCTTTCCCGGAGATTCACCTGAGATCTGTGCTGGTGACCGAGAACACGTCACGGCGACAGAGCTAGATTCACCACATGGACACGGCCGGCCGAGGAAAGGAACATACTGAGAGTGGATGCATGTTTCGTCTTCGCACCCACGTGACATGTCTCCTCGTGTAACTATGGTGCCATGAGTCCATGACAAGAAGTAGTGTTTAGTCATGTGCGTAACACATGAGTTCAACAGGACTTTCGCCATAATTACATGGTAAAAGTCTCAATTGTGGCAGGATTTTAAATAACCTACTCCCTCCGTTCCAAATTACTCCCTCCGTTCCAATTTAATTGACTTGCTATGCACCATATGTGGATGTATCTAGACGTGTTACATGCCTAGATACATCCACATGTGGTGCATAGCAAGTTAATTAAATTGGAACGGAGGGAGTAGATGTCATCCATTTGTACAAAAATGGATGTATCTAGACATGTTACAAGTATAGATACATCCACTTTTGGGCAAATGGATGACATCTAATTTGGAACGGAGGGAGTACTAGTCTTTGTTAAGTTAATTCTTACGTAGTAGGAGTGTAGGACTATTTGTGCAACACAAAATGAACCCTATCTGCACGTTATGTGACGGTACATTTGCCTTTTAAAGGAGATTTCATCTCTATATGATCTTCATGAGATCTGAGGAGACTTTGACTTGATTGATGGATTGCCTTGGCTAGGTTGATTGAAAGCAGATCTGATTCATCTATTGCATCATCTTTAGACCAAGAGTGCTGGTGTGTCGTACGTGTTAAATACATGGAAATATATGTGCTCCTTCGGCCTACATTCTCAAGATCCTACAACTCGTCTACTAGGTATCTGATCGAGACTTTTGGGAGACTTCTTGTTTGACCAGCTACATGTAAAGTTGATGCTGTGATAAAAAAAGAGAGCGTAGTATCAGCCTATCAGGATCCTCAAGATGCTGGTCTATAGTCATATCGAAGAAGATCCATGATCTCATGAAGATCTCACGGAAGAATTCAAACACATCTTGTATCCTCATACGTCCTTCGTCTAGATTTTGCACACCAACTCTACACTCTGATTGAGACAATCCATGCATATATATAACTTACAGAAGGACTGAGATGCCACTTTGTTCTTTTTTAGAAAGATAAATACCTCCTAGCTCTTGACAGGTACCGGGTCTACGTTCAAAACTTCTACCGTAGAACAAAGTTGAGAGGCCTTCGTACCCATAGACCTAATTCGAGAAGGCTTGATAGTCCTAAGAAAGGTGAGGGTGGGGGGCTGTCTTCGGCTTTTCGTTTTGAGCCGGTAGGTTCAGATGACCTTTCCTTGGATGGTAGTGCTACGCTTGTCTCACAGCTCCTTCGGTCACACTCCATAGCGTGTTTAAGTGAGGCTCTGACCGTGATTACTTCCTTGGGTCTGGGAAGCTTCATCATCATGCAAGTGTAACTGCTGATTTTCATTAACTGAGCGGTCTGTGGTCGTCCCATGATGTGTTGTAGACCATGGGAAAGTCCACAACCTCAAAGACACAATGCTCAGATCAGAAGTTATCTCCTTCTTGAACAGGTAGATTCGATGAGATGTCGACGAGAAATCCACAAGGACAGCTACCGACCGACCACAACACAATGTTCACTACAGGAATCTCACAATACGCCGACGGCCGGCAGCCGTCGGCGTATACCCTTAAGCCGTCGGCGTATCGCAAGCCCGACGGCGGCCGTCGGCGTATCGTCGTCGGCTTTTGGCACCGTCGGCGTATGCGTACCCCGTCGGCGTACGTGGTGGTGGGACCCACGAGACGGTATCCGGACGTCCCGTCAGCTCATCATATGCCGACGGCAATGCCGTCGGCCTCTGCGAGCCACGTGTCGCTATACTGCTCGTCGCTGGGTAGTTAGACGCCGACGGCAATGCCGTCGGCGTATGGGCAACCACATGGTTCATTTCTGTCGACGTGTCAGCATCCTGTGCGCCCGGGAGGTATCCTACGCCGACGGCATTGTCGGCGTATGGGTGACCACATTTTTTTGTTTTTGCAATTTGTTGCTGCTGGTTTCTAGCACATTTCAAATACAATTAAAATTGCACAAATTTTAAAACATCACAGAACATTATATATATAATCCAAACCATCGTACAAACTCCAAATGACACAAACATAATTCGAATTCATCCAAACATTCATACAAACACACCCAGAACACCCGAACACATCCTACATCTCCTGAGAGCTCGAGGTACCCATTTCTGCCCGCGTGAGAATAGGCGACCGACCGCGTGGGGCAGCCCCCGTCGAATCACACATGGAACCCGCCGAGGCACAGGACGGTGTGGTCTCGCGCGACCAACTCGGCGAGGCACCACCACTGCCATGCTCCATGAGCGCGCGCGTTGAAGTCGGCGAGGCAGAAGCACGACCAAGGGTGCAGTCCTGGAGCATCCCGATCCCTACATGTTTGAGTCCAAGTTAGCAACTTGGAAAGCACAGTATGGCGGTAACAACTGGTTTGACAAATAACTTACCGGAGTCCTTGGGTTGTATGTGCGAGCGAACACGTCTCTCGATGGGCACATGGGCGGCATCCCCACCCTAGCTGGCCGTTCTGGCAGCGGATCCCGCTCTCCAGTGGCAAAAAACCTCTCGGTCGCCTACAAGATAGTTTAGATGTCAGGAGTTGTAGAAAAAGAAGGTTCAAACTAGAGGAAATGGGACTTGTCATCTTTTGCAAATATAAATGTTGAAACTTACAGCATCGCGCAACTCTCCCCACTCGTCATAGGCCGCTCTCCTCTGCAGCCACAAGTGATACTCCGCCGCATAGTCCGCATAAGCGGCATCGTAGGCCGCCTCAAAATCAGGCTACAATTTCAAAATAGAACGAATCTCGTCAACTTAGCCACTTAGGAACGAATGTCGGAAAGAGAATGAAATTGAGAAAAACTTACATCGGGGCGAGCTCGGGAAGGCTGTCGAGGAGGCAGGATAGGGGGGTCGTCGGCGGTGAGGGTAGCCTTGATACGCGTGAGGCCCAAAGAAGGAGTACGCGGGATTATCGCATTAATACAGGGCAAACGGCCATGCTCCCAACCGTGCCCGGCCAGGACCATCGCCCTCTCGTCGGCGTCATGCTCAAGAGGGTTATCCACCTCCGGATTAAAACCCTTGAACGTCGAGATGTACCTATTTATGTTCTCCTCGGCACTGCCGTAGTAAACGGGAAGCGAGGGCTGAGGCTGGGATAGATTGAGCTTCTTCATCTTCATCTTCTCCCATGCTTGCATGTCCGTAACAGGCTCCCCGGTATCGGCCTCCTGTATTGCCAAAGAAGTGTTATGCGTATCAAGTAGGAACATGAGGGGAAATAAATGAAGGTTGTTCCATGTATATATATACCATCTTTGCCTTGAAGCGATCATGGTTGCGGGCTCCCGCACAATGTGTCTCCCCGCTCCCGCGGTTTGCCTTGTTCCGCTCGCTCACGGCTTTGAACTCGGCGTTCTGCCCAAGCCACCTCGACGCCAACGCCTCCCACGCGTCTGCCTTACCATAGGCCCATGTGGGCATAACCTGAAAAGACAATACTCATGTGAAGAACAGATAATGCAATTGCAACTTAGCAGCAACATGTAATCTCGTTGACAATTTACTTACCGATATGTAATCATCCATGGTCATATCAAGTGGTTCCATCACATTCTCATGCTTCGGCGCTGTCTTGCCTAACTTCTCATAACTGAAATGATTGATGGAGGTATGCTTTACATTGTAGAACTGCTGTCGTGCCAACTTCTTACAAGCCCCCTCCAAAGTCTTGTCCACCTTGGCCCGATCCTCAGGAAGTACCCTATAGAATTTCTTTAATCATGCACAAAAAACAAATTGTGAGAGCATGGTGGGGACATCAACTATGAACAAAATTCGAAAAGTTCACCTTACCCAAAACTTGGTGATCACGGCGTCAGAACATTTCCCGAAGCTTGGGTGATCGGCGGCCTGATAGTCTACCCAATGGGTGGCTAGCTTCCTCTCGCCGTTGGGGACCGTACTGTACAAGCCCGGCCAAAACTTCCTAATCAAAGCTCCAATCATAGTGTTAGGCGCACGGGCTCCCAGAGGATATGTCCAATTGCTGCACAATAATTAAACATTAGTACATGTCTAAACCGATGCCCTCTTTTGAGGAACTTTCGATGCGTGTCAAACGCGGAATACTTCTTACCCGCGCTTAGCCAAAAGAACTCAAGTCGGTTCCTGCACACTGGGCATGGCCACTTACCAGCTGTACACCATCCGCAGAATAGGGCGTACCCGGGCATGTCGTGCATGGAATTGTGGAACCAAACTTTCATCAAGAAGTTTGTCTTCGATGCACGATCAAATGTCAATGTCCCGTGGTGCCAAGAGTGGTTCAGATCATCCACAATCGGCTACATGTAGACACTCAAATTCTTCCCCGGGTATTCAGGACCTAGAATGATCAGCGATAGGAATATGGTCTTCCTTTGCATTAGGGCTCCGGGAGGGAGATTGAGCGGAATAACAAACATGGGCCAGCAGCTGTACGAGGCAGTCAACATACCATATGGATTGAATCCATCGGTTGCTATCACGCGTTTCGAGCCTCTGCTGCCTCATCGGGTGGTTCCTATCAAAGTTCTTCCATGCCGTACCATCAGATGGATGTCCCATCTTTACCCGTCTGTGCTCATCCTTGTATCTCTTCCCCGTCCTGTGCCACTTCATCTGTGTGGCAGACTCTTTGTTCATGTAAAGCCGCTTGATTCTATTTATGAATGGGAGGTAACGAAGAATCTTAATGGCGACTTTTGTCTGCGTCTTCTGACCATCGGCTCCGTTTACCTCATGATACCTAGAGGCCCCACACAGGCTACAATACTTGTCATCCGCAAACAGTTTCCAAAACAAAAGGCATCCTTTTGGACAATAATCTATCTTTTCATAATCCATGCTGAGATCTCGCTGGATTTTCTTCGTTTCGTACATGCTTTTAGGCAGACAATGCCCTTCGGGCAACATGTTACCATATGTTTGGAGATGAGCTTCAAAGCATGAACGGGTGTTGCCGTACTCGAGCTTTTTGGCTAGTGCTTGCGAGATGGCATCGAGCTGAGAAATTTTTGCACCCTCGTACAGAGGCCTCTGAGCCGAGGCCATCATATCAAAGAAGGCCTTCGCGGTTGGCTCCGGGTCCTCTGGTTCACGCGGTTCCTCCGGTTCTGGCGGTTCCTCCTGTGAAGGTGGCGAATCTGGCACGTCGGCAACACGGAGATCATCTAGCCAGTTTCTAAGCCCATCATCCTCATTGCCATTGATCCGCTGCCGCATCACCCTACCACTGTCGCGTTGATGACCCACAAGTATAGGGGGTGTATCGTAGTACTTTCGATAAATAAGAGTGTCGAACCCAACGAGGAGCAGAAGGTGTTGACAAGTAGTTTTGATCAAGGAATCACTGTAAATACTAGCAGACAAGTTTTTAGGGGTTTTTGATATTGCAGATAAATAAAATACGTGTAAATAAAAGACAGTAATAATAATTGCAGCAAGTGGCCCAATCCTTTTTAGAGCAAAGGATAAGCCGGTTGGTTTACTTATGATGGCAAAATGTTCTTGAGGACACACGGGAATTTCGTCAAGTGCTTTCGCTTCCTACAGCTGATTAATCTTTATTGTTTTGATAAGTGTTGTGTGGGTGAACCTATGCTAATGCACTGCCCTAACTTGGACTAATACATACTTGTGATTAAACCCCTTGCAAGCATCCGCGTTACAAGGAAGTAATTAAGATAAATCTAACCACAGCCTTAAACTCTGAGATCCTACACTCCCTCATGCACCGGTTTACTAACGGGGGTTTAGGTTTCTGTCACTCCGGCAACCCCACAATTAGTAGCCGAATACACAATGCATTCCTCTAGGCCCATAAAGGTGAAGTGTCATGTAGTCGACGTTCACACGACACCACTAGAAGAATAACACCACAACTTAAATATCAAACCATTAAATATTACTCAACATAGTTCCACTACTAACAGCATGACTTCTCCCATGTCCTCAAGAACTGAACGAACTACTCACAAGACATCATATGGATCATGATCAGAGGTGATATAATGATGAATAACAATCTGGACATATACTTCAATTCACCGATAAAACTTAATAGCATCAACCACAAGTAGTAATCAACACCGGGAAAGTTTCCCCTATGAACTACACAAAGTATAACCCTAGATGTTACAGCGGAACGGAGTGGAGCGGTGGAGATGATGGTGACGGTGGAGATGAGATGATGATGATGATGATCCCAATGAAGTCCAGCGTGATGACGATGACGATGGCGATGATTTCCCCCCTCCGGGAAGGAATTTCCCCGGCAGATTTCTCCCTGCCGGAGAGCTTTTTCTCTCTCTGTGGTTTCCGCCTCGTGGAGGCGGCGGAATATTTCCTCGATGGCTCTCCCGTCTTAGGGTTTTCTGGGGGATTAAGTACGCGAAGGGGAGCGCCAGAGGTGGGCCAGGGCGGCCACACCATGCCCCGGCGCGGCAGAGGGGGGGCCCGCGCCGTGGGTGGTGTGGGCCCCTCGTGGCCCATCTCAGCCTCCCCTTTTGGCTGGCTCCGGCATCTGATAAAATAGGAACATCTGTATATTTTCCGTGAATTGTTGATCTTCAGAAATAGGGTGTCTTGACGATGCTTTTTCCAGCTGAATCCTGACTCCGGCAGTTAATTCTCCAATAATCATCAAACATGCAAAACAAGATAAAATAACATAAGTATATCATCCAAATATGAAATATATCAATGAATAGCAGTAAATTATGATATAAAATAGTGATGCAAAATGGACGTATCAACTCCCCCCAAGCTTAGACCTCGCTTGTCCCCAAGCGAAAGCTGAACTCAGTAAACAAGACCACAGGTTTATGGAGTGAAGCGTCGATAATAAAGAATACGGACAAGAAGCATCAACATGTATTAATACACAAATCATTTTAGACAGCAACTTCCCCTCATATAACTTATCTTGAAACGAGTAATGGAAATCACAATAAAGGTGCATAAAGAAAATCATAGTTTGGTGATGGCAAACTTCGTTCTTGGTCAGAGAACAATTAACAGATTGTACTTATCTTTCGAGTAGAGTCCTTATATCGGAGCTATATTGCAGAACTTACATGCTCAATTATCACAATTTCTTTACAGTCATTGATAACTTTCAAAGTTATATTCCTTCAGATAAAAGACTTGTGCAAAACAAGGAAGGATAACAACATGATTGATAATATTAATATAGATGGTTGAATCACAACAACTCAAATGCTTGCTTAAGAAAGAAGGGAATAGGTTTACTGACTCAACATAAAAGTAAAAGAAAGGCCCTTCGCAGAGGGAAGCAGGGATTAAATCATGTGCTAGAGCTTTTTAAGTTTTTGAAATCATATAGAGAATAAAAATATAAGTTTTGAGTGGTGTATGAGAATTGTCAACGAATAGTGTGAAAACAATATCCTCTGTCAACCAGACTTTCAAGAGCGGCTCCCATGAAGGACGTTATTTCTACCAGCAAGGCAGATCATCCCTCTTTTCTCTTTTGTTTACACATGCAGTATTCACTGTATCATTGCTTGTCTGATAAATCAGGGCAAAAATGTGAAGAGAATTAAGCGGTTAAAGTTGTAATTAATTGGGACTGGGCACCCCATTTGCCAGCTCTTTTTGCAAATTAATAGATAAGCGGATGTATATGCCGCTAGTGGTGGTGAAAGTCTGTTGACAGCTAAATAAAGAATAACCCACATACTTCCTCATGAGCTAGTAAACAGTGACACAAATAAGGAGTAGTAGCTTTTGAATAGTTTAAAGGTAGCACATGAAGTATTTACTTGGAGTGGCAAGGAAATACCACATATAGGTAGTTATGGTGGACACAAATGGCATGGGTTTTGGCTCAAGGTTTGGATGCACGAGAAGCATTCCCTCTCAGTACAGGTTTTTGGCTAGCAAGGCTGGGTAGCAAGCATAAGAGTGGAGGGATACAAACAAATATAAATGTAATAGAAACAATCATGCAATCTTCCTTGTAACACAAATAATTTTAACTTGAGAATACTAAGCTCATGAGCCAACAAGAAAGAAAGATAATGAGATAATGTATCTACATGCAATCCCCTCTTTTCTACTTAAGCCTCAAAGTATTGTTGCTACTGACCAATGCTAAGTTTGCCAAAACCAAATAGATTTACTTGATGCTCCCAAAGTGATGCCAATACTAACAACAAGATCATTCATATGACAGAAATTTGCAAAGTAAAATAAAGTGTGCAGAAAGTAAATGATAAAACTTCTCATTAATATTCCAATAACGGCAACTCACACCAAGGGATACATAGATAACCAACTAAAGGAGAGATACTTCCACGCTGCAAACCATCCTATATGATAACTTCTCTACTCATGATATGACTCGACTGAAAAGTAAAAGGTAAAAGATAATGGTGATGATACCGCGGCACTCCCCCCAAGCTTGGAACAAGCTGAGGGGATGCCAATACCAATGATGAATTACTCCTTCGGTGGTGATGGTGGGACGATCTTGATTGGGGACAGGAACCGCTCTAGCATGCGGCGAAGCCTGTCGTTCTCCTCTTGGAGTATCTCCACCTCCATCCTCAGAACTCGATATTGATCGCAAAACTCATCAGTGACTCGAAGAGCCTCAGTTACTGCAGGAAAAGAGCTAAATCTGGAACAGGCGGTGTCGCTCCCTGCATATTATGAGAAAAGGCACGTTGAGTGTTAATTGATCCCACAAAAGTAGGTTTGCTTGTCCTTGATCTTGCAGCAATCTGTCCTCTTTGTTTGACGACATCTTCTTTACTTCCTCCTTGACGCTCTGATCCATATCCTTGCGCCTAGCTGTGATCCTTTCTTCTTCTGACCATCCGACGAAAGTCCCCTGATCGAGGTCACGGAGGAGCTCACGTTGACGTCGCAGCACGTACTTCTCTGAAGATGAACCCTGGGACGACATCTGAACAGAAACAACCCGAAACGAAAACACGACGAGAAAACGATATACGGACCTCGGGGGATCCGGTGGGTTATATAGCAAAAAGTTTCATAACAAAAGGAAAGTCCAGGTCGAAACCGGGCTGGAGACGGGCTCCGAGGCGCCCACACCATGCCCGGCGCGGCCAAGGGTGGGCCCGCGCCGTGGGGTGGTGTGGTGCCCTCGGGCACCGTTTCCTCCCCGTTTTGGCTCGTAATTTTCCATATTTAATAAAAACAACAAAAACATAAGTTGGGAAGTTAAACGCGAACTTTTTCTTACCAAAACTGTTACCTATTCGAAAACAGACTCTGCAGTTTTCTGAATTTGACTTTTAATAAAATCTTCCGGAGTCACTACTTGAATAATATCAACGTCTTCGTTATAAGAATCCCCAGAAATATAATGCTTGAGTCTTTGACCATTAACCACTTGAGATTTGTCACCATCAAGCGAAGTAATTTTGATTGCACCTGAACGGTAAACCTCTGAAACAACATAAGGTCCTTCCCATTTCGAAAGTAATTTACCTGCAAAAAATCTGAGACGAGACCTATACAATAGAACTTTCTCACCAACATTAAACTCTCTCTTTAGGATTCTCCTATCATGCCATTGTTTCACTTTCTCTTTAAAAAGTCTAGCATTTTCATAAGCTTCACTTCTCCATTCATCTAAGGAACTCAAGTCAAGTAACCTTTTTTACCGGCAAGTTTAAAATCTCTATTAAGTTCTTTTACGGCCCAATAAGCTTTATGTTCTAATTCTAGAGGTAAATGACAAGCTTTTCCGTAAACCATTTTATAAGGAGACATACCCATAGGATTTTTATAAGCAGTTCTATAAGCCCACAAAGCATCATTAAGCTTCCTAGCCCAATTCTTTCTAGATTTATTAACAGTCTTCTGCAAAATAGATTTAATCTCTCTATTTGATAATTCTACTTGTCCACTTGTTTGAGGATGATAAGGTGAAGAAATTCTATGATTAACATCATATTTAGCAAGGGTTTTTCTAAAAGCACCATGGATAAAATGAGAACCACCATCAGTCATGAGATATCTAGGCACACCAAACCTTGGAAAAATAATATCTTTAAGCATTTTTAATGATGTCTCACCATCAGCACTAGATGTTGGTATAGCTTCTACCCATTTAGTAACATAATCAACAGCAACAAGTATATGAGTATAACCATCAGAAGGAGGAAAAGGACCCATAAAGTCAAATCCCCAACAGTCAAAAGGTTCAATAACAAGAGAATAATTCATAGGCATTTCATTGCGTCTAGTTATATTACCAACTCTTTGACATTCATCGCATGATAAAATAAATTTTCTTGCATCTTTAAAAAGAGTAGGCCAATAAAAACCTGATTGTAAAACCTTTTGTGCAGTTCTATCTCCAGCATGATGTCCTCCATAAGCACTTCCATGGCATTTTCTCAATATTTCTTTTTGTTCAAATTCTGGAACACATCTTCGCATTATACCATCCACTCCTTCTTTATATAAGTGTGGGTCATCCCAAAAATAATGCCTCAAGTCATAAAAGAATTTCCTTCTTTGCTGAGCTGTAAAGGTTGGAGGCAAATACTTGGCAACAATAAAGTTAGCATAGTCAGCATACCAAGGACTTTCTCGCGAGCTTACCTTTATC
The DNA here is from genome assembly GCA_947311845.1 of Poa pratensis. Classification (NCBI taxonomy): domain Eukaryota; kingdom Viridiplantae; phylum Streptophyta; class Magnoliopsida; order Poales; family Poaceae; genus Poa; species Poa pratensis. The sequence continues at coordinate 21,644,881 of CAMZMU010000088.1, forward strand.
ACAGCCAATTGTTCATTTGGAAAACTATCGTTAACAGGAACAGGATCATAAGAAATGTTTTCCAATCTAGACAAATTATCAGCGACAGGATTTTCAGCACCTTTCCTATCTACAATATGCAAATCAAACTCTTGTAATAAAAGCACCCATCTTATAAGTCTAGGCTTAGCATCTTTCTTTTCCATAAGGTATCTAATAGCAGCATGATCGGTATGGATAATAACTTTCGAATCAACAATATAGGGTCTAAACTTATCACAAGCAAAAACTACTGCTAAAAACTCTTTTTCAGTAGTGGCATAATTCTTTTGAGCAGCATCAAGAGTCTTACTAGCATAATGAATAACATTCAACTTCTTATCTACTCGCTGTCCAAGAACAGCACCTACAGCAAAATCACTAGCATCACACATAATTTCGAAAGGTAAAGTCCAATCAGGAGGTTGAACAACAGGAGCAGTGGTTAAAGCCTTTTTTAGAGCCTCAAAAGCTTCTTTACAATCATCATCAAAAACAAAAGGTACATCTTTTTGGAGAAGATTAGTAAGAGGTTTTGAAATTTTAGAGAAATCTTTAATAAACCTTCTATAGAAACCGGCATGACCGAGAATACTACGAATACCTTTAACATCCCTGGGACAGGGCATTTTCTCAATTGCTTCAACTTTAGCTCTGTCCACTTCAATACCTCTTTCAGAAATTTTATGTCCAAGAACAATCCCTTCATTAACCATAAAGTGACATTTCTCCCAATTAAGAACAAGATTAGTTTCCTCACATCTCTGCAAAACTTTATCAAGGTTTTGCAAGCAGTTATCAAAAGAAGTTCCATAGACGGAAAAATCGTCCATGAATACTTCCACAATTTTTTCACAAAAACCATGAAAAATAGCAGACATGCATCTTTGAAATGTAGCAGGAGCATTACACAAACCAAAAGGCATACGCCTATAAGCATAAGTTCCATAAGGACAAGTAAAAGTAGTTTTCTCTTGATCTTTCGCTCTAACAGCAATTTGTGAAAATCCAGAATAACCATCAAGAAAGCAAAAATGAGTTTTCTTAGACAACCTTTCTAACATTTGATCAATAAAAGGTAAAGGATAGTGATCTTTCTTAGTAACTTTATTAACCTTTCGAAAATCAATGCACATCCTATATCCAACAACTACTCTTTGAGGAATAAGTTCATCATTTTCATTTGGCACAACAGTAACTCCTCCTTTCTTAGGAACACAATGCACAGGACTTACCCATTTACTATCAGCAATAGGATAAATTATACCAGCATCGAGGAGTTTTAATACCTCATTTCTTACCACTTCCTTCATTTTAGGGATTAGACGACGCTGGTGCTCCACAACAGGTTTTGCATCATCTTCCATGTTGATGGCGTGTTGACATACAGTAGGAGAAATCCCTTTTAAATCATCCAAGTATATCCGATAGCCCTCGGTGTTTCCTCAATACTTCCAATAACCTTGCCTCTTCAGTACCTGAAAGTTTAGAACTAATAATAACAGGATATGTTTTCTTATCATCAATGTGAGCATATTTAAGGTTATCAGGCAAAGGTTTTAAATCAAAAACAGGATCTTCTTTAGGAGGTGCAGGGGTACCCAAATCTTCCACCGGCAAATTATGCTTAAGTAATGGTGGTTGATGAAGAAAGATATTGTCAATTTCATTCCTTTCCTCCATAAAGACCTCACTTTCGTGTTCCTCCATAAATTGCTGCAAGGCATTGTTAGGAGCAATAGCAATAGCAGCAAGTTGTTCAATTTTCGAGTCCTCATTAGGCAAATCAGTTTCATAAAGTTTCTTACCAAACTTAGAGAAATTAAACTCATAAGATTCTCCATTAAATTTAGTGTAAATTTTCTCTTTCTTACAATCTATAATAGCACCACATGTATTCAAGAAAGGTCTACCGAAAATAATAGGACAAGTTTTACTAGCTTTAGAACCAAGTACTAGAAAATCAGTAGGATATTTAGTTTTACCGCATAAAACCTCGACATCTCTCACAATACCAATGGGAGAGATAGTTTCCCTATTGGCAAGTTGAATAACCACATCAATATCCTCAAGTTCACAGGGACTAATTTCATGCATAATTTCTTTATAAAGTTCAAAAGGAATAGCACTAGAACTTGCACCAATATCACATAAACCATAATAGCAATGTTCTCCTATCTTCACTGAAAGCACAGGAACACTTGTTTTCCTAGATTTACCAGGATGCGAAACAATATTAGAAGCATCTTCACAAAAGATAATATGTTCTCCATCTACATTTTCAGTTACCAAATCCTTTACTATTGCTACTTCAGGTTCAACAGTTATTTGTTCATCAGGCTCTAAAGGTTTCTTGGCACTTTTATTAACCACACTAGCTATCAGAGAATGTTCCTTGACTTTAACAGGAAAAGGTATTTTTTCAATATAAGGTTCTGGCAAAATGTGATCAACAGTATGAACTTCAATACTTTTGCCAATGGCCGAATTGGTTTTATCTTTATAAGGTTCATGATATTTATTCAAATCCTTCTTAGGCACATCAAGATAAGAGGCAAAAGCTTTGTAATAATTTGCAACAACTTGAGAATCAAGACAATAAACAGCACTAACATTACGGAAATCATCAGTCTCCATAAAAGATTTAATGCATTCGTAATCATAATTTATACCTGACTTTCTACCTTTGTCGTTCTCCCATCCTTCAGTATTTTCCTGAATACGGTCAAGAAGGTCCCATTTAACTTCTTCTTCAGTACGTGTAAATGATCCAGAACAAGAGGCATCCAATAAATCCTTATCATGAAGAGAAAGCCTTGCATAAAAATTATTGATAACAATATTACTTGGGAGCTCATGAATGGGACATTTGAGCATTAGTGACTTCAATCTCCCCCACGCTTGGGCAATACTCTCTCCATCATGAGGCCAAAAATTATATATGCGATTTCGATCTTGATGAATCTCACTAGGAGGATAGAATTTAGAATAAAAGAGAGGTACAATTTCCTCCCAGCCAATAGATCGGCCATTCTTCAGCATCTTATACCATTCCGCAGCTCGGCCCTTCAGTGATATAGAGAATAACTTCCTCTTGACTTTTTCCATTGAAATACCTGCACACTTGAACAACTCGCATAATTCATGTATAAATAGTAAATGATCACCAGGATGGATGGTTCCATCTCCAACATAGCGGTTATCCATAACACGTTCAACAATTTTCATAGGTATTTTAAATGGATCTAATTCAGCAGGCGGCGGTTCATCTACTACCTTAGCAGTGGCAGTAGTATTCCCAAATAGGGATTCGAATGGAGATCTCTCCATAATAAAATAAAGCAGCAAGCAGAAATAAAAACAGCACTTACAGTAAAGGTTTCCCTTACCAATTCCACTTACCAATAGCACTTCACTCCCCGGCAACGGCGCCAGAAAATAGTCTTGATGACCCACAAGTATAGGGGGTGTATCGTAGTACTTTCGATAAATAAGAGTGTCGAACCCAACGAGGAGCAGAAGGTGTTGACAAGTAGTTTTGATCAAGGAATCACTGTAAATACTAGCAGACAAGTTTTTAGGGGTTTTTGATATTGCAGATAAATAAAATACGTGTAAATAAAAGACAGTAATAATAATTGCAGCAAGTGGCCCAATCCTTTTTAGAGCAAAGGATAAGCCGGTTGGTTTACTTATGATGGCAAAATGTTCTTGAGGACACACGGGAATTTCGTCAAGTGCTTTCGCTTCCTACAGCTGATTAATCTTTATTGTTTTGATAAGTGTTGTGTGGGTGAACCTATGCTAATGCACTGCCCTAACTTGGACTAATACATACTTGTGATTAAACCCCTTGCAAGCATCTGATACGTCCCAAACGTATCTATAATTTTTGATGTTCCATGCTTGTTTTATACCAATTGCTACATGTTTTGCATCTAGTTTATATCACTTTTATACATTTTTTGGGACTAACCTATTAACAAGATGCGAAGTGCCAGTTCCTGTTTTCTGCTGTTTTTGTATTCCAAAAGCTAGTCTGGAAATATTCTCGGAATTGGACGAAACTACACGTGGGTCCCTATTTTTCCAGAACTCACCTGACGGAGTGAAGAAGCATCGGAGAGGAGCCACAGGGGCCCCACACGCCACTAGGGCGCGGGCCACCCCTGGCGCCCTAGGGTGGTGTGGGCCCCTCGGGGGTCTCAAGCCGCCGCCCTTTCGCCTACTTATTCCCCCGACGCGAAAACCCTAAGTTCCTGAGCAAAAATCCACGAAAAGATCCAGAGACGCCACCGCCGTCAACCCTAGCTCGGAGGGTTCAGAACTCTTCCCGTCAACAGTCACTGTTTCGTTGGGGCAAAGTAGTTTGATTGTGTTGTGTGCAGATTCCACGTCAACAGTCCAGACTCCCTGCAACAGCTATTTTTCTGGCGCCGTTGACAACCTTCTGAAGAGTTGCTGCTCCTACTGGTTCGATAACCTTGGTTTCTTTCTGAGGGAAAACTTGCTGCTGACTACATCATACCTTCCTCTTGGGGTCTCCCAACGAACGTGTGTTTCACGTCATCAAGCTATTTTTCTGGCGCCGTTGCCGGGGAGACAGCAGTCTTCTGCAAGGGGAGTTTCACGCTTCCAATCTCTTTACTTTGTTTTTGTCTTGCTTAGTTTATTTTATTTTATCTTGTTTGCTTTCAATTATCAAAAACACAAAAAAATTAGTTACTTGCATTTAGTTTATTTTCAGTTTTGTTTTCTGTTAGTTATCATGTCTAGCCCTGTTCCAGTAGTAATGTCACCTGAAGAAGAGATCTTCACTTTCAAGCAAGGGAGTGAGGAGAGTTTTAAAGATGCTTGGTCTAGAATTTGAGTCCTATGCTAAAACTGAACCTAAAATGACTTTAAGCCTGCTTCTTAGTAGCTTTTATTTTGGTCTTGTTCTTTGCTACAGATATGCTTTAGATGCTGTGGTAGGAGGAGATTTCCTTCGTTATGATGGGGATCAAGCTTTTAATGCTATAAAAAAATTGATTACAATTTCTAGCCCCCAATCACTAAAATTGATTTGGCTTTGACAAGCATAAGTGATAGACTTAACGCTCTTGAAACGAACATATCTGGTCTAAAAGAAGGGTATAATCAGATTCGTGAACATTATGATAATGTGCCAGTAAATTTTGAACCATCGGGATGGATTCCCTCAGTAAAAGTTGTTATAAATGGTGAAACTTTTCATTCTCGCTGTGATATTATGTCTGAATTCTGTTTAATGCCCAAGAATATTTTGATTCCTTAAATCTTTGGGAGCTTTCCAAATGCGAAGATTGTATAACTTTGGGTGATAATACTATTAAATTACCAAGGGGAGTAGCCGAAGGAGTATTTACAAAACTCTTAGGGATAACAATATCTATTGATTATCTTGTCATTGAATGTGCAGGAGTAGGACAAATTACGCTTGGAAGATCTCTGTTGAAACGCTTTGGAGCAATAATAGATGTGGGCCAAGGCACTATGAATTTCGCCTCTTCACCTATGTGTAACCAAGTATTTCCTAAAGATAAGGTAAAGGTAAGAGAGCTAAGCGTAAGAATGTTGATGCTTCTTCACTTGGTAATACTTGATGCATGCTTTGTGCCTAGCTAAAAGGCGTTAAAGAAAAGCGCTTATGGGAGGCAACCCATTTTATTTTTCTGCAATTTTTCTTTTATTGAGTCAAGGAGTTTGTTTACTTCTGTAGCAACTCCTTTGTATCTTTATTTTCTCGCATTGTTGTGCCAAGAGTAGCCTCTAATGTTAAGATGATGCTTAATTTTGATTGCTGCGCAGAAACAGATTTTTGCTGTTCACTGTACGAAATTCCTAAAATCACCAGATTGTTAATTAAATCTGAAATTTTTGTGCGTAATCTTTATGAATGTCTGAAACTTTCATTAGTTCAGAGTTTCTCGATCTGAGCGTCGTAAGTGCCTCGAAAAAATTCGTCTTTGCGGACTGTTCTGTTTTAGACAGATTATGCCTTTTTATTTTGCATTCTCTCTTTTACTAGTGTTGAGTGAAATTCTTTTTTGGGTGGAAGAGCTTCACATAACATCAGTGGCTGTAGCTAATGTTTAAAGTAACAAATCATATTGCGTCTTTATAGAACATGTGAATTTTTGATTATGCACTAACCCTCTAATGAGATCTACTTTGAGTTTGGTGTGACGGAAGTTTTCAAGGGTCAAGAGAGAAGGATGATATAATAGGATCAAGAAGAGTGAAGAGCTTAAGCTTGGGGAGGCTCCCATGGATCTCCCCAGCATATTTCAAGAAGACTCAAGCGTCTAAGCTTGGGGATGCCCAAGGCATCCCCTTCTTCATCGTCAAAATTATCAGGTCATCTCTAGTGAAACTATATTTTAATTCTTTCACATCATATGTGCTTTTCTTGGAGCGTCTGTGTGCTTTTATTTTCAGTATTGCACTTTTATTTTCAATAAAGCTTGACTGGACCCTAGCATTCTTGATTGGGAGAGAGACACGCTCCGCTTTTTCATGAGAATACTCCTATTCTTCACTTATATTTGTTGAGTATTCATATCTAGCGCTGTTCAGCTTTTAGCTCTTGTTTTCATGTATCTCTTGTCAGAGCTATTAGCTTTCTTTTGTAGAAAGTACTCTCTTGCTTCACTTATATTTGTTTGGAGAGTTGATGAAATAAATTGATTGGTGTTTGGTTGGTTCAGAAAATGTTGCATGTGGTAATTGGTATAAGGAAAAACTTGCTTAATCTTGTAGATCACTAAAATGGATAACTTGATGCTTGTCAATTGTTTTGAGTTAACAAGTAGATCATGATTAAATTGTGCATCACATGAGTTAAGCCTATTAGTGAAGAACTACCGTAAAGCTTGTTGAAAATTTGGTTTGCATCGGTGGTATCTCTAAGGTCTAGATATTTTCTAATAACAGGGTTTGGTTAACAAGGAAGACGGTATGAAGTCTTATAACGTTTGCAATATGTTTGTCATATAAAACTTGGTGTACGGGTTGATATTCTTGTTTGCTTACATAACCTTGCTAGCCTAAACTCTGTACTGAGAGGGAATGCTTCTCGTGCATCCAAATCCTTGAGCCAAAATCCATGCCATTTGTGTCCACCATAACTACCTATATGTGGTATTTCCTTGCCACTCCAAGTAAATTTTTCATGTGCTACCTTTAAATTATTCAAAATGTTATTATTCCCTTTTTGTGTCAATGTTTACTAGCTCATGAGGAATTAGTGTGGTTATTCTTTATTCTATTTGTCGATGGACTTTTACACCTGGACTAGTGGCATATACATCCGCTTATCCAATAACTTGCAAAAAGAGCTGGCAACGGGGTGCCCAGTCCCAATTAATTACAACTTTAACCAATTAATTCTCTTCACACTTTTGCCCTGATTCATCAGTAAGCAATGACAAACAGTGAAATACCTGAATGTGTGTAAACCAAAGAGAAAGAGGGATGATCTGCCTTGCTGGTAGAAATAACGTCCTTCATGGGAGCCGCTCTTAAAAGTCCGTTCGACAGGTAGAATACTGTTCTCACCCGCTACCATTCGTTGACAATTAACAAACACCTCTCAAAAATAGATACTCCTCCATGGTATGTGATTGATGGAAGGCACCCGAGGATTCGGTTAGCCATGGCTTGTGTTAGCAAGGTTGGGAGGAGTATCAAATATTTTATGCAATCTCTATATGCTTTCAAAAACCTAAAAGCTCTAGCACATGATTTAATCCCTGCTTCCCTCTGCGAAGGGCCTTTCTTTTACTTTTATGTTGAGTCAGTTTTCCTATTCTTTCTGTCTTCCACAAGCAAACACTAGTGTCAACTTTGTTACAACATGCGTTATATGCAATGTATTGGACTTGTTATACTACTTTGTGTTGACAATATCCATGAGATAAATATGTTGAAAGTTGAAGCAAATGCTGAAACTAAATTCTTCCTTTGTGTTGATTAAATACCTTTTATTAGAAACTATTGCTTTATGAGTTAACACTTATGCAAAACTGTTTGATGCTTGTCTCGAAAGTACTATTCATGAAAACGTTTAGCTTGTGTGATTCATTGTTTACTCATTATCTATTTGGTAGCAAATTATAGACCATTGACTTGGATCACTTCATTCATTTACATGTGCCTTGCAATATTATATGATCAAGATTATGATAGTAGCATGTCACCTCAAAAATTATTTTGTTTTTATCGTTTACCTACTCGAGGACGAGTAGGAACTAAGCTTGGGGATGCTGATACGTCTCAAACGTATCTATAATTTTTGATGTTCCATGCTTGTTTTATACCAATTGCTACATGTTTTGCATCTACTTTATATCACTTTTATACATTTTTTGGGACTAACCTATTAACAAGATGCCGAAGTGCCAGTTCCTGTTTTCTGCTGTTTTTGTATTCCAGAAAAGCTAGTCTGGAAATATTCTCGGAATTGGACGAAACTACACGGGGGTCCCTATTTTTCCAGAACACCTGACGGAGCGAAGGAGCAGAGAGGAGCCACCAGGGCCCACACGCCACTAGGGCGCGGGCCCCCCCTGCCGCGCCCTAGGGTGGTGTGGGCCCCTCGGGGGTCCCAGCCGCCGCCCTTTCGCCTACTTATTCCCCCCGACGCGAAAACCCTAAGTACCTGAGCAAATATCCACGAAAAGTTCCAGAGACGCCGCCGTCGTCAACCCTAGCTCGGGAGGGTTCAGAACCTCTTCCCGGCACCCTGCCGGAGAGGGGAATCGTCACCGGAGGCTTCTACATCGCCATGCCTGCCTCCGGAGTGATGCGTGAGTAGTTCATCCTTGGACTACGGGTCCATAGCAGTAGCTAGATGGTTGTCTCTCCACTTTGTGCCATCATGTTTAGATCTTGTGAGCTGCCCTACATGATCAAGATCATATTATTGTAATGCTACATGTTGTGTTTGCTGGGATCCGATGAATATTGAATATTATGTCAAGTTGATTATCAATCTATCTTATATGTTATTTAAGATCTTGCATGCTTTCCGTTACTCGTAGATGCTTTGGCCAAGTAGATGCTTGTAACTCCAAGAGAGAGTATTTATGCTAGATAGTGGGTTCATGTCTCCGTTTAACCTGGGACAGTGACAGAAAGTTCTAAGGTTGTGGATGTGCTGTTGCCACTAGGGATAACCTAACGATGCTATGTCCACGGGCATATGTGTTTGTTTACATTACGCACTTTACTTAATGCAATTATCCGTTGCTTGCAACTTAATACCAACGGGGGACTCGGATGACAACCCGGCGGTGGATTATTAGTCATAGATGCTGTTGGATAACGGTCTATGTATTATGTCGTAATGCCCAATTAAATATCATAGTAGTCAACATGTCATGTATATGCATTGTCATGCGCTCACTATTCGTCAATTGCCCAGCTGTAATTTGTTCACCCAACATGTTAGTTATCTTTTATGGAGAGACACCACTAGTGAACTGTGGACCCCGGTCCATTCTTTTACACTGATTAAACAACCACAAACTGCAAACTGTTCCTTTTTCATTCTCTGCAATTTAATACTCATTTTCCACACCATACGTTTAATCCTTTGTTTTCAGCAAGCCAGTGAGATTGACAACCTCACTGTTTCGTTGGGGCAAAGTAGTTTGATTGTGTTGTGTGCAGATTCCACGTCAACAGTCCAGACTCCCTGCACAGCTATTTTTCTGGCGCCGTTGACAACCTTCTGAAGAGTTGCTGCTCCTACTGGTTCGATAACCTTGGTTTCTTTCTGAGGGAAAACTTGCTGCTGACTACATCATACCTTCCTCTTGGGGTCTCCCAACGAACGTGTGTTTCACGTCATCAGCATCCGCGTTACAAGGAAGTAATTAAGATAAATCTAACCACAGCCTTAAACTCTGAGATCCTACACTACCTCATGCACCGGTTTACTAACGGGGGTTTAGGTTTCTGTCACTCCGGCAACCCCACAATTAGTAGCCGAATACACAATGTATTCATCTAGGCCCATAAAGGTGAAGTGTCATGTAGTCGACGTTCACACGACACAACTAGAAGAATAACACCACAACTTAAATATCAAACCATTAAATATTACTCAACATAGTTCCACTACTAACAGCATGACTTCTTCCATCTCCTCAAGAACTGAACGAACTACTCACAAGACATCATATGGATCATGATCAGAGGTGATATAATGATAAATAACAATCTGGACATATACTTCAATTCACCGATAAAACTTAATAGCATCAACCACAAGTAGTAATCAACACCGGGAAAGTTTCCCCTATGAACTACACAAAGTATAACCCTAGATGTTACGGCGGAACGGAGTGGAGCGGTGGAGATGATGGTGACGGCAGTGGAGATGATGATGATGATCCCAATGAAGTCCAGCGTGATGACGATGACGATGGCGATGATTTCCCCCCTCCGGGAAGGAATTTCCCCGGCAGATTTCTCCCTGCCGGAGAGCTTTTTCTCTCTCTGTGGTTTCCGCCTCGTGGAGGCGGCGGAATATTTCCTCGATGGCTTTCCCTGTCTTAGGGTTTTCTGGGGGATTAAGTACGCGAAGGGAGAGCGCCAGAGGTGGGCCAGAGCGGCCACACCATGACCCGGCGCGGCAGAGGTGGGGCCCGCGCCGTGGGGTGGTGTGGGCCCCTCGTGGCCCACCTCAGCCTCCCCTTTTGGCTGGCTTCGGCATCTGATAAAATAGGAACATCTGTATATTTTCCGTGAATTGTCGATCTTCAGAAATAGGGTGTCTTGACGATGCTTTTTTCCAGCTGAATTCTGACTCCGGCAGTTAATTCTCCAATAATCATCAAACATGCAAAACAAGATAAAATAACATAAGTATATCATCCAAATATGAAATATATCAATGAATAGCAGTAAATTATGATATAAAATAGTGATGCAAAATGGACGTATCACGCGTTCGTACTCACCAAAGTCGACCGTCGTGACGAAGTTCAGCATATACCCATGAGACCAGAGGTGTTTAGTCATCTCATCCTTTCCCTGGCGTTGACGCATCTTGCAACGAGCGCAAGGGCAGTTTGGACTAATGCCTGACTTCGAACCACGCGCTAACTCCTTCACTAACAAATTGGTCTTCCATACCCACTCGTCTGTTCTGTCAACCGCACTAGTTCGGCCACTATGCATCCACCCATTATCAGCCATCCCTGCTTTACTGTGAGCCAAACAATAATAACATGAAATTAAATGCATCATATTTTTATTTTCTACCAGGCAAAACGCATGCATCAACCTACAACTCTAATAGGTCAAGAGGGTCCTAGCAGCCGCCGGATCCGTAGATTGAGTACGTTCTCCATGCTCTACCCGGTCCGAGACAGAATTTCGGCATCACCTCCCCGGTGCTCTCCCGATACATGTCTCGACAAAAGTCGAGAGGATGTGCATCCGGAGAGCAACGGGAGGCACTACCGAAATCCTGACTCAGACCGGAGCAGAACATGGAGAACGTACCCAACTACGGATCCGCCGACTGTCCCATAAATGCCGAAGCGTTACGGTCAAAATATGCCGACCTCTAATGCATATTTATCTTCGTAATGCTTGCGGACGGGAAGTGACACCTAGGTGACGCGACTTGACGTGGAAATGGAATCTAAAAAAATGTGATGGAGGAGACGGAGTTTTAGCTCACCCTCGGCGGTAGAGGAAGTAGTCGAACAACCGGCTGGCGAGACGACCGGCGGCTCCAGACAGCGGCGGGAGGCGTGGCGTCTCCTACCCGATCTCCTGTACCAAATCAGTACCAAATCAGCATCATCAAATCAATAACAAAATTACTAACCCTAATAAAAAATAGGGGGCAGGTGCTCACCATGTCCAGGACCTGCGGTGGCGGGAGGGGGCAGGGGGGCAGGAGCACGGCCGGGGGCAGGAGCTCGGGCAACACGGGCCAGCGTGGAAAGGGCTTGGAGGAGGCGGCGCAGCCACGGCGGCATGGGAGGACGTGCAGGAGGCGGCCGGGGTGGGAGGGCGTGGAGGAGGAGGCCGGGATGGGGAGGAGACGGCCGGGATGGGGAGGAGAAGGCCGGGGCGGAGCCGGGATGGGGAGGAGGCGGCCGGGGCGGGGAGGAGCGTCCGGGGCGGCGGGAGGCGGCCGGCGTGGGGAGTGCGTGGAGGCGGCCGGGGCGCGACCTCGGGGCGGGAAGTGAGCTCGGGTGGGGAGGAGGCGGCGGCGGCGTGAGAGCGGGGAGGCGGATCGAGCGGCTGAGCGCGTGAGAGCGTGAGAGGGTTTTTTCCTTTGCCTCTCCAGACCTGGTGGCGGCGTAGTTATTAGGGCAAACTCTACGCCGATGGCACATTGCCGTCGGCGTAGACCAATTTTTATTATTATTTATTTTTCTAAATTATGTACAAAACATTAATATTATTTTAATAGTATGTATTGAATCATATATACTCTCTTTACGCCGCTCAAAAACTTTTTGAATAATTATTTGAATTTTTCCTATTATCTATTTTATTAATTCATTTTATTATACTATTACTTCTTTCCTGCCTCGGGGTCCCTATAAAACTTGCATGTGGCCCTAGCACATGTTGGTGGGTGTGGTGGGAGGATGGGAGAAACAGTAACCACCTCACTTGCAAGCATAACCTTCACTCGCGTGCATGCGATAACACACTTGTGCAGATTTCTCCATCCGAAGTGGATGTGTGTGAAGCAGGTCACATCCCGGAGTGGAATCTTTGCCATCCACAACCCAAAACACACTTGTACACACATGGTATGGAACCCCCTAGCTTTTGGGGGATTACGACGCTCTGGAGCACCTCTCCGGCGAAACCCTAGACCCGCTGGAGAAAACCCTAGCTTTTCCGGCTATGGTCGGTACGGGCGTCGAAAGGGGTAACTCAGTGGATTTTTTGCTTGGTTGGGTTAGTGTAGTCCCTAGGTACAAGAAAAACACACATATACCCCAACTCTTGCAAAGATTCCCCCCCGTTCGCCCCATGTGGGAGTTTCCAGCTATATGCCCAAAAACTCGCTAAGGAAACAATGATGCTCGTGAAGCCGGTCACACCACGGGGCAGGATCTTGGACATCTACAACCCAAAACACACTTGTACACATGTGATATGGAACCCCCTAGCTTTCGGTGGGATTACGACGCTCCGGAGCACCTCTCCGGCGAAACCCTAGACCCGTTGGAGAAAACCCTAGCTTTTCCGGCTACGGCCAGTACGGGCGTCGAAAGGGGGTAGCTCAGTGGATTTTTTGCTTGGTTGGGTTAGGGTAGTCCCTAGGTGAAATAAAAACACACATATACCCCAACTCTTGCAAAGATTCCCCCCCCTTCGCCCGATGTGGGAGTTTCCAGCTATATGCCCAAAAACTCGCTAAGGAAACAGTGATGCTCGTGAAGCCGGTCACACCACGGGGCAGGATCTTGGACATCTACAACCCAAAACACACTTGTACACATGTGATATGGCACCCCCTAGATTTTGGTGGGATTACGACGCTCCGGAGCACCTCTCCGGCGAAACCCTAGACCCGCTGGAGAAAACCCTAGCTTTTCCGGCTACGGCCGGTACGGGCGTCGAAAGGGGGTAGCTCAGTGGATTTTTTTGCTTGGTTGGGTTAGGGTAGTCCCTAGGTGAAATAAAAACACACATATACCCCAACTCTATGAAGATTCCCCTCCGTTCGCCCGATGTGGGAGTTTCCCGCTATATGCCTAAAAACTCGCTAAGGAAACATCGATGCTCGTGAAGCCGGTCACACCACGGGGCAGGATCTTGGACATATACAACCCAAAACACACTTGTACACATGTGATATGGCACCCCCTAGATTTTGGTGGGATTACGATGCTCCGGAGCACCTCTCCGTCGAATCCCTAGACCCGCTGGAAAAAACCCTAGCTTTTCTGGCTACGGCCGGTACGGGCGTCGAAAGGGGGTAGCTCAGTGGATTTTTTTGCTTGGTTGGGTTAGGGTAGTCCCTAGGTACAAAAAAACACACATATACCCCAACTCTTGCGAAGATTCCCCCTGTTCGCGCGATGTGGGAGTCCCTACGACAAAGGACGCCCGTTCGAGGGTTTTCCCAAAAGAGTGGCTTCGGAACCACGAGGTTCGTATAAATTGAGCCATATATTTAATATTTATGTTGTAGGTGTATATTACATAGGTTTTTTTATTATTTTACATTTATGTTGTAGGGTCGGGTTCCGGAAGATTCGAGCCGTTATTTTATGCGCGTGGTGGGATACCGAAATTGGGAAGGAAATTATACATCCAATTTATATATAAATTATACGTACATTAAAATATTATATTGAGAAATAAATAAATCTACATTTATTTATAATTAGTTGAAAAAAGAAAAAAGTATACGCCGACGGTGGCCGTCGGCGTATCAATGCCGTAAAGCCCCCGTCTGCGTATCGTCACGGCGTAAACACTACGGCCCTTGTACGCCGACGGCATTGGTGACGCCGACGGCAGCCGTCGGGCTCCGTCTGTCTACGCCGACGGGGGTTGCTACGCCGACGGCCGTGTTCGTGGCTATCCTAGCTCGCCTTCTACGCCGACGGCCCCGACATTTGGCCGTCGGCGTAGATTCCGGCCGTCAGCGTCTCATGGTATTCCTGTAGTGGTTCAACAAACTGTAACTAGCGTACATTAGTACTTTTTACAATTGCATAAAATATATCATGTAGGAGTATGTATTTGTGTTCGCGTAAAATTTAATATCCTTAAATACCACTCTTGAATCAGGCTTTCGCCACGCTTTATAAATAAAGCCACACGGTGTTAAATACCATGGTAGAGGCCTTTAAAGCACACGATCTAACAACTAACAAGTATCCCAGTATTAGTTTCTATCGTAATATTAGGTAAGCATATGTTAAAAAAGATAATAATAGTTATCGAGACTTCTATGGTATAAGTTGAACCGTAGGCAAATGTGTCTTGCAGAATTGGTTTGGAAATAAGTTCAGAATACTGTATTTCTGTTCAGAACCATAATTTTAAGGCAATCCAGTGTATTGAGATGCAACGTTACAGTGGAAACTGGTGGTGCTAGTTCTGGTTGATCTTTTTTCTTTACCTTTTCTTTTACGGAAGATAGCTCTACTTTTACTGTCAATTTAAATGACCCAGTGCAGTGGAACCACTGTCGGCCTCGCATTACCTCGCAACAGAAAAATATTTGGTCACTCTTATGAAGCTGGGCAAGAACTGAACCCACACCCAGCCCAGCGGGTTAGCGCGTCAACCCCACTGGACCAAAATATAAAAAGAACAGAGGTAGGCAAGTCTTGTGAACTAACCAATTTTTTTTTTTGTATTAGCGTCAGATAAGTCTTGCAATGCAAGTAAATGTTACTACTAGAGTGGACTACTACTCAGTATACACGATTACATGTCTAAGCTACACGTCAACTTCAATAGTGCAGCAATGCTCCAAGTTTCCTGGCTCGCGCAGAGCCGCAGACACAACACTGACAAGAGTCACAAAAAAATAATCACAGCCAACACAACAAAGAATCACTCAATTCCAAGGTCGGATGGGTTGCCAAATAATTTATCAAACGGATAAAAATGGTTTGACCAAACTTTGACCGCAAAAAATACCCACTTAGAAATCGATTTTTGAGATTTTGGTTTCCGGTTTTTACTGGTAAATTTAACAGATGCGTCTTTTCGTCCGAGCAATTTGAGTGGTAATAAACCAGAAACGGACAGCGTATGAGAAAGTTATCCATGATTTAGTAAACACTAATGACGAAAAATACACCGTCGACAGTACAGACGAATCAATAGATAAGTTCAGCTATGTGTCGAAAGAAGTACAAGTATTTTGTTTATGAATTCCACATCCCACCGTGAAGTTTAACGAAACAGTAATTATCCATCCTATAAGTACAAATAAATAATCTGGAAAGTACAAAACTCACTTTCAGAAAGTACAAGTGTGGTATGAACAAGTTTTAGTGAACAATAGTCGTTATTTTCCTACACATATTTTTATGTGTATTTTCATTCTTTTAAAGATAGCGCTGACTTCATATTTCCAACGCAACAAGAAATAACTCAATTCCGAGGTCAGATGGGTCGCCAAATAATTTATCAAATGGGTTAAAATGGTTTGACCGACCGCCAAAAAAACCCCCCTAGAAATCGATTTTTTAAATTTTCGAAATTAAATAGATGCGTATTTTCAGTCCGAACATTTTGAGTGGTCATATATCTGAAACGGACACAGTATGAGAAAGTTCTCGTTATTTTAGTAAACACTAATCACGAAAATACACCGTCGGCAGTACAAACGAATCAACAGAGAAGTTCAAGTATGTTTCTAGGAAAGTACAATTATTTTGTTTTTGAATTTCACATCCCACCGAAAAGTTTAACTAAACGGTAAATATAAAGCCTAGAAGTACACATAAATAACCCGGGAAGTACATAACTCACTTTCAAAAAGTACAAGTGTGGTATGAAAAAGGTTTCACCGAACTTTGACCGAAAAAAATCTACTTAGAAATCGTTTTTTGAGATTTTCGTTACCGGTTTTACCGATAAATTTAATAGATGTGTATTCTCCGGCTGAACATTTCGAGTGGTCATACACCTAAAATGGACACTGTATGACAAACTTGTCGCTGATTTACTGAACACTAATCATGAAAATACCCGTCGGTAGTACACACGCATCAACCGAGAAGTTCAAGTATGTTTTTAGGAAAGTACATGTATTTTGTTAGTGAATTTCACATACCAACGGAAGTTCAACGAAACCGTAAATATCCCGCCTAGAAGTACACATAAATAATCTGGGAAGTACAAAACTTACTTTCGAGAAGTACAAGTGTGGTAAGAACAAGTTTTAGTGAATAAAAGTCGCTATTTTGCTACACATATTTTTTATTTTTATTTTCATTTTTAATATATAGTTTATGACTTCATGTTTCCAACGCAACAAGAATCACTCAATTCCGAGATCAGATGGATTGCCAAATAATTTATCAAACGGGTAAATATGGGTTGACCAAACTTTGACCGCAAAAAAAATCCACTTATAAATCGATTTTTGAGATTTTCGTTACCGGTTTTACCGGTAAATTTAATAGACGCGTCTTTTCAGTCTGAGCATTTTGAGTGGTGATAGATCTGAAACCGACACCGTATAAGAAAGTTATCGTTATTTTAGTAAACACTAATCACGAAAACCCCGCGGCAGTACACACGCATAAACCGAGAAGTTCAAATAACTGTCGGGGAAAGTGCAGGTAATCTCTTTTTTCGGGGCGGAAATCTATCGTAGTAATCTCGTCGATTTGAGCTCCGAACGGCTCAACCGCCGCTAAGAAAGCATTTTTGGTGTAATATGAGTCTAATCAGGGGACGAATTATAATGTCTTTCTCATCAATTTGATCTCGCAGCTCGCGCGAAACAACGTTATAATGGTTTAGAACTTCTAAAATTAAGTTTAAACTATAAGGAATTTGCGAAATACACCAATACAAAAAGTTACGTATCGTCAATATCTTTCGGACGCCATATCATTTGCATGATTCCGACGAGCGGTTGAGAAACCGTGGACAAAATACCTTCTGCCCGTGTATTTTACGCTACAGTATATTCAAAATTAATTTTAACTGGTGAAGAATCTGAAAAATACGTAAACATGAAAAAGTTGCAGAATTTCAACAGCTTTCCAACGGTATATCATTTGTACCATTCTGATAAGTGGTTGAGAAACGACGGACAAAATACTGTCCGCCCGTATATAACACGTCACAGATTAGTGTATTTTGAAAATTACTTTTAATCAGTGAAGAATTTGGAAAAACCGTAATATTATAAAAGTTGCGTAATTTGAAAAGCTTTCCAAAGGCATATCGTTTGCATCATTCTGATAGTGGATGAAAAACGCCGGACAAAATACTGTCCGCCCTATATGAGAGTTACAGATTAATGTATTTTTTAAATTACTTTAAATCGGTTAAGAATTTGGAATAACCTTAAAAGTATACAAGTTGCGCAATTGAAACTGCTTTCCAACGGCATATCATTTGCATTATTCGGATAAGAGGTTGAGAAACGCCGGACAAAATACTGTCCGCTCGTATATGACAGTTACAGATTAGTGTATTTTTAAAATTACTTTAGATCCATGCAGAATTTGGCAAAACCGTACACGTATAAAAGTTGCGCAATTGCAACAGCTTTCCAACGACATATCGTTTGCATCATTCCGATAAGCGGTTGAAAAAATAATTGAAAAATACGTTCGCTGTGGTAATTTTATATGGGAATGTTTTCAAAATTATATTCAAAACCGTAACGAATTTGGAAAACTTCGTGAGATGAAAAGGATGCGGAATTTTATTAGCTTTCCAATTGTATATCATTTGCTAAATTCCGACGAATGATTAAGAATTTACGTCAAAAATACGGTTCATATCATGTGTTACAGCGAGCAGATCACTGCCTTTTCGTGGGAAGTACAGAATGGGTGGCAGGAAGTACACCTAGAACACAAGGGCAGTACAACTTCGGTTGTAGATCCTTAATCTATTCTACAACCGGTTGTAGATTAAGGATCTACAACCGGCCGCCCTATAGGGAACGATTCCATTAGAAAAAACCAACCGAACCAGCTCCTTTCCACGGTCAAACCACCTTCTTCCCTACGACCGCACCTCCTTCCACGCCACCCACCTTCCCCGTCGGCGGCCAAGCCCGGCGCCGCCCTGCCCCGCCCCAACCACGCCGGCGGCAGAGCTCCGCCCCGCCACCTTCCCCGCCGCCGCAGAGCCACGCGCCCCGCACGTCTTCCTAGCCCTGCGCGCCGCCGGCCCACCGTCCTAGACCGGCGCGCTTCGGCGACAGCCACCGTCCTGGCTCCGCGCGCTCCGGCGACGGCCGGCCGCCGCGCGGCTCCTTCCGCGTTGCGCCGGCCGCCCCCGACTCCGAGCGGCGCCCCGCGCCGTCCGCCCCCGACCTCTAGCGCCGCCCCGGACCTCCTGCGCCGCCCCGCGCCGACCGTCCCCGGCCTGGACCTCGACCACCATTGACCTTGGCCACCATCGACCTCGGATTCTTCCCTGCCAATTTCTCTGAATTTGTACTCCTGCTGTTCTTCCCTGCCAATTTCTCTGAATACAATTCGTCCCCGTCGCCCCTGGAAGCGGACTCGTGCTGTTTCTTCTTTTTCGTTCTGCATAAGTACAGATGCATATTTTCTGCAGTACAAGCACATCGTTGGCGCAGTACAAGTACATTTTCTTGCAAATAATGACACTCTTTTTCTTAATTGCACCGTTGTAGCACCGCCGGAAATGATGGTCTCCGATTGACGCTGAACCATAGGCGTTTGCCTGAGCGTGCATCTTGGACGAATTTATGTATGTTTTTTCATCGGTGTACTTGCACTGCCATGCTGCTGCTGATCTCTCTAGAGCATGGCGTGACCAAGAATACTATCTGATGGTGATTGATTGTTGTGGAAATGTCCCAGTGATGTTCTTATCTAATGCACAGAAAAAGTTTCGAGAAATCCAAAAAAATTATGTAATTTCAGTTATAATTTTGTGCAGTTTACCTGTTTGTTGCTTTGTCTTCAATACTCAACTTGTTTTTGAGAGCAGTACAATCATAGCCGGGGCAGTGCACTCATCTATTGATGGTAAGTACAGTTGAATCGCTCAATGGGTGAAAAAAATAATAACATAATTTTTGGTATTATCTCTCATAATAAACATTCTATGGCAAGACGTACACATAATAACATGGGGAAGTACAATGGTTAAATTTTGGGAAGTTCTAAGTCTATGCGGAGTGCAAAATCCTTCCTAAAAATGCAAAAAAATAAAATGAAATTAAACTTTTATCAGAGATAAATACAAAAGACTTGGGACAAGTACACATTTTCGGCTATGGGAAGTAGTGTTTATTGAAACAGTGATAACTTTCTCACGAAAATACCCCGTCAGGCAGTATAGATGCAACAACCAAGAAGTTCAAGTATCTTCCCAGAAAAGTCCAGGTATTCTGTTTGTGAATTTTACATCCCACCAGAAAGTTTAACGAAAAAAGTAAATATCCCGCTTGGAAGTACACATAAATTAAATAGGAAGTACATATTTAACTTTCGGGAAGTACAAAGGTATAATAAACTTATTTGAGTGAATAATACTCGTAACTCTGCCATATGTGTATTTTATTTTATTTCATATTTTTAAGATTTTCGTTACCGATTTCTACCGGTAAATTTAATAGATGCGGCTTCTCAGTCCGAGCATTTTGAGTGGTCATACACCTGAAGCGGATAACATATGAGAAAGTTATCGCTAATTTAGTAAACATTAATCACGAAAATACCCGTCGGAAGTACAAACGAATGAATAGAGAAGTTCAGTTATGTTTACAAGAAAGTACAAGTATTTGTTTGTGAATTTCACATCCCACGGAAAGTTTAACGAAACAGTAAATATCCAGCCTAAAAGTATACATAAATAATCCGGGAAGGACAAAATTTACTTTTGGTAAGTACAAGTGTGGTATGAACAAGTTTTAGTGAACAATAGTCGCTATTTTGCTACACATATTTTTTATTTGTATTTTCATTTCTTTTTAAGATAGTCGATGACTTCATCTTTCCAACGCAGCAAGAATAACTCAATTCCGAGGTCGGATGGGTTGCCAAATAATTTATCAAAGGGGTTAAAATGGTTTGACCGGACTTTGACCGCCAAAAAAACCCACCTAGAAATCGATTTTTGAGATTTTCGTTAGTAAATTTAATAGATGCGTATTTTCAGTCCAAACATTTTGAGTGGTCATAGATCCGAAACGGACACCGTATGAGAAAGTTCTTGTTGTTTTAGTAAACACTAATCACGAAAAATGCCCGTCGGCGGTACAGACGAATCAGCGGAGAAGTTCAATTGTGTGTCGAGAGAAGTACAGATATTGTGTTTATGAATTCACATCCCACCGGAAAGTTTAACGAAACAGTAAGTATCCAGCCTAGAAGTACACATAGATAATCCGGGAAGTATAAAACTCACTTTCTGGAAGTACAAGAATGGTATGAACAAGTTTTAATGAATAATAGTCGCTATTTTGCTACACATATTTTTTATTTGTATTTTCATTTTTTTGAAAAAAATCGCTGACTTCATCTTTCCAACACAAAAATAATAACTCAATTTCGAGTTCGGATGGGTTGCCAAATAATTTATCAAACGAGTTAAAATGGTTTGACCAAAATTGACCGCAAAAAAAACCACCTAGAAATCGATTTTTGAGATTTTTGTTACCGGTTTTACCGGTAAATTTAATAGATGTGTATTTTCAGTTCGAGCATTTTGACTTGTCATAGATCTGAAACGGACACTGTATGAGAAAATTTTCGCTGTTTTAGTAAACACTAATCGCGAACTTAGTCAGCAGTACAATCGAATCAACAAAGAAGTGCAGATATGTCTCGAAAGAAATACACGTACTCTGTTTTTTCGGGACGGAAATATATCATAATAATCTCGTCGATATAAGCACTGTACGCCTTAAATGTCTGTAACAAAAGCTTCGTATGGTGTAATATGAGTTTAATTACATTAAGTAGTGCATTTCATTATGAATTATAGTGTTAAACTCGTCAATTTGATCTCGCACCTACCGTGAAACACCAGTTTCAAACCATTAGGAATTTGCGAAATCGACCAATATGAAAAAGTTGCGTATCGTTAATATCTTTCCAATGACATATATTTTGCATCATTCAGAGAAATGGTTTAGAATCCGTGGACAAAATACCGTCCGCCCATATATACTACGTGACAGATTATAGTATTTTTAAAATTACTTTTAATCAGTGAGGAATTTGGAAGTTCTATAAAGACAAAAAAGATGCGGAATTTCAATAGCTTTCCAACGCCATATCATTTGCATCATTCTGATAAGTGGTTGCGAAACACCAGACAAAATACTGTTCGCCCTTATATGACACACGTTACAGATTACGTAATTTTGAAAATACTTTTAATCGATAAAGAATTTGGAAACACCGTAGGCACATAAAAGTTGCGCAATTTCAATAGCTTTCCAACGGCATATTGTTTGAATCATTCCGATAAGCGGTTGAGAAAATATGTGAAAAATACGTTCGCTGCGTTATTTTCAGACTTGAATATTTTCAAAATTATTTTCAAACCGTAATGAATTTGGAAAAATGGTGTGTGATAGAAAGATGCGGAATTTCATTAGCTTTTCAATGATATATCATTTGCTAATTTTCAACAAACGATTAAAAAACTACGTCGAAAATACGTTACAAATAGTGTGTTACAGCGGGCAGTTCAACTCTTTTTCGCGAGACTTTAAGCGGGTTGTAGAATAGCTAACATATATATATATAGGTAAATTAACAGATGCTCCCTGGTGCCTGGGCACCTGGATAGAATATAGTACATTTTGGGTATGTAGATGACACCTATACCTCGGGTATGCACATGTTGGGTATATAGGAGGTACACATACCCTTGGGTATGTGTATTCGAGGTATCTACATGTTATATATACCTCAGGTATGTGTGTTCAATTGTACGCGTACAGATCAGGTATATATATAAATAACTTAGATATGTGCACATTATTAGGTATACATACCACATAATGTGCATACCCAAAATCATATGTACCTCCTACATAACTAAGTTATACATACTCAAGGTATATGTATATGTCTACATACCTAAAACTGTTCGTATTCCATCTTGTTGCCCATCCTCCTAGGTGCCCCATCTGAGCTTCCTATATATATATATTAATTTACCATATATATATATATATATATATATATATATATATAAGTGCCGGGCAGGACTAAACTGAAACCTACCTTAAGAGTTTCTTTTTAAGCTTAACCGGAAACTATCCATAATTAGAGGTCACGACCTGACCCAAAGAAGCACCGAGTACTCCCCGCACAGCAGATCAATCCCCGCCTCCTTCCCCTCCGGCGCCGGCGAGCGAGCGGCGGCCGCGGCCGACGCAAGGGAGCCGGCGACGGAAGCGGCGGCATCCCCATACAAGACCACCTTCTTCCCCTTCCTCCTGCCCAGCCTGCTGCGCGCCGGCGCCGCCCCCATTGAAGAGGTCCGCCGCTCGTCCTCCAGCGGGCGCGCCCTGCTCCCTCGACGGCGCGCGTGCGGCCCGGCCTGCCCGACGAGATCCTCCCTGCCAGGCATCGGCGCTCCTCGCATGTCCCGACGGATATCCCTGCATCCCGCATCCCACGGTCCTCGTGGCGCCATCCCGCGGTCGTGCGGCGCCGCCCCGACCATCCACTGCACCTCGCGCCTGTCTAGGCTCGCTCCAGCCATGGGTGCTGAGGCGGAGGTCGCCCGCATCCCACGGTCCTCGTGGCGCCATCCCCTTCCTCTGGATCGTGTGCGCGGCCGGAACATCCACCTCCCAGCACGCCCCAATTTGAACCTTCATGCGCGCAGGTCCGAACCTTCGCCGAGCGTCGCACCATCGCTAGCTGGGTCACTACAGCAGGATGCGCCATGCACTTCACCTCCGACTGCCTGCGCTACCCCACGGCCGGTGCCTTCTTCAGGAGGGCCGCCGCCGTGGCCTTTGCAGCGGCATAGAATTGCGGCCGATGCAGGCGCTGCGTCCGTTGCCGGGCGAGTCCACCCGTGCTGCTGGGCAAATCCAGCGCAACCAGCTTGAGGGAGTCAACCCACGCTACAGGGGGAGTCCATTCGCTGCCTGCTCGTCTTCCCTGTTCCACGAGGAGTGGAGCCGAGCTACCCGCCTGGTGGTACGAAGGCGTCCCTCGAAGGGGAGCATTCTGTTTGGTCTGAATTTCTGTTGTTCACTTCATTTTGTCTTCTGAATTTTGGTTCGCCTCCCATGATGCATCCCAAACTCCAGCGACACCATCCACTGTCCACAGGACCATGCCATTAAACAGATCTGCAGCGACACTGTTCCCTTTATCCTTTGTGGATTACAGCTTCTGCGTTGCATTGCTACATCCAAACGACCATGCTTCTTTTTTTATGGAAAATGGATGTTGCTAGTAGAGTGAAATGAAGTGAAAATAGCTTTTTTTAAGCTCGACTGTGACCACAGCCCATTGGTCCCCTTTACTTCCAAAAGCAGGGCCATGCACAGATGCACTCATCCGAAAAGGAGCAAACTTTAGTTTTGCACGGCGCAACAAAAAGGTTCAAATTTTAGTGAAACAAAGTTCACTTAAGTAATTTTAAAAGTTCAGCGTACAATAATGTTCACTCAAAAAAAGAAGTTTAATCAATTAGCTCGGAAAAACAATGTTCACTTTGCCTAGAAACAAAGTTCACATTGGATTTCAGACAAACTCGGTAAACAAGTTCACTTTGCCCAGAAACAAAGTTCACATTGGATTTCAGACTTGAGACCCATAAAGTTTAAATGAAGATTCACTTGTTAATTTTTTTCACCGTACAATAATGTTCACTTCAAAAAAAAGTTCAATCAATTAGCTCGGTATAAAAAGTTCACTTTGCACAGAAACAAAGTTCATTGGATTTCAGACAAGCTCGGTAAAAAAATTCACTTTGGCTATTTTTTGCAGTTCATGTGCATTTCACAAAAAAAGGTTCACTTCGTTCAAAAAAAAGTTCACTTCGTCCAGAAAAAAAGTTCATGTACAGTTCAGAAAAAAAGTTCACCGTGTTCAGAAAAAAATTCAGGAAAAAAGTTCACTTCGTTAAGAAAAAAAGTTCACTTCACTCAGAAAAAGTTCGTGCGCAGTTCAGAAAAAAAGTTCAGTTTGTTCAGAAAAAAAGATCAATTCATATTCCGTCTGAAGGTTCACATGTGATGCGCGAGAAAGTTCACTTAGCATTGCCGAGACAGTTCAGAAAGTTTCCCTTTAGCTTAAACTGAAACCAGTTTCATTTTAGCTGAGTTATATAAGTGCCAGCTATTCTACAACCGGTTGTAGATTAAGGATCTACAACCGAAGTTGTACTGCCCTTCTGTTCTACATGTACTGCTCATGTGATCAAGAAGTATAAGTTCTGGATTTTTGACGTAGTTTTCTAACCGTTTGTCGGAATTTAGCAAATAATATACCGTTGAAAAGCTAATGAAATACCGCATCTTATTCATCTCCCGAATTTTTCAAATTCGTTACGGTTTAAGATTAATTTTCGAACTATTCAAATCATAAAATAGCACAGCGAACGTATTTATCAAATATTTTCTCAACCACTTATCGGAATGATGCAAATAATATGCCGTTGGAAAGCTATTGAAATTACGCAACTTTTATGCTTTTACGGTTTTTCCAAATTCTAAACCGATTAAAAGTAATTTCTAAAATACAATAATCTGGAACGTGTCCTATACGGGCGGACAGTATTTTGTCCGGCATTTCTCAACCACTTATCGGAATAATACAAATAATATGCCGTTGGAAAGCTATTGAAATTCTGCAACTTTTATGCTTTTACGGTTTTTCCAAATTCTAAACCGATTAAAAGTAATTTCTAAAATACACTAATCTGTAACGTGTCCTATACGGGCGAACAGTATTTTGTCCGGCGTTTCTCAACCGATTGTCGGAATAATGCAAATGATATGTCGTTGGAAAGCTATTGAAATTTCGCAACTTTTCCGTTTTACGGTTTTTCCAAATTCTGCACCGAGTGAAAGTAATTTAAAAAATACACTAATCTGTAAGTGTCCTATACGGGCGGACAGTATTTTGTCCGGTGTTTCTCAACCGCTTGTCGAATGATGCAAATGATATGTCGTTGGAAAGATACCGGCGATACGCAACTTTTTCATGTTGACCGATTTTTCGAATCCTTACACTTTCAATTTTTTTTTAAATTTCTAACATTACAATACCGATGTTTCACGGGAGTGGCCAGATCAAATTCATGAGTTTATCACTTTAATTCGTGATGAAATGTACTACTTATTATAGTTAGACTCATATTACACCATATGAAGCCTTTACTACTGACATTTGAGGCTTAAATCGACGAGATTATTATGATATATTTCCGCCCCGAAAAAACAGAGTACGTGAACTTCTCTCGGCACATACCTGTACTTCTCGGTTGATTCATTTGTACTGCCGATGATAGTTTTCGTGATCAGTGTTCACTACAACAATGATAACTTTCTGATACGGTGTCCGTTTCAGCTCTATGACCACTCAAAATACTTAGACTGAAAAGACACATCTATTAAATTTACCGGTAGAACCGGTAACGAAAATCTCAAAAAATGATTTCTAAGTGGATTTTTTTTGCAGTCAAAGTTCGGTCAAACCTTGTTCTTACCACACTTGTACTTCGAAAGTGAGTTCTGTACTTCCCGGGTTATCTATGTGTACTTCTAGGCTTTATATTTACCGTTTCGTCAAACTTTCCGGTGGGATGTGCAATTCACAAACAAAATACTTGTACTTTCCTAGAAACATACATGAACTTCTCTGTTGATTCGCTTGTACTGCCCATTGTTTCAACCCTGTACTGCCTTGTTTTGTGTCGTCGTTTTGTTTTTCTAGAACAATATAACGGGCTCGGCTGAATCGTCATCGATGCGAAGGTAATAACAAGAAGTTCTATTTATTATTATTTTTAATATAATATTATGTCCTGTACATGTACTTCATGTGCTTAAAGTTTGTATTGTCTACGTTGGCAATACTGTACTGCCCTTTGTTTTGTGAGTCTAACTTGTGATTATTTTTTGTGACTCCTGTTGGTTTTGTGCATCGCCCATATGTGAAGGTAACTAATTCACATGTTTTATTTTTGACCAATTAATGGGAGAAATGTCTAACCCATGGTGCGTTAGCGGGTAGCGTTGACGGCGACGAAGCCTCCAAACCCTAACGCCACCGAGGCTGAGTCCGCCCGTACTCCGCGGAAGCGGCGACGGGCGACGAAGCCGAGCCGTTGGATCAACAAAATCATGTAATGTGTATTCATTGTGACTTATGGTTAGGGGTGAGGGTGTAGTAACTAGTAAACCCAACTTATATATCTTACATAGGAGAGATTTAAATCTAATTATTTTGTAGATTACATAGGACCGTATTTTGTCCGGTGTTTCTCAACCGCTTGTTGGAATGATGCAAATGATATGTCGTTGGAAAGATACCGGCGATACGCAACTTTTTCATTTTGACCGATTTTTCGAATTCCTTACACTTTAAAAGTAATTTTAAAATTTCTACATTACAATACCGGTGTTTCACGGGAGTGGCCAGATCAAATTCATGAGTTTAGCACTTTAATTCGTCATGAAATGTACTACTTATTATACTCATATTACACCATATGAAGCCTTTACTACTGACATTTGAGGCTCGAATCGACGAGATTATTATGATATATTTCCGCCCCGAAAAAACAGAGTACGTGAACTTCTCTCGGCACATACCTGTACTTCTCGGTTGATTCATTTGTACTGCCGATGATAGTTTTCGTGATCAGTGTTCACTACAACAATGATAATTTTCTGATACGGTGTCTGTTTCAGATCTATGACCACTCAAAATACTCGGACTGAAAAGACACTTCTATTAAATTTACCGGTAGAACCGGTAACGAAAATCTCAAAAAACGATTTCTAAGTGGGTTTTTTCTGCGGTCAAAGTTCGGTCAAACCTTGTTCATACCACACTTGTACTTCTCGAAAGTGAGTTTTGTACTTCCCGGGTTATCTATGTGTGCTTCTAGGATTTATATTTACCGTTTCGTTAAACTTTCCGGTGGGATGCGAAATTCACAAACAAAATACTTGTACTTTCCTAGAAACATACATGAACTTCTCTGTTGATTCGCTTGTACTGCCCATTGTTTCAACCCTGTACTGCCTTGTTTTGTGTCGTCGTTTTGTTTTTTTAGAACAATATAACGGGCTCGGCTGAGTCGTCATCGATGCGAAGGTAATAACAAGAAGTTCTATTTATTATTATTTTTAATATAATATTATGTCCTGTACATGTACTTCATGTGCTTAAAGTTTGTACTGTCTACGTTGGCAATACTGTACTGTCCTTTGTTTTGTGAGTCTAACTTGTGATTATTTTTTTGTGACTCCTGTTGGTTTTGTGCATCGCCCATATGTGAAGGTAACTAATTCACATGTTTTATTTTTCACCAATTAATGGGAGAAATGTCTAACCCATGGTGCGTTAGCGATGACGTTAGGGTTTGGAGGTTTTGTCGCCGTCAACGTCGTCAACCCATGGTGCCAGCAGGGTGTTTTTTTCAACCAGTGTTCAGTAAATTAAAGGAAACTTTTTCTCATATGGTGTCCGTTTTAGGTATATGACCACTTAAAATGTTTGGGCCGAGAAGATACATCTACTAAATTTACCGGTACGACCGGTAATGAAAATCTCAAAAATTGATTTCTAACTGGGGTTTTCATAGTCAAAGTTTGGTAAAACCTTTTTTGCACGTTTGATAAATTATTTGACCACATATCAGATCACCGAATCGAGCGATTCTTGTTGTGTTGGAAAGATGGAGTCAGGTGGTATCTACAAAAAATATGAGAAAAAACATGTTCATATCGCATGTGTACTTACTGGAAGTGAATTTTATACTTCCCAACATAACTATTTGTACTTCCCAGAGAACTTGTTAATATTTTCTGAATTCCCGTTGTGATGTGTTTTTTACAAACCGAAATTGGGTATTTCCTGCTGTTACTATGTGTACTTCATGTACTGCTCGATGTCATTTATTTGTACTTCACATGGTATTCTTTTCGTGGATAATTGTAGTATTTTATCAGTTGTTCACGGAACATTGTGAACTTACCCTCTACAATTTGTCTTTCCCGATAGAGTTTTGTGGATGATTTTTTTTCTCTTCTAACATGCCACGACCAGAAATATAAAATAATCACTTTAGCCACGCATGCCATGACCACAGATGGTCACATTTTCTCTCTTCTCGCATCTGAAGCCAGCTTCAACATCAAAAAGAAAAAGATATAGAGAAACTGATGCAGGGAATTGGCAGGGCTTCCCGTATGCAACAGAAGCGGCGGCGGTGCTTGAGGCCTTCAGCGACAGTCGTGCAGGAGACTTCACGTCTGACGATTTAGCCTCAGTGTAGGGCAGCCTGCAGCTGTGACCATGGAAGGGCGATTTGTGTCCTGGAGGCACAACTAAGATTGATGAATTAGAGCGAAGAGCTTTGCTACTGCTATGTGCTTAATACTGAACTTAAAGTATAGGAATCATTGTACTGCCCATGGATGAATTATTGCAAATGAACATGCCTCAATTTCTCAATCTGGCGTAACCAACAGAGGGACAAATAGCACACATAATCACTGCGAAACTAACAGAGGGCAACAAATCGCTCTGCTTCCTTCTCCTTTTCTGCTGCTCGACCTCACATCCGTGCGTTCCTGGTTTAGCAGTGATTTGAGCCGGCAGCAGCGGATCCTGCATTCTAGCGATTTGGAATAGAAACTCATGGAGCTCATCCGTTGAAGTGTTGGGCAGGACAAACGGACGCGGAACGCATGGTGGGCACTGGCTGCGGCGCGCGGAGCCATTCCCGGCAGCAGCACGGAGCCGTTCCCGGCGGCAGTGGCTTACGAGTGCGTCGATCTGAATCGATATTGCGAGCAGTGTAGTGCTAACACCTAGCGTGTCCTTGCACGACCAGTCTTTTTTTTTGAACAGGGAATGGTCCCGAAGGACCTGGAGTTTTCTATTAATTCTCAGCGGCGGAATTACATTTTACAATAAGAGAAACAAGATAAATAGAAATTACAGACCAGTCCCTACAATTTGCACAAAGGGCCTCAAGTAGAGAAAAACAAATGCAATCAAGGCCTGCTCCTTCTCCGCCGCTAACAGACGCCGCCGCACAGTCACCTTCATCGTCACCGGGGACGAAACCACTTGGGGCGATGAAAGGGGAGCAAACTGCGCCGCCAGCAAGGGCCTCCGCTTCGGCACCATGGCCTGGAGGTTGTTGATTACCATCTGGCATCGGTCGGAAGAAACCGTCCCCGACGCGAGAGGTGGGAGAGGTCGCCATTCGACCATGGTATACACCGACGATGTCTTCGCCGGCGTTGGGAATCTCCCGAGAGAAGTAAAAACTCCTCCCCTGCTGCAGAAACAAGCAAGAGGTCCATCCACCACCAGCCTCCAACTCCTCAACACCTCCACGATGAGTAGGAATAGGGAGAACAGAAGTAAAAGAACCTCCATCGCCTCTGCAATTAACGAACCTAGTTATTGAAGAGGTTGCCGAGATGATGACGCAGATTTCCTCCTCCATCCTCTGGAGCTTGGCCACCTACTTCTTCTTCTCCGCCGTGCCGCAGAAGCGGTTCCAGGACCCCTGCAACGCACACCTCACAGCACCTCCTCTGGAGTCGTAAAGAAAATTGAAGCATGGCTCGACCTCCTCGCCTCCACGGCCGGCCAGAAGGAGCTTCTCTTGGTTTACTTCACAATCAGAGGAGTAGCAGCTGCGCTTATTGAAGAAGATCTCCGCAGATCCGCCGCCTCCACCCAAACTCCACCAAGGAGCTTTGACGGAGAGGCTCACCGCGGAACACTCGACGCCGCGCCAGAGCGTCAAGCTTGCAAATCTTCGGAGATAGAAACAAGACGGCATCCGCCAAGCAACACAAACTACAAACTAAATCTACAGCTAAAACTACCTATAATCTACTCCGGCACCTCTCTAGGTCCAACTCCGGCCGGCTATTCCGGCGGAGCGGCCAGATCGGCCCGGTCTCTCGAAAGCGACTCCCAAACTACTGTAGCAGCACGAGAGCTGAGAAAGGGGAAAGTGTCGGTCGCACGACCAGTCAGAGAGAAGGAGCGTGGCTGCGTGGGGATGCAGTGTGCAGGGACCTGGCCGACGGCGTCCTGTACTGCAGGAGATTCGGACCGGCGGCACCCTGGAGAGCGGAAGACTGGGCTGGTGGAGCTCTGAATCGCCGGCGACCGGGCATGCGGCGGAGGGAGCCAAGCTCGACCCGACGCGAGGTGGCGCAGGACCTGCAAGACGCCGACGAGATTGGGGCTGCGGTTGGAGGTTCACACTGGTGGCGGGAGTGGGAGCACGGGGATGGAGGTTGGAGGATTGGCCGGCAGCGTACGGCGGCGGAAGGAGGTCCGGGGCGGACCAGGGGTAACGGAAGGCGGCGGAGGCAGTGGGGCGGGATGCCCGGCAGGCTCCCACCGCGCGGCGGCGCGGGAGGAGGTGGACGGCGGCGCGGGAGGAGGCGCGCGGTGGCGCGGGAGGAGGTGGGCGGCGGCGCGGGAGGACGGGCGCGGCGGCGCCGGAGTAGGCGCGCGACGTGGTGGCGGGCCAGCCAGAACGCGGCGGCATTGGTCGGGTCTGGTGGCGTCTCGAGGTAGAAGGTGGTTTGTTCCCGTTCTAATAGGACCGCGCCCCTATATAGGATATATATATATATATTCCAGCTATTCAAGAACCAGTTTCTGAATAACTATTCAGAGCACCTTTTTTGAACTTCCGTTTCTATACTATGTTAACTTTCGGACAGAACTCCCAGATTTTCTGTTTTGCGGACAATATTTTCAACGCCATTTTCTAATCGGTTACCGGAACGACGCATGCGATATCGCGTTGGAAAGGTATAAAAATTGCACACCTTTTTCGTCTTGACGGATTTTCGAAATTGTTTATGGTTTTGAAACAATTTTAGAAATATTACATTCAGTTCTCACGAATTTCTCCGTTTTTGTACTGTTTTTTGGCCGCCAATTTTAGACCGCTCGTCGGATTGATGCAAATGATATGCCGTTGGAAAGCTATGGAAAATGCGCATCCTTTTCGTCTTGACGGGTTTTTCAAATTCTGTACGGTTTTTAAACAATTTCAGAAAGACTACACTATGTTTTCGCAAAGTTTTCAGTTTTCGTACTGTGTTTTGGCCACCATTTTCAAACCGCTTATCGGATTGATGCAAATGATACGCCGTTGGAAAGCTATGGAAAATGCGCATCTTTGCTATCTCTGGCAAATTTTCGAAATGCCTTACGATTTAAGAGCAGATTCGAAAATAAACAATACTGTTTTCTGAAATTTTAGGTCCAGCGGACAGCTTTTTGCCAATTACTTTCAAACCGTTCGTCGAAACGTAACAAATGATATGGCGTTGGAAAGATATTGACTAGGCGCAACTTTTTCATGTAGAAATATTTTCCAAATTCAACACGATTTATTCTTAATTTTAAAAATACGAAAAACAGATAAACAAGACCACATGTGATCAATTTAAAATTAGCACTTTTGTGGTGTTCGAATTGGATGACTCGGCATGGGAGTGTCAAAATAGACTCATATCCTTGCTAATTGCACGCGGCAGCGGTCGATTTGGACAAACGGAGCTCTAAGTGATGATTTTTATGCGTACGATTTCCGCCCCAAAAAACAGAGCATCCGAACCTCCTTTTACACGTTTGTGAACCTCTGGGTGTGCCATAGTGAACTTCCGATCGCGATTTTTTTGTTCTGTACCCCGCACTGTTTTTGTTGTAGTTTTTTAAACGGTTTGTCCAAACGATGCAAATGAGATACCGTTGGAAAGGTATGAAAATTGCGCATCTTTTTCGTGTTGATCATTTTTCCAAATTCTTCATGATTTAAAAGCAGTTTTAAATAAACTAACTGTTGTTTTCAGTATTTTTTTTCAGTTTTCATTATATTGTTATTCAGAGTGGGCATCTATATTGTATACATTGAACTTCGAAATTTTCCAAGAGTGAACTTTTACAAAATGTGAACTTCGTGATAAAAAATTGCGAACATTTTTTTGCACTCTTATGATTTGAATTTTTTCCAACATAAACAGAAACTTGCATCGCGTACAAGGTGAACTTCCGATGCGTTTAAAATGAACTTCTGACTTGTTTAAAGGGAACTCACGACATAGAAGTAACGTCCAACACATTTTAATATGAACTTCTGACACGTTCAAGGTGAACTTCTTTTTGTTCAAAATGAACTTCCAAAATTTAATAATGAACTTTCTTCTATTTTTCCGAATGAACTTCCGAGAAAAAAAAATTATATGACGTGGCCGAGAAGAACTTCTCACGTATTCGAAGTGGACCCCCGGATGCAAAGCGAACTTTCGACTAGTTAAGGGAACTCCAAATATATGAAAGGTAAACTTCCGACGCGGTTGAGATGAACTTCTGATACCTTTAATATGAACTTCGAACACGGTCAAGGAGAACTTCACATAAGTAATAAAATCAAAACATTAATGTGAACATTTTTTTCTCGTTAATGAGTTGTTTTTTTATTAAAAAAAAAGTGAACATCTGGTATGGACTTCTTAGCGGACCATTTTTTTTCTTTACTTCTCGCGGTGCGTAAGTAAACTTCCTATTAATTTCGTAAATAAACTTAAGTTTTTTTACCATATTTATTCTGAACTTCTCGCGATACGTAAGTGAGCTTTAATCCTAACAAAGAAATGGTATATTTAACGGTGTGGACTTTTGTTGTCTGTTAACATGTTAACTGAACTACCGTAGCTTAATAAGTGGATTTCTCTTTTTTTACAACAATAAATAGGTGTGCTTATTCTTATACAACAAACTCTGGATTTCTTACAAGTGAACCTCACATTTATGATTTATGTACTGTACCCAAGAGAGAAGCATAGAGAGAGAGGAGCAGTTGCAACAGATCGTGGGAGAGGAATTAGATCGAATACGAGAGTAGCAGCAGCATCAAGCCAGCTACACGCTAGAGCATCTGGAGAAAATCCAGTCACTTGATTAGTACACGAGCTCCTAATTCATGGGGTTTGGGAAGCAGAGGGCGGGGGCGACCATGGGGAGCAGAGGGCCAGGGCCAGGAATGGAGAAAATCTGAAAACAAAAAAGTTAAATCTCCGTGGAAATGAATCAAACTCGTTTCACCCAAGCAATTAATCGCGGAGATGCAGTAGCGGCGGCGCTCGGAGGATCCCCGCGAAGCAGCGCAACTTGGCCGAAGTTCAGCAATAGGAATTGGAGGAGTTCCGAGATCGAGCGGCGGCGAGCCGGGATGGTACATCCCCGACGAGCAGCAGCTCACCAAGTGACAGCAGAGGGCGGCGTTACCAGAACGACACGGAGGCGGCTGCGGCTGCAGCTCGAGTCCTGGCCGCGGTGGACTTCGATGGGCGCCCGGTGTGAATTTCCGTCGGGCGACGCGTTGTACTCCAGTGGGGAAAGAGCGGCAGCCGGCCGTGTGCTACGCCACCTCGGCCTGAAGTTCGACGCGGTGGCTGCTCCGATGGGCTAGGTGCAGGGGTGGTGGTGGGCGACCGGGGCCGGACTGCCGGAGCCGGAGCCAGGCGAGATGGCACGGTGGTGGCAAGAAGCCGGGGAGGTGGCGTGGTGGTGGACCGCCGGGGAAGGATTTGGGGAGGCGGCGCGATGGTGGACCACCGGGGCAGGAGGCGGCGCGATGGTGGACCACCGTGGTGCCGCGGGAGGTTGGAGAAGGAGGGCGGCGCGGCTGGAGGGTGGCCGGCGGCGCGCGGCCTGCCTGGGTGGCGACGGTGGTGGCGAGAGGTCCGGTGGGGCAGGAGCACGTGTGGGAGAAGGTAGTTGGTTCGAGACGAGTGAGTCGTGAGGTTTGGGTAGTTTTTTTCCTCTCTGTACTGTTGCGTTTCGTTGGGTCAGGTCGGGATAAGAAGGTCTTTCTAACTAAAGACCTTCTTATCCCGAACCGGACCCAAACCCACCGGACCTCATAAGCCCGACCCGCCCCACACTGGAACCCACCTACCCCGCGCGACGCACGATCCCATCGTGCTCCTCCCGACCAACCCCCATCGACGACCTCTCGGTTCCCATCGTGCTCCTCGCTCCCGCCTCCGCCCGGATCCTCCCCGGCGCGCCGACCCCGCCCTGCCCGGTTCCTTCCCGGCGCGTCGCCCCCGCCCGATTCCTTCCTCGCGC
This sequence comes from Poa pratensis, assembly GCA_947311845.1. Classification (NCBI taxonomy): domain Eukaryota; kingdom Viridiplantae; phylum Streptophyta; class Magnoliopsida; order Poales; family Poaceae; genus Poa; species Poa pratensis. The sequence goes on from CAMZMU010000088.1 coordinate 21,679,941, forward strand.
GCCGTCTGCCACAGCGCCGCTCGGCTTTGAACCTGCTCCGCCGCCATACCTCCTTCCTCCCCACCGGCGCCGGAGGGCCTGCTCCCTTCAACGCATCTCCGGTGCCCCCCGGCATTGAACCTGCATTCATTGCTCACGGGACGGCGTCCGGAAGCCGCCCAGCCTCCATTCCCGGCGCCCCTTCCGCAGGGGCGGCGGCGGTCGTCCGTCACGTCCCAACCGGGGGATCCCGGCGGTCTGCCCTCCTCTGCATCCCAGTTCCGACGGCCGCCCCTCCCCGCCATCCTCACGTACTGCCCCGCGCGGCTCCACCACCACCGAAGCGAGGATGCCCGCGTGCTGCCCCGATCCAGCCTTTGCGCGGCCGACGGATGAGGCATGGTGGGGGCGCCACCACGGCGACGGAGAACACCGCGGCCGCTAGCGGAAAATCTGAATTGCAGTTTTGCACGGTGCAGTACTTGTTTTTTTATTATAGCGGTTTTATTATAGCGGTTTACTTGTTGATTTCCAACGGTTCATCTGTTTAATTGTAGCGGTTCACTTGTTGATTTCCGATTTTTTTTCTCCTTTCATCTCCATAGATTTCTGGAGCAAGGCCAGCGCCAAAACTGCAGAGGATGTCGTAGAGTGAGGAGCTGCGTGCTGGCTGAAGTTAAATAGGATCGGCAAGAGGATGGCAGGGTCGATGAGGCGGATCGATTAATCAAGTCGGCTTGTGATGGTAGCATGAAAGGAATCGTGATGGATTCGTTTTCTGCTACTTTTGTTTTTCAGATGATTGTTGGTAGTTTGTTGCTAGATACGATGTATCAGCCGTGGTGCATTCATTGTGCCCCATAGATTTATTAGCTGCTGCTGCCTCTCTTTCTACTCTGGACAACATGATCGCTGCCAAGGCTGGGATTTTTATTTTCAGCTAGCTGTGCGTACGGGTGTTTCCTATGTTCTTTTTCTAGAGTCTATTTTTTCTTTTTTGAAGTTCAGTATGTTGTTGTCATCGGTGTACGGGATTTTTATTTTGTTCTTTTTCTGTCGTTGTCACCTGAGTCCATCTTGAGGTATGGAGTTGATGGTCCTGGTTGACGAGCGGGTCTGAATTTTGCGCTGCTGTGTTATTGTTCGGTGACGTTCAGTGCATATGAGACAAAATTGAGTATATTTTGATTTTATTGCTTATGGGAAGTTCATTTTAACCGTGCTCGGAGTTCATATTATAGGTATCGGAAGTTCATCTCAACCTATATTGGGAGTTCTCTTAACCAGTCAGAAGTTCCCTATATAGAAAGAAGTTAGTTCTTAATTTTTGAGAAGTTCACGTTATTCTGAACAGAAGTTTACGTTATTCAAAACAAAGTTCACTTTTCTAGTCGAGGAAGATTAAAACAGGAGTTCAAATCGCCTATTCCCGAGGTTCACATTTGTTCTAGCAAAAAAAAAATCCTTCGGTCGTAAAAATGGTTCATCCAGAAGTTCACTATGGCACACCCAAAAGTTCACAAACGTGTAATAGGAAGTTCGGATGCTCTGTTTTTGTGTTGCGGAAATCGTACGCATGAAAATCATCGCTATGAGCTCCGTTTGTCCAAATCGACCGCCGCCGCGTGCAATTAGCTAGGATACGAGTGTATTTTGACACTCCCATGCCGAGTCATCCAATTCGAACACCACAAAAGTGCCAATTTTAAATTGATCCCATGTGGTCTTGTTTATCTGTTTTTCGTATTTTTAAAATTAAGAATAAACCATGTTGAATTTGGAAAATATTTCTACATGAAAAAGTTGCGCCTAGTCAATATCTTTCCAACGCCATATCATTTGTTACGTTTCGACGAACGGTTTGAAAGTAATTGGCAAAAAACTGTCCGCTGGATCTAAAATTTCAGAAAACAGTATTGTTTATTTTCGAATCTGCTCTTAAATCGTAAGGAATATTGAAAATTTGCCAGAGATAGCAAAGATGCGCATTTTCCATAGCTTTCCAACGGCGTATCATTTGCATCAATCCGATAAGTGGTTTGAAAATGGTGGCCAAAACACAGTACGGAAACTGAAAACTTCGCGAAAACATAGTGTAGTATTTCTGAAATTGTTTAAAAACCGTACAGAATTTGAAAAATACGTCAAGACGAAAAGGATGCGCATTTTTCATAACTTTCCAACGGCATATCATTTGCATCAATCCGACGAGCGGTCTAAAATTGGCGGCCAAAAAACAGTACAAAAACAGAGAAATTCGTGAAAACTGAATGTAGTATTTCTAAAATTGTTTCAAAACCATAAACAATTTCTAAAATCCGTCAAGACGAAAAAGGTGCGCAATTTTTATACCTTTCCAATGGTATATCGCAGCGTCGTTCCGATAATCGGTTAGAAAATGGCGTTGAAAATATTGTCCGCAAAACAGAAAATCTGGGAGTTCCGTCCGGAAGTTAACATAGTATAGAAACGGAAGTTCAGAAAAGGTACTCTGAATAGTTATTCAGAAACTGGTTCTTGAATAGCTGGAATAGCAGGTATAATCAACAACCAGTTGTAGATTAAGAATCTACAACCGGCGTCTCCCTATAGATTATAGAGCGATGCGAGGTCCACACCGTCCTCACCTACTATATCTCGGGCCGAGCGAGTGAGTGACGGCGGAAGCCGGCGCGAGGGAGCGAGGCCCGTACACGGCACAGCCCCACCCTAACCACCTCCTACTCCGGCGCCGGGCGGGTTGGCGGGCGCTAGGGATCCCGCGTCGCCGTCAGTAACCATCCCGCGCGGCGCATGCTGCCACCCCACGCGCCGAACGCCGGCAGGTGGCGCGAGCCAGGCCGCCGGCCGTCGCCGCCCACCAACCGCACAGCGCCCCGCATCCCCGCCTTCATTCACGTTGCCCCGTCCCCACGCAGCTCCGCCGCCTGCCTTCCCCCTTGGCGTCCCGCGTCCTAGCACCGCTGGATCGAACCCCATCCCGTCGGAGCTTTGCTGGTCCTGGGCCGCAGCGGTTCTCGATCAACCTCGGCGCCCCTTTCCCACCCATCCACAGCCAAGGCGTCCTCTTCCGGCGCCGGCACAGACGACCCAGACCCCTCTGCCGCACTCGATCGGGACCCTCAACCACGACAGCCTCGGCCCTCCGGCCGTCGCGCTGACTCGAAGCACCCCCACCGTCGGCCTAGCTCCTCTGCCACGACCCCGCTCCCCCATTCCCCTCAGGGCAGCCTCTTGCTGAATTGGCGTCGAGCATGCTCAATCCATGGAAAAAATCGGCCCAAGTCTAGCTCTGTCATCGGCCGTGGTAAGGCGAGCACGGGGACGAGAGATGATGAGTTTCCCCTTTGTTTCAGAAAAGTTCAGGTTGTGGCCACGGGCAGTACACCCAAGTTCAGTTTGTGGCCACCGCGTTGGTCCTCCATCTCGGCGGTGGCTCCCTAGGTTCAGCCGCTCACCGTGGATCCCAGTCCGAAGCCCGCCTCACTCCTCGTTGTTCCAGGACCTCTCAGCTGGCCGCCCCGCCATTCCCAGCCCCACCGTCCTAGCGTCCTACGCCGCAGACGCGATTCAACCACCGCCCCAGGGCCCTTGCCCAGCTGCCGCCTGGTACCACGCCGTGGCTTGCTAGACCAGGCGATTCCGCCGTTCAGCGCCGGACGCCATGCGCGAACCAAGCAATTGAGCTCCGTGTCGTTTTTTTCTTCAGTAATTTTTGTTGAGGGATTTATTTCTTCGGTTAGCTTCGTGTTCCCTACATCTCAGTCTCAATCAATTTTGATTTTTTCTCTGAATTGCAGCTGCAGCAGCACTGCAAACTGTGTTAAAAAAGCTTGTACTGCTGGGGACTAAAAGCTTGTACTGCTGGGGACTAAGCTAGGGAGCTGATCTAGGCTCCCGCATTGCCGGACCTTGCCGCATTCACGCCATAGATTTCTGGATATCAATCCACTCATGGTGGGGGCTGTTCTAGTTATTAATTCGGATTATGGGCTGCATCAAGCCACGGAGGAGGAAGCCGCGTCAATCTTGAGCTGGGACTGCACTTCTCCGAGTATACATCCGCCTGAACATCTCCACCTCTGCTTGTGCTTCTGTTTTTATCATTTGCATGCCTTCAGCTCGTGTCCATGCAATCCACAATACAGACGAGTTTACGGTGATTTAATTTCTCTTCTGGTTCCTCTCATTCAATCATTTTCTCCCCGTTCAGTATGGTCATTAGTAAGCATTGCACTGTTAGGATCTCGCTAGGGTTCACTCAATTATCCCGGATACACACGAATTCGAGTACAGATTGGTGTCGAAATGAGGAAGAAGAAAAGGGATACAATCAGAGACGCAGCTCTGCCAGTGCCACACATGGCTTTGATCACGCAGGATGTTTCTCTTCTCCAGGTGCTGCTGTCTATGTAGTGGTTGGTGAGCGTCAGTTGGTCCACTCCGGGCCAACTTGTCGCCTGTTGGGCTGAACTAGCCTTTTAGGCCGAGCTGGGCGACGAGCGAGGCCCAGGCCTTCTTCATCATCGCCTCTGGCTGTAGAGCTGCTGACATCCCTCCTTCTTGTGTAACGGCTTGTCCCCAAGCCGCTATATCTGGAAATTGTTGCAGCAGCTCAAGCTTGTCCTCCCAGGTGATGTCCATGCTACTGTCGGGTGGCCATTGCACTTGTACTTGTTCGCGACGACCAGTTGGAGATTGGCGCCAGCGGTGACCAATGATCTTGACAGGCACAGCTGGAACATCAGAAATGACAGGAAGTGAAACCGAGGCTGTCATACCTGTTTTGAGGACCTCCCGTAGCTGGGGGACATGAAAAACAGGGTGGATTCTGGAATCTGGTGGAAGGCCAACTTCATAGGCCACTGGGTTGATGCCCTTGGTGATTTTGTAAGGTCCAAAATAGCGGAAAGAGAGCTTGTGGTTGATGCGGCGATTGACTGAAGACTGGACGTAGGGCTGAAGTTTGACAAAGACTTCTTCGCCCAGACTGAAAGTTCGCTCAATACGCTTCTTGTCCGCCTGGTTCTTCATGTACTGCCGTGCATGGTTCAGATTGTGCAGGAGCAGGTGTTGCATCTTCTTGCGGTCAGAAAGCCCGTCTTCCAAAGAAGGAGCAGTGCAAGTGAACGAATCATCGATACCCCAGTGCCTTGGTTCGTGCCCGTAGAGCGCCACGAATGGGGACATTTTGATTGCCGAATGAAAGCTTGTATTGTACCAGAATTCAGCGAGTGACAAAAACTGGCTTGAACACATTGGTAACTCCAGATATGCTCTTCGCAGTATTAGCTTGAACAACATCAGTTGGACAGATTTTATCTCTGCCACATGTCGATGCACTCCCTCAAAAATATTGCCACGACAGTAGTGTGATACCAGAGAGTACTCATGTGAAAATAGCCCTGCTAGAACACATTGGCTCACCTTGGAAGAAACACAGGTGGGTACTGCCACAGGTCACACGCCATTGGGAATATAGGAAGTTGAATCTTGTAACCCATAGATCAATGAACAAAAGTAAGTTAGTAGTCCCAGCAAGAAGATACTTCACATCCAGAATAGAGAATTGGACTGCCGTGCTGACATCAAAACATTCTCCATTCAGTTGCCAAGCTATTGCCCATTGAAATAATGCCAAACCATATCGGTCTGCACTAGTCAGGTCAAGGAATAGGAAATTGAACCAAGGAGTGTGCCACAGCTGTAAAACCCTTGCATCTCTGCTAATCAGACCACTCACTGTAATTTCTGTATATTTTGCGCATGGTTTCTTCAGAAATTTTTCTGAAACATTCAGGCTCATACCAAGAGAAGTAAACTTCTCCTCTCGGTCAGCAGTTTGCTGCACACTGGTGAACTTCTCTTCTCGGTCAAACTCACATCGCAAGCAAATATGCAGTGTTCTAATCCAAGATAGACTGTCAGGAAAGTGGTACATCACACCAACAACAACTGACAATTCTCCATAGGTACCTTGAAGTGGTGGCCTTGGTTCCGTGATGTGCACACCATCAGGAAGGCCGCCGAACAACGGCCAGGGTATTGGTCGGAGCTTGCTGCTATCACACAAGTTTAAGTACAGATGAGGAGGCGGCCAAGGTGTGTGATACTGCATGTTCTCCTGGTGCCAGCTTGAGGACAACAGCTTGTAGGTCGAGTGGATTGGAAAAACCAACAGAGATTGAACAACCTGGACTATAGGCACTTGATTGGTCAGATGAATCGCGTCGAGGCATGCCCTCGAATGGTTGATGGGCGCCAATGCCCCAAACACTTGGGTAGTAGGAGCCAAGGACAAAGACGGTGTCGCAGACGGGGTGAACGCAGACACCAACGCATAGACGCCGATGTGTGGGCTTCCCGGCGATGAGGTGGTTACCGTGGATGCTGCACCCTTGCTGCCCTCGTCGTCGATGGTTTCGTCACTTGCTGCTGCGGCAGTGAACACAGGGATGACGTCGACGGTGGCCGTGGACGATATCGGCGCTGCTGCTGGGGTGGACACAGGCCTCAACTCATTGGCGTCGCTGCTTGGACATTCTGTCGAACAGATCACGGGCGACACAATGGTGATGCTGGTAGAACCAGCAGGAGTGACCGTGAGAGACTCCTGGATAGTGGTGACCGGAGCCGGGCGCGCGGCCGTCCTTGCCAACATGGTGACGAGCTCGGCTGTGGTTGATGGCTTGGAGTCGTTGCAGGTGACTTCCTCATGTGATAACAGAGTTAACAATTCCTCCACAATGTGTAACTGACTGGACACAAACGATGATAATGGCCTAGGTATGAACATGTGCCATTCTTGTGTGATCCACATGCCCCAAGGTGGAGGCCATGGTTGCCACTGCACTGTGTCATGCTGCTGCACCTCGTCAGACAGCACGTACGCGGGGACCTCTGGGAACAAACTCCACGGATCTGGAGGATGTGGGGGCACTGGTTTCAGCCATGGCTGATATGATGAGAGCATAGCGGGCACCCCAAATTCAGAACTGGGCACCGGTATTACTGTCAGCGAAGCGCCATGCTTGCCGTCGTCATTGTCGGGGCCGAGTTCAGTGGATATCACCTCGTTGGTCGCAGACATGGCTGGTGAAACATGTGAAGATGACGACCCGGATGCCTGCAACAGGGGTGGTGTCGTGGTTGCAGGCGTGGGCGCCGGTGCGTTGACGACTTGGGTCACGCAATCTGTCGAACAGAGCGCGTGCACCACCGTGGGAACAGCACCAGTGACCACCAGTGTCCTCTCAGCCGTAGGTGCAGCATCCTTGATGGGCTCGCCATCGTCGAGGGTACTGTCACCTGCTGGAGTTGTAGCGAGCACATGAATGACGTCGACGGTGGTAGTGCCTATCGTCGTTGCCGCCGTGGCCGGAGGAAGCTTGGTGGCGAGATGCGCCGCCACCGATCCACTCGTCGCCGCAGCAACCGCAGGTTGCACGCGTTGGAGGTCCGCCGCCGTGGCCTGGAGTTTGGCGAAGCGGGCCTCCAGGTCCAGCTTCCAGCCGCAGAGATCGGTGAGCTGGGTGGACCGCGCCTCGATCTGCTGTGCCATGGATGCGATGGTGCTTCCGTTCGCGTCGATGGAGGACTTGATCTCGGCCGCATCCTTGCGCATGGCGTCCAGATAATCCTTGAGCGCAGGATCCATGGTGGCTAGTAGGTGACGCCGATCTGCAGCGTATTGACGAGTTTCTGGAATTTTTGTGGGTGAATTTTTTGGTGGATCTGATGGCTCTGATACCACGATGTTAGGATCTCGCTAGGGTTCACTCAATTATCCCGGATACACACGAATTCGAGTACAGATTGGTGTCGAAATGAGGAAGAAGAAAAGGGATACAATCAGAGACGCAGCTCTGCCAGTGCCACACATGGCTTTGATCACGCAGGATGTTTCTCTTCTCCAGGTGCTGCTGTCTATGTAGTGGTTGGTGAGCGTCAGTTGGTCCACTCCGGGCCAACTTGTCGCCTGTTGGGCTGAACTAGCCTTTTAGGCCGAGCTGGGCGACGAGCGAGGCCCAGGCCTTCTTCATCATCGCCTCTGGCTGTAGAGCTGCTGACATGCACCAACTAATGGGTGTTCTTCTTGTTACTTCTGGACACAAGCTGTTTGTTTTTATGTATGAATGAGAGCTGAAAAATAATATATGAGGAAATTTGAACGAGCAAGTGAATAATCTTTATATAATATGAAAATAAAGCACGGGGAAGTACACACACCTGCCACGAGCAGCACTCTGGTTCACTCTGGTTCAAATACGGAAGTACAAATTCAGAAAGTTTGTTACCAACTTACCATCGCTGTGCATACTTGTTGCCGTAGCACTACAATTTTTTTTAATGATTTAATCAATATAAAAAGAGTACACATATTCATTTTTTTTCTGACATGTACTGATGGGGAGTATCCTCTGAAGTGTATAGAAAAAAATCATCCTTCACTTCAGCCTCTGACATTTCTCCACGAGCAGTTCCGTTGTCCTTTTTTAATTAGCAGTACGGTTGTTTATTAAAGGGAAGTCAAACTTTGCGCCAGGGTAGTTCAGCAACAAAAAGTTTACATTTAGGTTCATAAAATCAATCGGCAAAATGATCATCGAGAAGTAAACATGATCAAAAAGAGAAGTAAAAGAGAAGATTTTTATTTGGGAAGTTCATGCACTGGAATGCATTCATGCGAGTGTGTGCACTACAGTTGTTTACTCATGGGAAGTAGTTATTCATCTGTGCATTTTCCATGTCGGGCTTCCCGGAGCCGGTCCAAATGCCACCGATGCGGCAAGATTGTCAATCTGCCTTCCGTATAAAAAATTGTGTTTATGCTAAAAGACAAGAGGGAAGTACAGGATAGGTTTAAATGGCAGTACAGGTTGAACAAGGGGGAAGTACAGGTCGACGGCTCCTCAGCCTCGATAAAAACCGGTATTTCTAATAGATGCGTCTTTTCAGTCTGAGCATTTTGAGTGGTCATATATCTAAACGGACACCGTATGAGAAAGTTATGCCTGAATTACTAAACACTAATTACGAAAACTACTTGGGCACTTGGGCAGTACAATCGAATTAACAGAGAAGTTCAGGTATGTGTCTAGAGAAGTTCAAGTACGTTTCCAGGGAAGTTCAGATATTTTGTTAGGGAATTTCACATGCCACCGGGAGGTTTAGTGAAACCGTAAAATATCCCGCCTATAAGTACACATAAGTAATTTGAGAAGTACATAACTCACTTCTGAGAAGTACAAGTGATGTATGAACATGTTTTAGTGAATAATACTCGCAATTCTATTATACATATATTTTAGTTTTCATTTTCAGTTTTGGTAGATAGCCACTGACTTCATCTTTCCAACGCAACAAGAATCACTCAATTCCGAGGTCGGATGGGTTGTCAAATAATTTATCAAACGTGTAAAAATGGTTTGACCGAACTTTGACCGCCAAAAAAGCCCACCTAGAAATCGATTTTTGAGATTTCCGTTACCGGTTTTACCGGTAAATTTAATAGATGCGTCTTTTTAGTCCAAACATTTTGAGTGGTCATAAAGCTGAAATGAAGATCATATGAGAAAGTTATCGTTGTTTTACTAAACGGTAATCACAAAAATTACGGCGGCAGTACACGTGAATCAACCGAGAAGTTCAGATACGTGTCGAGAGAAGTTCACGTACCCTGTTTTTTCGGGGCGGAAATATATCATAGTAATCTCATCGATTTGAGCTTTGTACACATCAAATGTCAGTAGCCAAGGCTTCATATGGTGTAATATGACTCTAATTGTGATAATCAGTGCATTTCATGCCGAATTAAAGTGTTAAACTCGTCAATTTGATCTCGCCACTCCCGTGAAACACCATTAGCGTGATGTTAGAACTTTTAAAATTACTTTTAAAGTGTAAGAAATTTGAAAATTCGATCAACACGAAAAAGTTGCGTATCATTGTTATCTTTCCAACGACATATCTTTTGTATCATTCCGATAAGCGGTTGAGAAACGCCGGACAATTTACTGTCCGCCCGTATAAGACGTTACAGATTAGTGTATTTTTAAAATTACTTTTAAACGATGAAGAATTTGGAAAAACCGTAAAAGAATAAAAGTTGCGGAATTTCAATAGCTTTCCAACGGCATATCATTTGCATCATTTCGATAAGTGGTTGAAAAAATATTCAAAAAATACGCTCTCTGTTGTATTTTCAGATTTGAGTATTTTCAAAATTAGTTTTGAACCGTAATGATTTTGGACTAACACCGTGAGATATAAAAGATGCGGAATTTCATTAGCTTTTCAACGGTATATTATTTGCTAAATTCCGACAAACGGTTAGAAAACTACATAAAAAATACGGAACTTGTACTTCTCGATCACATGAGCAGTACATGTAGAACAGAAGGGCAGTACAACTTCGGTTGTAGATCCTTATTCTACAACCGGTTGTAGAATAGCTGACAGCTATATATATATATATATATATAGGGTGGGACTATTTAGAAACCCCCTTAAGAGATGCTCTAAATAACCAGTTTCTTATCCCGATCCAGTCCCGACCCGCAACTAAACAAACAAACCGGTCAACTCAGCCCACCCGATCCCACCACCTACCCACGATTCCATCCCCACTTCCCCACCTTCTTCCACCTCGATGCGCCTCGCGCCGCCCCGGGAGGGCCCCGACCTTCGCCTCGCGCCGCCTGGGAGGGAGGGCCCCCGACCTCATCCGCGCCGCGCCTCCCCGGGAGGGCCCCAGACCTCCGCTTCGCGCTGCCGGGAGGGCGCCCAACTCCACCCCTCCTCCTGCATCTTCCACGGCGCCCAAGCCTACCTCCTGCCCCGCGCCGCCCCACCTACGTCCTCCACAACGCCGCTGCGTACCTCCTCCACCGCGGGCGCCCACTGGGCATCCTTCCTTCCTCCACATCCGCCTCTGGATTCCGGCCGCCATACCGGATTTGGAGCCCTGAACTCGCCAAGGCGGCCGGTCATGCGCCATCGACTGGCTCGCGTCCCGGCGGCCGCGGCCCACGCGCGCCCCGGCGGCCTACCACCGTGCGCCTCCAGCGACCCACACCAACGCGCCTTCCCCAGTCCTCCACGTGGTCAACGCCGCTGCCCACCGGACGGGTTGCTCTGCTGCGATGTGGAGCTCGCCGGCGTCCCGGCCCTTTGCTTCCCGACGCGCGACCCACCCTCCCAGCACCGCGCCCGCCATCTGCTTCCCCGGCGCTCGCCCTCGCCGTGCTCCTGCGCTGCTTCTTCGGAAGGACCGGCACTTCACCAACGGAGTTCACAAGGGCGCCGCGCGGGAGTCCATTGACGCCGATGTAGGAGTTCACCCGGTGCTCGGGACGACGACCGGAAGCCGCGTCGCCCCGCTGCGGCCTCAACCCCTTCAATCCGCGCCGGGACTCTGCACCACTGGAGCCCCTCACCAGCCCAACCCCACCTACTCCCGCCGTGGTCCAACTATGCTGTCCGGCGAGACAGTTGCTGCCCTGCCCACGCTCGCCCATTGGAGCCACCACTGCTCGCTGACGGGAGGAACCCCTTCGTGTTTGAAGTTCAGAAAAAGAACTAGCGCTGGTTGTTGCTCGATAGTTTAGTTCTTCCCTTGTCTTCTTCTTCAGAACCAGTTGATGCTGCTGCTACGTGTTGTTGTCTTGTATTGAAACATGCGGTGGCAGAAGATAAGGTTCCATCGAGTGGTGGAGAAAAAATAAGTGTTTGTTGAATTCTATTGTTTGCATTTTTTACAGGCTACATGTATTGATGTTACTCTATCGAGCATTTCTCTTAGGCAGTTCGACTAGGCCCCAAAAGGAAATTCACGTTCCTGTAAAAAAAATAAAATGTAGATGTCATCGGTTGCAGGTTATTATTTTAGACAAATTTTAAATCTCCTTCGACAGTAAACTTGCTGAGAGGTTCATAGTTTTAAAATTGGAAGTTAAGATCATCCATCTTGGAGGTTCGCTATTTCAATATTGGGAGTTTAGATTGTCTATCGGAGGGAAAAATATTCCAAAATATCACCATTTAGAAAAAGTAGTTAACGTGATGCTATTTTCATCGTGCGGGCAAAAAAGTTTGGGGCAACAAAAAATCCCATAAATATTTAGAAAAAATAGAAATCGATACAAATGTCCAGTGACACTATTTTCAGATCTTTTCCGTCCATCTCGGAGGTTCGCTATTTTTAGATCGGGAGTTCAGTTCTCCCCGACCGCGTCGGATAATTACTCCTTTCTCGGAAGTTCACCCAGATCATAGAAGGAAGTTCATGCTTAAGTTTCGAGGGGTTCACTTTGTACCGAGCAGGAGTTCAACACGAACTTGAATAAATCAGAAGTTAACTTTCAACGCATCGGAAGTTTAGCTCGAATGCACTGCAAGTTTCCCTTTAGGTCGGTGAAAAAAAATCAAATCAAGAGATTGGAAAAAAAGGTTAGAATTTTTTTCTCGTGAAGTTCATAATTTATAGAAGTTTAGTCTCATAAAATTGCGAAGTTCAAAGTATACAATCTCGAAATCTAGTTCGAATAACAACATGAAAACAGGGAAAAATCTAAAAAAATACAGCAGTTTGTATATTTGAAACTGCTCTTAAACCACATATAATTTTAAAAAATGGTCCACATAGTAGGATGCGCAATTTTCATACCTTTCCAACGGTATATCATTTGCATCGTTTGGACAAACGGTTTAAAAACTAAAAAAAAAATAATGCAGGATACGGAATAAAAATTTCGCGATCGGAAGTTCACCATCGCATACCCGGAAGTTTACAATCGTGTAAAAGGAAGTTCGAATGCTCTGTTTTTCTGGGCGGAAATCTTACGCATAGAAATCGTTGATACGAGCTCCGTTTCTCCAAATCGACCACCGCTACGTGCAATTGGTAATGATATGAGTCTAATTTGACACTCCCATGTTGACTCGCCGAATCCGAACATCATAAATATGTCAATTTTAAATCGATTCACATGACGTCTCGTTTATCTGTTTTCGTATTTTTAAAATTAATCAAAAACCGTATCAAATTTGGAAAAAGTTTCTGTACGAAAAAGTTACGCCTTGTCAATATCTTTCTAACGCCATATCATTTGTTATGTTTCGATGAGCCATTTAAAAGTAATTGACCAAACACTGTCCGCTAGATCTAAAATATCAGAAAACAGTATTGTTAATATCTGAAACTGCTCTTAAACTGTAAAGAATTTCGAAAATTGACTAGAGATAGCAAAGTTGCGCATTTGTCATAGCTTTCCAACGGCGTATCATTTGCATCAATCCGACCAGCGGTTTGGAAATGGCGGCCAAAAAAATTACGAAATAGGAGAAAAACGTGAAAACTGAGTGTACTATTTCTAAAATTGTCTTAAAACTGTAAGGAATTTGGAAAACTCGTCACGACAATGAATGTGCGCAATATCCGTAGCTTTTCAACGGCGTATCATTTGCATCAATCCGACGAGCGGTTTGGAAATGGCGGCAAAAAAACAGTACCAAAACGAACAAATTGGCGAAAACTGAGTTTAGTATTTCTAAAATTGTTTTGAAATCGTAAAGAATTTGGAAAACCCGTCAAGACGAAAAAGGTGCGCAATTTCTCTACCTTTTCAACGGTATATCGCATGCATCATTCCGATAAACGGTTCAAAAATTACGTTGAAAATACTGTCCGCAAAACAGAAAATCTGGGAGTTCCGTCCGGAACTTAACATAGTATACGAACGGAAGTTCAGAAAAGGTGTTCTGAATAGTTATTCAGAAACTGGTTCTTGAATAGCACGTCAATTCAACTTGGTTAGTTATGGTTAGACAAGGAAAGCTCAGGGTCGTCATGGATATCTTTCCCGGAGATTCACCTGAGATCGCTGCTGGCGACCGAGAACACGTCAGGTCGACAGAGCTAGATTCACCACATGGACACGGCCGGCGGAGGAAAGGAACGTATATATTGAGAGTGGATGCATGTTTCGTCTTCGCACCCACGTGTGACTAGGGCCCCATGAGTCCATGATAAGTACTCGTGTTTAGGCCTGTGCGCGCGGAACACATGAGTTTCACAGGTCTTTTGCCTTAATTTCGTGGTAAAAGTCAATTTTGGCAGGATTTCAAGCACTAGTCTTTGTTAAGTTATTGATACTGATACCCGCAAAAAAAAGTTATTAATTCTGACGCAGTAGGATTATTTGTGCAATACAAAATGAACCCTACCTGCATGTGATGTGACGGTACCTTTTCCTTTTGGAAGGAAATTTCATTTAATCGGGACATATATGATCTTCATGAGATCTCACGAGACTTGACTTGATTGATGGATTGCCTTCGCTAGCTTATGATCTTGACACAGATCTGGTTCCATCTACTGCATAAGCTTTAGACCAAAGACTAGTGATGTCGTCGTATGTGTCAAATACAATGAAAATATATGTACTCCTTTGGTCTATATTCTCAAGATGCTCCAAGATCAAAATTTGTTTCTATGTGCATAATCCAACACTTGATATTTATTGGGACTTTTGTCGCAAGTCTTGTTTGAGCAGTTGCATGTAAAGTTGATGCTCTGCGTGTAGAAAGCATTAGATCAGGATTCTCAAGGTTCTGGTCCACAGTCATATCAAATATCCATGATCTCATGAGGATTACATGGAAAAACTCAAACACATCTTGTTCGTCAGTCGACCGTCTGCATCTTTCGTCTAGATCTTGCACAACAACTTTGCATGTGATTAAACATGCTCGACAGCGACCGTGTTGGTTGACTGATCTGACATGAGCAAATCTAGAAAAGGTTCGACCTATGTATAAATTGAATTAACTATACACATCGGGTACATTTCATGTCTAAGCTGAATGTACATCACGTAGGTAGCATATTACGAGTGCTATTGTTCCTAATGAAAGTAGGATACACCACACGTCAGCGCCTAGTGCATTGAATATACGAATATTGTACACCTTCATCATTCCTAAAAAATGCATTCCATCGTTCTTCAACACATCCCCGAAATTGTACACCTTCATACCTCTAGCTTTTGTCACCAATAAAAATTTGACCTATCCCCCTTTGCATTGTTAATTTCATCCACACTATTCTGATGCCGATTCTCTCAAACTATATAAAAGTTCGTCAAAATTCCATTGTATTAACAACTTGTTCAATCTCTAACGTTCAAGGTTTGCATGTGTCCCTCCAACTGTAGGACATAAGAGTGTAAGTTTGGGCTGTTTGTTTGAAGAGATATTATTTGTTGCAATATAACTACAAGAAATATGCTGACTAATGACACTCAAATTTGGTCACTAAAAGGTCATAATTTTTCATCTATGACCTTTTTGTGACCAAAATCTGAAGGTCACATACCGAGCGTCTCAAACGGTCATATGTGACCTTTTTTTTTGAATTGGTCATAACCATCTATGACCAAATCTGAGTGTCATAACTCTTATGACCAATTTATTTGGTCACGCGTTGTCTGGCGTAGCCACGTCAGATCCTACGTGGCTAATCCTACGTGGCAAAATTGCGACCAAATGGGAAGGTCATAGAACAACAGAATCAGCCCAGTCCAGTTTGGTGCTTTATATGGGCCAAGCCCAACAATTCAGCCTTTTTTATTGTTTCTTTCTTATCAATTTCTGTCAGCTACATGGGCCAACCCCAACATTTAAGCCTTTTTATTTTTGGGATGTGGCCTTATTACTTTTCTTTTTCCAAATGGATCCCACTTGTCAGTATCTGGAAAAAGGGTCCCAATTGTAAGTTTCTAGAAAGTGGGACCCAAATGTCACGTCCTGGTAAGTGGGTTCAAAATGCCAGGTTATGATTTGCGGGTCCCAGCGGTTCTTCAGATATTAATTCCCAGTACAGAAACAGACGTAAAAATTTCAAACTGAGCAAACTTGGCATATCACAATCAAACATAATTCAAACCATGTTTACGCTCAATCATAGTTTACATCAGGTATCCAACTACCAAAACCACAACTAAATATAGAAATCAAACTAGCTAACGAAGTATAACTAACTCCAATTAGCTAGTGAACTCTAAGCTTCTTCCCTTCCAACCATGATCGAATGCCAGCATCTGCATGTTATAGACCAGAATGGTTAGGAACGATAAAAAGAAAACAATGAAACAAAACAGGATTGCACCAATAATATCATACGAAACTGCATATGAGCTAGAACAATGCCAACAGCACTATGCACTGTTCATACACCTACACACTGAGATCTTATACAGAGGAGAGGCTACATACCCAAGTAAAAACGATATGTTCCTTTCATATAAAGATCTACCCCTGTATAGTAGCATGCTAAGATTCTATGCATCAGACCTAAACAAATATCATATGCAGTATCAGATCTACCCATGTAATTTATAGCAACATGAACTTTGTTTATTTTAAGCCACTTAACTCTTTGAAAAAATAATTTCCATTTTATTTCACTTTAAGAATCAAGTGCATTCACTTCTATAACAATAGCAGTCCAATCCAGATTCAACTAAAGACTCTCCAGCGGAACATCTGACCAGCAAGTCATAAAACTAAGCTAATAGAAAAGGGGAGGGATCCTCCTCCAATCGACACAAGTGCCCAAAGGTGGGATTATACCTTGAAGGAGACAAGGTACGACCCAAAGGTCCAGCAGCTTGCTGGCATCGCAGCCGGTGACTAGGGTTCCGATGATCCCTGCAAGCAAGCTCGTATGATGTTACTCCAAGAAATTGCGAGCAATGTAAGCAAACAGTAGTATAACCAGACCATGATTTGAAGAACAATATTTTATTATTGCAGTTCTTTAAACTTTAGCTAGATAACAGAATTTTGACACTCCAAAAATGGATGAAGTCCATCATCTGCAAGTTATAAAACAAAATGTTTTGGAAAAAAATAAAAGCAAAATGAGGCATGGATAGCAGTGAGACAAAATATTAATTATCAGCATCATTATGGTTGCTGGCAGCAAACATTAGGCAACCGGTAAATACTACTGCCAGCAGCCAGTAGTATATTGGTGAGAAACAACAGTACATCTAATTGGATATTAACTACAAGGACAATCTAACAAGGCAATCAATAGTAAATAAACAAGAGAAGAGAAGGTTTTAGCTGGATACTATGGAGTAAGCAACATGAGCATTATATTCATCACATGGTGGGGACTACATGGGGTTGAAATATAACTCAAAACTAATAAGAATATAAACACTGCTATGGAATAAAGTGTTGTGATATATGCGATCCATGGCTAACAAATAACAGCAACTATAGACAACAAGGCTCTCCGGTGAAACATCATGATCAGCAAATCAGAAAAGTATGCTATTGGGCGTGATAGAACGACCTGCCCTGTGCGGTGTCGTTGATTAAGTTGAACAACCACCAGGTCATAAGACTACTAGCCACATAACCTATAAGAAAATGCTTATGTATTCAACAAATATGCAGAACTAAAATTAACATCGCAGCGAAGTTAGCTTAAATGGATTACATGACAACATTTAATGCTGGAAAGAACACACGATAGGGAACGAATGGCATGCAATAAGAAAAATATGCGACCATGGAATTTCCCATGACTGTATATATTCACAAAAATAATATCTACAACATTACAGAACAGACCAAGCTGAATCCATCCGCTTAGTGCCGAAGAGGAGACCACATCCTCAAGAACACTAATGTGCACCTGCATCAACCAGAAGCACTAAACTGAGATTGCATCATGGAAACTCAAATTGGCGATCGATTGGGCAAGCAATGTAATATATAAGCCCACATGCAATAGATGAACTACTGTCTTACAACAGCTCAAAGTGGCAGTAGCTCAAAAACAAGCATTGTTCAAAGACAAACCACACCATGGGGAGCAAAATTTAAAATTAACAAAACAGGAGTTGTTACATGAGTCCAGCAACTCTCTGAAAATGCCTCTACTACATGCAATCAACCAATATTGCTGATCATGTTTCTAGTACACAAATCTAGAGTTGGTTTACAATAGTTATGATTTAAAAACTAACAAATGGAATGAAACGGACGCCTCTCAACTCATATACCTACATAATTGATGCATCGAAACCCTAAGACGCCATGAGAAATCAGAGGAAAAGAGGGGGAGGGAGGGCAGAGACTCACATCGTTTGGGCGTCGGTGCCGGGGCCAGAGATGTCGATGTAGACCTTGCCATGGATCTTGAACACCCTCTAAAAGTCGCGGGCGAGCTTGGAGTCCTTGTAGATGAAGTAGCCACCACCGACGGTCGCGTCTCCCGCCCTAATCGACCCGGCCGGGACGTTCCCGAGCGTGTTCTTGCTGCAACTGCACCACCTGCGCCCTGAAACACCAGTAATACATCAAAAAAAGTCAGATCTGAGCCGTCTCTGTTGTGGTAAAACGTCAGAAGAAGATGGGGGAGTGGATCTGCGGGCGGTGATGTCGGGAAAGTGGTTATTCGGCGGCGGCCTTTTCCAGGGTTGACCCGTAGCGACTTGTAACATCCCAAAAATATTAATCAATATTATTATTCCAAAAATGAGAGCCAACAAAAACTTTTGTTAAATATTATGTGTTGTCTGCAAAATATTGCTTGTGGTAATTAATCCTTGTTGCTTGTGTTATTTCTTCTTGCTAGTGGTTTGTTGTTTGCTCTAAATAAAAGCAAGAAGAAAAGAAAAGAATTGAAATAGCAAATAAAGCAAGAAAAATAAAAGTGACATTTGTGTCCCACAAATTCTCCAAGTGAGAATTTCAAATGGTTTCAAACAAAATTCAGTGGAGTGGGTTTATAAACACTCCCCATTTTGTTCCTACCACTTTCCCCTCTCAAATATTATTTTTGAACTAGTTTTAAAATTCTAAAATCAAAACAAATTGAAATATATTAAAATGCCTTAATTAAAACACTTTAAAAGAAAATGTTTCAAAACATTTTATTATTTTATGCCAATTTTTGTGGAGCTTCTGTACATTATGGGAAGGCCCCACAAATTTTTGCAAATTTTTCTAAAATGTTTAAATACCCTAATTAAATCCTAGAAAACCTTCTGGATTTAACAGAAGGACTAAAACAGAAATAAAAAAAGAGGCAGAGAGGAGGCAGGGGGTTTTCTGCAAAAACGTCATCCCCTACCTCTCTCCCTCGCCCCGACGTGCCGCCGTGTCACCACCACCGTCGTCGCCGTTTTCTTCGCCGCCCGGACCCCCCCCCCCCCGCAGCGCTCGCCGTGCCTCTGCGCCTCTGCACCGCAGGGAAGAAAAACGGAGCCCTCTCCCGTCGCAGTTACGCCGCGGTTCCCCGACGGCCGCCGCGGAGGACTTGGACGGCGCCGAGCAAATTGGCCCCCCTCTCTGCTCCCCGACACGCACCGCTTATCTAGATGGTTCTAGAGCGTTACCGGACCCCGTTAAGCACCAAGCCGCCACGAGCCCCTGCACCCTCGCCGCGTAATCGAGGAATTGGTCGCCGTAGACGCGCCATGGCCGCCGCCGTGGACCTCGACCACCATGGACCGCCCCAAGCCTATAAAGCCACCATGAGACCTCACTGAAACTCCACACCCCTCCCTCGATCTCTCCCTCGCTTCGATTTGGCCTGTGCACCGCCAGAGGGCAGTGCACTGCCGCACCCGTCGCCGCCGTTGAGGTCGAGCATCGTCGCAACACCACACCCTTCCATTTTCTCCTCTCTGGCCTCTACACTCTTCCTTGTGGACACAGCACTCACCCGAGCCTCTTTTCCCTCTTTTTAGTGCACGGACGCGACCCCGAAGCTCCGCCGGAGTTGCTGCCCGTCGCCGAGGAAGTGCGCGACATCGCCGCCGTCGACAGGAGCTTCCCCAGGAACTGCTACTCGCCCCATCGCCTTCCCCGAGTCTCCGCCGTCGATCCACGCCTTCGCCGAGCCTTC
The DNA here is from genome assembly GCA_947311845.1 of Poa pratensis. NCBI lineage: Eukaryota > Viridiplantae > Streptophyta > Magnoliopsida > Poales > Poaceae > Poa > Poa pratensis. The sequence goes on from CAMZMU010000088.1 coordinate 21,699,850, forward strand.
CCGGGCCCCCTAGGTGAGTCTCCGATCATCACCGTGCCGCCGGCGCGGCGGCGCCGCCCAGAAATGGTCGTCGCCGTTCGCGGGCTCTGAGAGCCGTTGGATCTAGATCCAACGGCAACGTACCGCTTCGCTGTAGATGTTAGACAGACAAGTGGACCCCACCCGTCAGTCTTTTAATCATTTCCACGCACACACTGTGACGCTGACCAGTAGGCCCCACCTGTCATAATTTTCAACATTATCCAGAGGAGAAGGAATTTCTAATTAATTTTTCTCTGGAAAAACAGTACTGGCATTAACTTTGAAATTCAATATCTCGAGATTTAGGAATCCAAATAAATCAAACTCAATGTTCTGGAAAGCTTATGAAATTGTTTAACCAACCAATTGGTCTCATGTCATTTAATTAAATAGTTAAAAAGTATTATTGAAAATGCCACAGAAGGTTTAAAATCTAAACTTGTTTGTTTCTGATACTCTGTTAGTCCAAATAATTCCAAACCAATTTTGCTAGCTTAGTACTGCCTTGTGTTAGCTCCCCTAATTTTGGTAGAATTAATTAAGCAGTATTAATTGTTGACTTTAAGATAAACCCTTCTGGACTAAAACAAACAAATATGTTTATTGGTTGACCCAAATGAGTTAGGACCAATTTTGTTAGCTCACATATAGCCATGTTTAGTTACCCCTAAAAGGGTTTAATTTTTGGACAATAGAATTTAAATGGTAGCTAAAACTTGATTATTAAGCTACTGGATTCAATCCAATGTGTAGGGAGTTTGGTAACTCCAAATGATCCAATTCAAATTGGGTTGTCTTCTACACATCAGTAGCTTTCTATAGAATTTAGTTTGTATTTTTGTGACCAACAGAACTCAAGTTGTGGAATTAAACATGAATAACTAGTTTCTGCCATAATTTGGACTTAATTAAATAATGTTTAATTCAATTTATTTGAAAACCAAATTGTGTGGTTTGTGTGTGCAGTAGCTAATTGTGATGTTTATGTTGTTGTGTTGAGATGATTGCTTGTATAGCTTAGTGATTGGTTGCATTGTTTGTTTATTAATTAGACGAGAACGTTGTCGGATATATCGAGGAAGGAGAGTTTGCTGAAGTTGAAGAACAAGAGCAAGATCACTTTGCCAAGCAAGGCAAGCTATTCTCTGAGCTTGCACTACCAACATATGCATCTACTTTCATAACATGTTTTACTCTCAAAGCAAGATTTATAAAACTCATTTCAAAAGTATATGGATATTATTTTGCCACCCTATGTAGTAGTTTATATAAAACTTTAGGATGGGAAAACAATGTTGTTTATTCAAAACTCCTTTGAAATGTCTTGTGAGTTTATGGAATGCCGAGATGTCGGTGTTGTGTTGGAAAAGTGGAAAAGTGGTGATGTTTATGAAAAATGCACAGTGTGTCCTTGTACTTACGTCAACCATCCAATACCCTGTGCGACCACCTCCACCACATATGGGAAAAGGGCGTAGTCATATAATTTGCTCATATTAGTATGGGACTCCTCAACAACGAGGATGACCTCGTTCCATGAGGGGATGGTCATGGCGACCTACCCCCTGACCTGGGTCCTGGCATCTGAGAATGGGGGATTGAAGGGTTCGCTCGCCGGGCAGAACTACGAGTCCTCACACTTAGGTTTCCCGACGGGGAATCTGGACTGGGTGTTGATGGAAAGGATGATAATTTCGTAGCGGTAGGATCCTATACTAGCATGAGCAAAGGACAGGCTATGGTCGGCGGCTTACTTCGCATACACCTGTATGGCGAGACGTGGCGGACACGATGAGCTGCCGGATGGATGTGGGATAAAAGCGTGCTACCTCTGCAGAGGGTTAAAACTATTCGAATAGCCGAGTCCTCGGATATGGACAGCTGGGAGACCCTACTTTGACCATGTGCAAGTTTTTGGAAAAGCTTTTAAGTTTAAAAGAAATTGAAATGGTGATGGGGTTACACAGCTATACCAAATGAAGTGGTAGGAGTTGTGGGAATAAATGGACTATGGTGAGCCATGGTCAAAAGGAGGAGTTTTTGAGAAACAAAATGAGATGGTGACTTCTTTCAAAGATGGTTATAAAACTCTTCTTACCTTTTTCAATAAAGATATAGAGATGTTTTAAAACAAATAAGAGTGCATACTCATGTTGGGGTAGTTTGCGAGTACATTCAAATGTACTCATATTGGTTTCGTCCCTGGCTATTGTCCTAGCCAGACTACGAGGAGGAGCACTACGCCGAGCAGGAATATGGCGACTTCTACGCCAACTAAGGATCTCCACAAGTCAGCTGCCTGTCGGGTTGTCATCGTTAGAATATGATGTCTACTACGCCGTAGCTTCCGCTGATATTTTGGTTTGGCCCATGAAGGCACCTATGTAAGAACTTGGTCTAAATGACCATTTATGTAAGACTTTTATTCGGTACTGTAATGGATGTAAACTTTGGTATCCAATTCGGATTATGTGCAACGACAGACTGATCACGGGATCGTTGTGTTAAGCATAATCGGGTATTTCGGACAGCTAGTCCGGGGTCCCCACAGACTTGGTATCAGAGCCATCCTGACTTTAGGAAACCTTAGTTAGCATGGTCGTTTGTCAAATGTTACAAAAGATGAATTTCTAAAAAGAAAGGAATGAAGTATTTTCGAAAATTGCTTATCTCCAATCCTCTTACTTATGCAAAATTTTACTCTCATTAAATGTTACATTTTCCTTGGTATCCCTAAAATTTTGTACACCTCTCATTAAGTTAAAATTTGACTCACTTGTTGCCCTACTATATTAAAATTTTGATATACTTGTCACCTAACTAACTTAAAATTTTGCTTAAAAACTGTAGATGGCACTCCATTGGACCGAGTTCGTTCAGCTGGAGAAGGACAGCAAGCTGACGTTTGAGAGGGACTTGTTCGAGTTGACCAAGCTGTTAGGTCGCCCCGCTCCAGAGTTTGAGGGAGCTCAGATTGATGTTCACGGTGTCGGAAGGCTGAGCTGGCTCATCAGATCGTCAGTTCGCAGGAACATCAAGTCTCCCAATTCCAGGACGCTCATCTTCACCACCAAGGAGGCCACCTGGGTTGATGGTCTCTGTACTGCTACACAGAGGATGCTAGCCCGACTTTGTGAGGAGCACAAGGCGGAGTTAGTAGACTCCCGTTTCCGGTTCTACGGGAGGCGCAACTGTGATGGACACCCTACTCCTTCACCTTACCACCCGATGTTTGGGAGCTACATCATGGACATGGAGATCTTACTTCAGTGCACTCAGGATGATCTGTTGCGCACTAGGATTCAGCTCCACTTCGACCGCGAGTCGCTCGTTGAGCTTCGCGAGAACGAGATGAAGCTGATGGTGGAGAAGGTTGCTCTTCTCAGGAAGAGGGCCCAGCTGAGGAAGACTATCGTGAAGCTCCGCACGAAGGTGGCAGAGCAGGATGGACTGATTGAGGATCTAGAGCACCATACTGACGAGATGGAGGAGGAGGGCGAGGATCTCCGCAAGGAGAACGACGCTTTCCTCAGTGACGATGATGACTTCGTGGAGGAGATGGACTGTGAGGAGGAGGATGATGAGGAGGAGTTAGTTGACGAGGAGGAGGAGCCACTCGAGCCAGTTCTCGAGGACGAGGAGGAGGATCCCGAGGAGCCAGCCTACCAGTCAGATGCTGACGTGTTAGAGCTGGAGGTTCCACCTCAGTAGGCGAGTGACTTGATCACTACCGCAGGATTAGGTTGACCCCCTATAGCTAGTCGAGTAGTAGTAGTGGTTCTTTTGGAAACCAGATGTTATGTATCCTAGATGTAAGGTGATGTTGTAAGCTTGAGGTTGTAAGCTTGATGTTGATGTGAACTCTTTGATGTGTTGTTTGTGAAATATAAGTATGTTTGTCTTGTTTAAATCTGTGTGAACTATTTTCATATAAATCTTAGGATTAATCAACCACTTGAGAGATCATCTTTTCCCTTAGTCGAACTTTTCTTGCCTTGTCTCTTATACCCGGTGTGCTTCAGGATGCCACCCCGTCGCAGCAATGCGGAAGGATCAGGATCAGCACCACCACCACCGGACCCAACCCCCACCCAACTTCTCGCGCTTATCATGGAGGAGCGTGAAAATGCCCGGCAAGAGCGCCAAGCTCATCTCGCTGCCTTACAACAACTCGCAGCCGCTATAACAACAACAACAACAATAACAACAACAACAACAATGGTGGCAATGGCGATGGAAACCAGCGATCTACCTTGGGTGATTTTCAGAAGACCAACCCACCCACCTACTCCAAGGGACTTCACCCACTAGAAGCCGATGATTGGCTTCGCACCATCGACAACAATCTGGAAGTTGCTGCTGTGGGAGAGAATGAGAAAGTGCTGTATGCAACCCACTATCTCGCTGGACCTGCAAGAGCTTGGTGGGAGACTACCAAGACTCTCCAGCCAGCTGGTCATGTTATCAACTGGGCTGAGTTCCAGGAGAAGTTCCGCAAGAAGCACATTCCCTATGGACTCATTGAGAGGAAGAAGGATGAGTTCCGTAAGCTGAGGCAGGGAAGTAGAGATGTGGTCGGTTATCTTGAGGAGTTTACCGACTTATCTCGGTATGCTCCTGATGACACCGACAAAGAAGAGAAGAAGATGGAGCGTTTCATGAGTGGACTTCATGATGAACTGCAGTGTGCTCTGGTTATCCATGACTTCCGTGATCTGGAGTCACTTGTGGACAAAGCCATCCAACTGGAGACCAAGCGCAAGTCTATGTATGAAGGTCGCAAGAGGAGGATGAATGCTCAGGAAGGTTCGAGCAGCCAGAAACCCGTATCTTTCAGCAGAACCCCAGGCCTGCTATCGTCCACCCCAAGTTCCACGCCCCAATTTCCCTAACCGCCCGAACAACTTCAACCGCCCCAATGACAATAACCGTCCCAGAGGAAACTTCAACAACTTCAACCCCAATGCCAATGTTGTCTGCTTTGAATGTGGCAACAAAGGTCACTACTCCAGGAATGCCCCAATCCTAAGAGAATGTCCACGCCCCAATGCACCTGCACCGAACAATGGTCAAGGCCGCAATGGAAATGGTAATGGCAAGAATGCCGCACCCCGCGGGAATGTTGCTGTTGTCAGAGGCCGTCTGCACCACATCAATGCTGAAGAGGCTGAAGAAGCGCCAGATGTTGTGCTGGGTACGTTTCTTGTCAACTCAGTACCTGCAACTGTTCTGTTTGATTCTGGTGCTACCCATTCGTTTATTACCAAAGAGTTTGTTTCTAAGGGAGGTTTAGTCGGGAGTCTTTTACCCAAACCAATGTTGGTACAAACCCCAGGACTGTTAGCCAAAACCAACCAGATGTGTTCCGAAACCCCCATAGAAATTGGAGGAGGAAGGTTTGCAGCCGACCTAATTATCTTAGGAAACCAAGGCATAGATGTTATTCTTGGAATGGATTGGTTAGCCAAGTACCACGGTCGTATTGACTGTGCCCGAAGAGCTGTTTCTCTCACTTCTGATGATGGAGTTGAAGTGGAGTATGCATCTGAGACCAGCCAGACCAGACCCGGATGCCATGAGAGCATAGCTCGACCCGCCCTAGATGAGATCCGTGTTGTTCATCTGTTCAAGGATGTTTTCCCAGAAGAATTGCCTGGTATGCCGCCAGACAGGGATATTGAGTTCATAATTGAGCTTATCCCAGGAACATCCCCCATATCCCAAAAGCCTTATCGGATGAATCCGGAAGAACTGGTTGAGTTGAAGAAACAGTTGGCTGATATGCTAAGCAAAGGTCTTGTCCGCCCAAGTGCTTCACCATGGGGATCACCCATTATTTTTGTGGACAAGAGAGACGGTACCACACGCCTGTGTGTGGATTATCGCAAGCTGAATGACGTGACCATTAAAAACAAGTACCCTCTTCCCAAGATCGAGGATCTGTTCGATCAAATGAACGGAGCCCGAGTCTTTTCAAAGATCGATCTTCGGACAGGTTACCATCAGTTGAAGATCCGAGAGACAGACATTCCCAAGACCGCCTTCACCACCCGTTACGGTTTGTTTGAATACACCGTCATGTCCTTTGGCCTGACCAATGCCCCAGCCTATTTCATGAATCTCATGAACAAGATTTTCATGGAGTACCTCGACAAGTTCGTGGTAGTTTTCCTTGATGACATCCTTATTTATTCCAAGACCGAAGAGGAGCATGCTGAACACCTGCGTCTAGTTTTGGAAACCCTCCAAGAGCACCAGCTGTATGCCAAACTTAGCAAGTGTGAGTTTTGGCTCAGTGAAGTGGCATTTCTTGGACATATTGTATCCGCTGGAGGAATTTCTGTTGACCCTGAGAAGATACAAGCCATTCTTGACTGGTTATCCCCAACCAATGTTTTTGAAATCCGAAGCTTTCTCGGACTTGCCGGTTATTACCGCAAGTTCGTCGAAGGATTTTCCAGTATAGCCAAACCTCTGACCCAACTGTTGAAGAAGGACAAGAAATTTGAATGGACTCAGAAGTGTGAGGATAGTTTCCAAGAACTGAAGAAGAAACTAACCTCAGCCCCAATCCTGATCATGCCAGACGTCACCCAGAGTTTCGACGTGTATTGCGATGCATCACGCCTCGGACTTGGTTGCGTTCTGATGCAAGAAGGCAAAGTTGTGTCGTATCTGTCCCGGCAGTTGCGACCGCATGAAGAGAATTACCCAACCCATGACTTGGAGTTAGCTGCTGTAGTCTTTGCTCTTAAGAAGTGGCGTCCCTATCTTGCGGGACATCGCTGCGAGGTCTATACAGATCACAAAAGCTTGAATATATTTTCACCCAGAAAGATCTGAACCTGCGACAGAGGAGATGGATGGAATTAATCAAGGATTATGATATTGGAATCCATTATCACCCTGGAAAGGCTAATGTGTTGCCGATGCCCTTAGTCGCAAACCTTGCACCCTGAATGCCCTGATCCAAGCCGAACAGCCAGCCTTGTTCAAAGAGTTCCAAGATTTTGGACTAGAGCTTGTTAGCCATGGTTATCTCGCCAATTTAGAGTTAACCCCAACCCTGATGGATCAAATCAAAGAAGCCCAAAAAGGTCATGAAAGCATAGAGGGAATTAGGAAGAAGATTTCCCTCGGCAAAGCACCCGGTTTTACCGAAGATGCTGAGGAGTGCTGAAATTCAATGACCGTATCTGTGTGCCCAATGTCACGGAACTTAAGGAGTTAATCCTGAAGGAGGCCCATGAGACCCCTTACTCAATCCACCCCGGCGGAACCAAAATGTACCAAGACCTTCGAGGAAGATTTTGGTGGCATGGAATGAAGCGAGAGATTGGTTCATTCGTAGCCAAGTGTGACATCTGCCAGCGAGTTAAGGCTGAACATCAGCGACCCGCTGGATTGCTTCAACCTTTGAAAATTCCCGAGTGGAAGTGGGATGAGATTGGAATGGATTTTATTACCGGACTTCCAAAATCCAACCGAGGCCATGATTCAATCTGGGTCATCGTTGATCGACTGACCAAGGTTGCCCATTTCATCCCTGTCAACACCACCTATCGGGGACATCAGTTGGCCGACTTGTATATTTCCAGAATAGTGAGCCTGCATGGTGTGCCTAAGAAGATTGTATCTGATAGAGGCACGCAATTCACCTCAAGGTTCTGGAAATCCCTTCATGAAGCCCTCGGAACCAAGCTAGCATTTAGCACAGCTTATCATCCCCAGACCGATGGCCAAACTGAGCGAGTGAACCAGATATTGGAGGACATGCTTCGCGCATGTGTTCTATCCTATGGTTCCAAGTGGGAAGATTGCCTTCCGTTTGCAGAATTCTCGTACAACAACAGTTATCAGTCCAGTCTGCAAATGGCCCCTTTTGAAGCCCTTTACGGCAAGAAGTGTCGTACACCCCTGAATTGGTCCGATACGGAGAAGGCAAATTGTTTGGACCAGATACCCTCCGTGAAGCTGAAGAGCAAGTTCAGCTTATTCGTGAACGTCTCAAAACTGCCCAATCCCGTCAGAAGAGTTATGCTGACACCAAGCGCCGTGACCTCACTTTCAGTATCGGAGATCATGTTTATCTCCGAGTGACACCCCTTAAAGGAATGCAGCGTTTCCATGTCAAAGGAAAGTTAGCGCCAAGGTATATTGGACCCTTCAAGGTCCTTGCTCGTCGAGGAGAAGTATCCTATCAGCTGGAGTTACCCCAGAGTTAGGAGATTATCATGATGTCTTCCACATTTCCTTGCTCCGGAAGTGTCTTGAAGTTCCTGACCAGCCTGATGTTTTCAAAAACATCGACCACCTCTCCATCGACCTGAACCAAGACCTGACTATCGTGAGAGACCTCTCAAAATTCTCGAAGAAGATGTTCGTGTTACCCGAAGACGTGCGATCAAGTTTTACAAAGTCCAGTGGACTAACCACTCTGAAGAAGAAGCAACTTGGGAACGCGAAGACTATCTTCGAAGTGAATTTCCAGACCTCCTTAGTACCCAGGCCTAGCAAATCTCGGGACGAGATTTATTCTAAGGGGGGAAGGATTGTAACATCCCAAAAATATTAATCATATTATTATTCCAAAAATGAGAGCCAACAAAAACTTTTGTTAAATATTATGTGTTGTCTGCAAAATATTGCTTGTGGTAATTAATCCTTGTTGCTTGTGTTATTCCTTCTTGCTAGTGGTTTGTTGTTTGCTCTAAATAAAAGCAAGAAGAAAAGAAAAGAATTGAAATAGCAAATAAAGCAAGAAAAATAAAAGTGACATTTGTGTCCCACAAATTCTCCAAGTGAGAATTTCAAATGGTTTCAAACAAAATTCAGTGGAGTGGGTTTATAAACACTCCCCATTTTGTTCCTACCACTTTCCCCTCTCAAATATTATTTTTGAACTAGTTTTAAAATTCTAAAATCAAAACAAATTGAAATATATTAAAATGCCTTAATTAAAACACTATAAAAGAAAATGTTTCAAAACATTTTATTATTTTATGCCAATTTTTGTGGAGCTTCTGTACATTATGGGAAGGCCCCACAAATTTTTGCAAATTTTTCTAAAATGTTTAAATACCCTAATTAAATCCTAGAAAACCTTCTGGATTTAACAGAAGGACTAAAACAGAAATAAAAAAAGAGGCAGAGAGGAGGCAGGGGGTTTTCTGCAAAAACGTCATCCCCTACCTCTCTCCCTCGCCCCGACGTGCCGCCGTGTCGCCACCACCGTGGTCGCCGTTTTCTTCGCCCCCGGACCCCCCCTGCAGCGCTCGCCGTGCCTCTGCGCCTCTGCACCGCAGGGAAAAAAAACGGAGCCCTCTCCCGTCGCAGTTACGCCGCGGTTCCCCGACGGCCGCCGCGGAGGACTTGGACGGCGCCGAGCAAATTGGCCCCCCTCTCTGCTCCCCGACACGCACCGCTTATCTAGATGGTTCTAGAGCGTTACCGGACCCCGTTAAGCACCAAGCCGCCACGAGCCCCTGCACCCTCGCCGCGTAATCGAGGAATTGGTCGCCGTAGATGCGCCATGGCCGCCGCCGTGGACCTCGACCACCATGGACCGCCCCGAGCCTATAAAGCCACCACGAGACCTCACTGAAACTCCACACCCCTCCCTCGATCTCTCCCTCGCTTCGATTTGGCCTGTGCACCGCCAGAGGGCAGTGCACTGCCGCACCCGTCGCCGCCGTTGAGGTCGAGCATCGTCGCAACACCACACCCTTCCATTTTCTCCTCTCTGGCCTCTACACTCTTCCTTGTGGACACAGCACTCACCCGAGCCTCTTTTCCCTCTTTTTAGTGCACGGACGCGACCCCGAAGCTCCGCCGGAGTTGCTGCCCGTCGCCGAGGAAGTGCGCGACATCGCCGCCGTCGACAGGAGCTTCCCCAGCAACTGCTACTCGCCCCATCGCCTTCCCCGAGTCTCCGCCGTCGATCCACGCCTTCGCCGAGCCTTCCCGGGCCCCCTAGGTGAGTCTCCGATCATCACCGTGCCGCCGGCGCGGCGGCGCCGCCCAGAAATGGTCGTCGCCGTTCGCGGGCTCTGAGAGCCGTTGGATCTAGATCCAACGGCAACGTACCGCTTCGCTGTAGATGTTAGACAGACAAGTGGACCCCACCCGTCAGTCTTTTAATCATTTCCACGCACACACTGTGACGCTGACCAGTAGGCCCCACCTGTCATAATTTTCAACATTATCCAGAGAGAAGGAATTTCTAATTAATGTTTCTCTGGAAAAACAGTACTGGCATTAACTTTGAAATTCAATATCTCGAGATTTAGGAATCCAAATAAATCAAACTCAAATGTTCTGGAAAGCTTATGAAATTATTTAACCAACCCAATTGGTCTCATGTCATTTAATTAAATAGTTAAAAAGTATTATTGAAAATGCCACAGAAGGTTTAAAATTTAACTTGTTTGTTTCTGATACTCTGTTAGTCCAAATAATTCCAAACCAATTTTGCTTGCTTAGTACTGCCTTGTGTTAGCTCCCCTAATTTTGGTAGAATTAATTAAGCAGTATTAATTGTTGACTTCAAGATAAACCCTTCTGGACTAAAACAAACAAATATGTTTATTGGTTGACCCAAATGAGTTAGGACCAATTTTGTTAGCTCGCATATCGTCATGTTTAGTTACCTCTAAAAGGGTTTAATTTTTGGAGCAATAGAATTTAAATGGTAGCTAAAACTTGATTATTAAGCTACTGGATTCAATCCAATGTGTAGGGAGTTTGGTAACTCCAAATGATCCAATTCAAATTGGGTTGTCTTGTACACGTCAGTAGCTTTCTATAGAAATTTAGTTTGTATTTTTGTGACCAACATAACTCAAGTTGTGGAATTAAACATGAATAACTAGTTCTGCCATAATTTGGACTTAATTAAATAATGTTTAATTCAATTTATTTGAAAACCAAATTGTGTGGTTTGGGTGTGCAGTACCTAATTGTGATGTTCATGGTTGTTGTGTTGAGATGATTGCTTGTATAGCTTAGTGATTGGCTGCATTGTTTGATTATTAATTAGACGAGAACGTTGTCGGATATATCGAGGAAGGAGAGTTTGCTGAAGTTGAAGAACAAGAGCAAGATCACTTTGCCAAGCAAGGCAAGCTATTCTCTGAGCTTGCACTACCAACATATGCATCTACTTTCATAACATGTTTTACTCTCAAAGCAAAGATTTATAAAACTCATTTCAAAAGTATATGGATATTATTTTGCCACCCTATGTAGTAGTTTATATAAAACTTTAGGATGGGAAAACAATGTTGTTTATTCAAAACTCCTTTGAAATGTCTTGTGAGTTTATGGAATGCCGAGATGTCGGTGTTGTGTTGGAAAAGTGGAAAAGTGGTGATGTTTATGAAAATGCACAGTGTGTCCTTGTACTTACGTCAACCATCCAATACCCTGTGCGACCACCTCCACCACATATGGGAAAAGGGCGTAGTCATATAATTTGCTCATATTAGTATGGGACTCCTCAACAACGAGGATGACCTCGTTCCATGAGGGGATGGTCATGGCGACCTACCCCCTGACCTGGGTCCTGGCATCTGAGAATGGGGATTGAAGGGTTCGCTCGCCGGGCAGAACTACGAGTCCTCACACTTAGGTTTCCCGACGGGGAATCTGGACTGGGTGTTGATGGAAAGGATGATAATTTCGTAGCGGTAGGATCCTATACTAGCATGAGCAAAGGACAGGCTATGGTCGGCGGCTTACTTCGCATACACCTGTATGGCGAGACGTGGCGGACACGATGAGCTGCCGGATGGATGTGGGATAAAAGCGTGCTACCTCTGCAGAGGGTTAAAACTATTCGAATAGCCGAGTCCTCGGATATGGACAGCTGGGAGACCCTACTTTGACCATGTGCAAGTTTTTTTTTGGAAAAGCTTTTAAGATTAAAAAAATTGAAATGGTGATGGGTTACACAGCTATACCAAATGAAGTGGTAGGAGTTGTGGGAATAAATGGACTATGGTGAGCCATGGTCCTAAAATGGAGGAGTTTTTGAGAAACAAAATGAGATGGTGACTTCTTTCAAAGATGGTTATAAAACTCTTCTTACCTTTTTTTTTTATAAAGATATAGAGATGTTTTAAAACAAATAAGAGTGCATACTCATGTTGCGGTAGTTTGCGAGTACATTCAAATGTACTCATATTGGTTTCGTCCCTGGCTATTGTCCTAGCCAGACTACGAGGAGGAGCACTACGCCGAGCAGGAATATGGCGACTTCTACGCCAACTAAGGATCTCCACAAGTCAGCTGCCTGTCGGGTTGTCATCGTTAGAATCTGATGTCTACTACGCCGTAGCTTCCGCTGATATTTTGGTTTGGCCCATGAAGGCACCTATGTAAGAACTTGGTCTAAATGACCATTTATGTAAGACTTTTTATTCGGTACTGTAATGGACGTAAACTTTGGTATCCAATTCGGATTATGTGCAACGACAGACTGATCACGGGATCGTTGTGTTAAGCATAATCGGGTATTTCGGACAGCTAGTCCGGGGTCCCCACACGACTGCTAGTCTGAACGCCGAGCTTCGGAGAGAGGGGATCGGGGCGGCTGCTGGTCTGGACGCCACGCACCGGAGAGCGGCCACTGCCCGGACCGCGAGCACGGCTCCTACAAGCCATGGATCGATGGGTTATGGTGGCGGGGCGAGTGGGTGATGGGGCGGGGCGAGTGGGTTCAGGCGGCGTACCTTGTGGCTGGCGGCTAGGGTTCGGGAGGGACTGGGGAGAAGGATCGATTCAGGTGGGCTTTGTCAGCCCAGTAAGAACCAGGGTGTACTGGGCCAGGCCTCTATAACCCTCAACACTCGGCGAGTGAATCTCGCTAAGGACCAGGCCTGCAAGCCTGGGGTGCCCGCGGGGCAGAATCGCCTCGCGGAGGCCTGAGGAGGCAGCTAGGGCCTGTGGAGCCTCTACTCCGCTGCCCCTCTCCAAGGAAGTTTCCCTGAAGGGAAGTCAACGCAGAATCCTCCACAGGGCGTTCCCGCCCACGCGAGGGTTCCTTCACTGTAAAGCAAGCTCTGCGGAGCGCACATGGCTTCCGCAGCGGCCGCAGAGTGACCGCGCCTCTGCGCAGGTGACGACGGAGCTACAGTCCCACTTTGGTGATAAAGGAGTCAACAAAGCAGGGGCAACGGCGCAGACCACCAAGCTTTCCTCTTTGGTGATAAGGGAGCAGGCCGGCGCTACGCGCCAAACGCGACGTCACCGTGGGGACTCCCCCGCTCCTCTGCGGCGGCAGCTGGCCGTCCTGGATGGACGGCGGCCTCTCTGCTGCGGCCTCAGCTTTTGTGCCCATGGACCGCGCTCATGGACGCCCAAGCAGCGGTGCACCGTGCTCCCGACCGTTGTCGCCATGTGGTAGCCCCTCCGCTGCACAAGGACAGGGAGGAGGCCCGGGGCGCTATAAAAGGAGCTGGTGCACCACCCTAAGAGGGGGAACACATTTTACTCCTAGTCTAGCTACTTGCGCGCAAGGGAGAAGAAGACAGTAGTTTCCCTCCCCTTGTACGCGCCATTGCCACAACTGTGCCCTCGGCAAGCACGCTGTACTGTAACCTCTACAAGCAGCAATACAGACAGGCAGGACGTAGCGGTTTTACCTCCACAAGAGGGCCGTGAACCTGGGTACGCGCCGTGTCTCTCTCTGCCGTGATGTCCCTCCTCAGGCACGACGAGCAGCGTCGCCGCGCCGGATGAGGGTTGATTGACGTCGTGTTCAGCCCCTTACACGAACTCTCTTCGCGAGTGTGACTGCCCCTGTTTCGTGGGAGTCATTCTCCGACAATTGGCGCGCCAGGTAGGGGGCTGAGGCGCGCATTCAACCTCCATCGACCTCAACGCCATGGCGGACACTCGCGCTGCTCGCGCCAACCGGCGCGCGTCAGGCCGAGCTGAGACCGAGCCCGTCGTCCACGCCGCCAGGCCACGCGGCCGTCCGCGCACCAACCGCGCTTCGGGGCGCACTACTGCGGAGCCACGCGTGGAGCACCCCGAGGATGAGGACGACCGCTACGACGAAGACGTCGACCACGAGCACAGCGAGGACGCTGAGTCCTCGCATCCATCTCGGCGCCAAAGCGCGTCCACGCTTGGACGCCCGGCGCCCAGCCCAAACACTGCGCTGCTCATGGCAGCAGAGCTCTTCCGCTACCGCCCCACCGCCGAGGCGCACGACAACTGGCTTGGCCGTCTCCAGCACCTCGTCGACATCGCGGCTGCGCCGCGCGCGGTTCCAGCACCTTCGCGCTCCCTGGTGCACCACAACTCCGGGCGCGCAGGCACCGCCGCGCATGGAGCGCCTCCGCCTCCGCCTCCGCCAGGACCACCTCCGGCTGCGGCAAACAAAGCCGCCTCTCACGCGTCCTCGCCGCATGATTGTCAAATCGTGCAGCGGACGCCGCCGGACGCGCGGGTGGAGATGGAGCGCCAGCGGGACCTCCAGAAGCGCATCGTCGAGGAAATTGGCCAGGCCGGGCGCCAAAACCGCAGAGCTCTCCAGGGCGGTGTGGCCACGTACGCCACTGGCTGCACGGCCTTCACCCGCAACCTGCGCCGCGTCGTCTGGCCGCAGAAGTTCAGGCCAGACCTCCCCAAGGGCTACGATGGCACGAACAACCCCATCGAGTTCCTGCAGCTCTACACCACCTCCATCCAGCTGCGGGAGGAGACGACAAGGTCATGGCGAACTGGTTCTCGCACGCCCTCAGGGACTCTGCCCTGTCGTGGCTCCTGAACCTCCCTGAGGACTCCATCGACTCCTGGGAGGACCTCTGCAAGCAGTTCGTTGCGAACTTCAAGGGCACGTACGAGCGCGCCCTCACCTACAACGACCTGCGCGCCGTACGCCAGAAGTCTGGCGAGACTCTCCGCAAGTACATCCAGCGCTTCAGCCAAGTCCGCAACAAAATCCCCAACATCCCTGACTCGCACGTCATTGCTGCCTTCAGAGAGGGCGTCACCAACCGCAGGATGCTTGAGAAGCTCGGCATTCACGATACCCTCTCCTCTGTCGTGAAGCTCTTCGACATCGCAGACAAGTGTGCCAAGGCTGAAGAGGGTCTCCTCTTCACCAAGGTGGCCTCTGCAGATGACCCCCCAGAGGGATCCAAGGCCCACAAGAAGCGTGACGAGACCAAGCGCAAGCCTACTGCTGTGCTGGCTGCTGAGCCCGGCGCTAAGCACGCTCGAGAGGACTCTGCAGAGGATGGCGAGAAGAAGATCGACAACCGTCCCTTCTGCATCTACCACAACAGGCGCGGCCACGCGACAGAGAACTGTTACGACCTCAAGCAACTGAGCAAGAAGCGCGAGCAGGAAGAAGGCAGCGGTGGTCGCGGCAGAGGCCGTAACTACCGCAAGGGCGGACGCAAAGGTGGCTACCAGAAGCCTCAAGGGACTCAGGCCAACGCCGCTGAGAAGAACAACAATCTCCCTGACGAGGAGCCTGGGGGCTACCAGGCCCCTAGAGGCGCCATGGCGTGCATCCTCGGCGGGGCTCAGGCGCCCAAGTCCAACAATCAGTTCAAGCAGTTCGCCCGCGAGCTCAACGCAGCGCTGCCCGGGGTGGAGACATCGCGTCCCCTCAAGTGGTCTCAGTACACCATCGCCTTCGACGCCAAGGACCACCCCAAGTCCACCAAGACTGTAGGCACCCTCCCGCTGGTGTGCACCCCCACCATCAACAATATCGCCGTCGGCAAAACGCTCATTGATGGGGGTGCAGGCCTGAACGTCATCTCTGTCGAGACCTTTGAGACGCTTCAAGTGCCCTACGAGTGGCTTATGCCCTCCAGGCCCTTCACAGGGGTCACCAGCGGCTCAATCTCGCCTCTGGGGCAAGTGAGGCTTGCAGTCACCTTTGGCACGCAGCAAAACTATCGCACCGAGCTCATCGACTTCGACGTTGCGCACATTGGCCTGCCCTACAACGCCATCCTCGGCTACCCCGCCCTCGCGAAGTTCATGGCCGTCACGCATCACGCCTACAACATGGTCAAGATCCCTGGCAGCGGCGGCACCATCACCATCCATGGTCACGTACAGGACGCTACACGCGCTGTCGAGCTCGCCTACAAAGCTGCTGCCATGGCGTTCCCTGCTGACGAAGACCTGGAGCCCCTCGCGAGGCCCAAGAAGAAGAAGCAGCTGTTCTCTCAGGAGCAGGCTGCTACAAAGAAGGTGTCGCTGAGCACCAGCGATTCGGGGGCTGAGGGCTCGGGGGCTAGCGTCACCATAGGCGCTGGCTTACCTCCCAAATAGGAAAGCGCGCTCGTCGCCTTCCTTCGGGCAAATTCTGACATGTTCGCATGGACTCCGTCAGAAATGTCCGGCGTACCAAGGGAGGTGATCGAGCACCACTTAGCTGTGTGTCCAAACGCACGCCCCGTCAAGCAGAAGGCACGGAAACAAGCCCCTGAGAAGCAAGCCTTCATCATCAAAGAAGTAGAAAAGCTAAAAGCAGCAGACATTATTCGAGAAGTTGCCCACCCCACCTGGGTCTCTAATGGCGTGGTTGTCCCAAAACCCAATGGGGGAGGCCGGCTCTGCATCGATTACACTGATGTAAATAAAGCCTGCCCCAAGGACCCATACCCCATGCCAAGGATTGATCAGATCGTGGACTCCACAGCCGGCTGTGATCTCCTCTGTTTTCTGGACGCCTTCTCAGGCTACCACCAGATCAAAATGGCTAAAGAGGACGAGGAGAAAACAGCGTTCCTCACCCCCTGTGGCGTGTATTGCTACACTTGCATGCCCTTCGGGTTGAAGAACGCCGGCGCCACCTTCCAGAGGCTCATGAGGATCGCCCTGGGGGCTCAGATGGGAAGAAATGCAGAGGCATATGTTGACGACATCGTAGTCAAGTCTCGCGAGGGAGACACTCTCTTGAAGGACCTCGAGGAGACCTTCGCCAGCCTGCGCAAGGTGAACATCAAGCTAAACCCCGCCAAGTGCGTCTTCGGGGTACCTTCAGGCAAACTCCTCGGGTTCCTCGTGTCCCATCGCGGCATAGAAGCAAACCCTGACAAGATCAAGGCCATAGAAGAAATGCAGCCACCCGCCGCCTCAAGGACATGCAGCGCCTAGCTGGGTGCATGGCCAGCTTGGGCCGCTTCATCTCCAAGTTTGGCGAGAGGGCCCTGCCATTTTTCAAGATCATGAAGAAGTCCGGCACCTTCAAGTGGACTCCAGAGGCAGACAAGGCATTTGAGGACTTGAAGAAGTACTTGGCTAGCGCACCAGTTATGGTAGCCCCCAGGACGGGCGAGCATCTAAAGCTGTACCTTGCAGCCACTCCACAAACCGCAAGCGCCGTCCTGGTGGTCGAAAGAGAAGAGCCAGTCCTCCCCAAGAAAAGTGCAGCCACTCCAAGTCCAGAGCCTCCCGACAAGGAAAAAGTCCCTCCAGGCCCAGAGCCAGACCCACAGCCAGCTGTCGAGCCTACTTCAGGCACCCCTGCTGAGACTCCTCCACAAGGAAACCTCGCCAAAGGGCCTGAGGAGTCCCTCGAGGGAGCCAACGCTGCGTCACCCTCCACAACCCTTGTCGAGCATCCAGTCTACTATGTCAGTACTGTGCTAAGAGATGCTCGCGAGCGGTACCCTACGCAGCAGAAGCTCCTTCTCGCCCTGCTCATCGCCTCCAGAAAGCTGCGCCACTACTTCCAGGGCCACCCTGTCACGGTGGTCACATCATTCCCTCTGGAGCAAATCCTGCGCAACCCCAACGCCACTGATCGCGTAGCAGGGTGGAACATCGAGCTGCAGCCTTTCAACTTGCGTTTTGACACCACAAGGGTCATCAAAGGAAGAGCACTGGCAGACTTTGTCGCCGAATGGACAGACCCAACTCCTGAAGAGCCTCCTGAAGCAGAAACTATACCGCCTGGAGATACGACGCCAAGCCACTGGACCATGCACTTCGATGGAGCTTTCTCCTGCCGCAACGGAGGCGCTGGCGTTGTCCTGACCTCGCCTAAAGGCGACAAGCTCCACTATGCCGTCCAGTTGTGCTTCACGATGGACAAGATCTCCAACAACATCGCTGAATATGAAGGCCTCCTCGCCGGGCTCAGAGCTGCCATTGCCCTCGGTGTCAAGCACCTACTCATCAAAGGCGACTCCCAGCTCCTGGTCAACTTCTCCAACAAGAGCTACACCCCTAAAGACAGCCATATGGCTGCCTACCTTGAAGAGGTCCGCAAGCTCGAGAAGCACTTCAGGGGCATGGAGCTCATGCACATCCCGCGCAAGGAGAACCAGGAAGCAGATGACATCGCCAAGCGCGCATCGCGAAGGGAGGCCCAGCCCGCAGGTGTCTTTGAAGAGAGGCTCTCCAAGGCATCCATAAAGCAGCCGCTGCAAGCACCAGCTACAAGCACAGACGAAGTACTCCCACCACCTCCCACAGGTGGCGCACCCAACTGTGGCCCATCCTCAGGGGAGCGTCTGATGCTAACCATGGTGCACCAAGAAACAGGCTGGGTTGACGAGCTCAAGGACTACTTGCTAAAAGGAGTCCTTCCCGAGGAAGACGCAGAGGCAGAACGAGTCGCTCGACAAGCGAAATCCTATTACATCCTGAGGGAGACCTATACCGCAAGCGCCCAAATGGCATTGCCCTCAAGTGTGTGCCTCCTGAGGAAGGACGCATGCTCCTCAGGGACATACACAGTGGAGAGTGCGGCCACCATTCCTGCGCGCGCACCCTCGCCGGCAAGGTCTTCAGGAGCGGTTTCTACTGGCCTCAAGTGCTTCAAGATGCCGTCACCATCGTTCAGTCTTGCGATGCATGCCAGTTCCACGCCAAGCAAGTCCATCAGCCTGCACTGGGACTCCAGACCATCCCGCTCTCCTGGCCGTTCGCGGTCTGGGGGCTGGACATCTTGGGACCCTTCCCGAGATCGCAAGGGGGCTACCGTTTCCTCTTCGTGGCTGTTGACAAGTTCACCAAATGGGCAGAGGTTGAAGCGGTGCGCACCATCCCTGCCAGGGCAGCCGTGAAGTTCATCAGAGGCCTGGTCTGCCGCTTTGGTGTGCCAAACCGCATCATCACCGACAATGGCTCACAGTTCACCAGCGGCATCTTCAGGGCTTACTGCGAGAGCCTCGGCACCAAGCTCTGTTTCGCCTCGGTAGCTCACCCACAGAGCAATGGTCAAGCCGAGCGAGCAAATGCTGAGGTCCTCAAGGGCCTCAAGACGAGAAGTTTCAACCGCCTCAAGGGCTACGGCAAGGGCTGGATCGATGAGCTCCCCTCCGTGCTCTGGTCCATCCGCACGAACCCTACAAACCCACTGGTGAGACGCCATTCGCCCTGGTGTATGGAGCCGAAGCAGTCCTCCCCACAGAGATCAAGCACGGGTCCGCAAGGGTCCTTGCCTTCAATGAGGACAATCAAGAAGACCTCCACAACGACGACCTGCTGTTCCTCGACGGGTTGCGCCGCCGAGCCGCCCTCAGAGCGGCAAAATACCAGCAAGACCTGCGACGCTACCACAGCCGCCACATACGTCCGCGCACTCTCGAGACAGGCGACCTTGTCCTCAGGAGGATCCTCTCCAGGGAAGGTCTCCACAAGCTCTCGCCCATGTGGGAAGGCCCCTACAGGGTCGCGCATGTCGCCAGACCTGGCGGTGCGCCTCGAGACGGAGGACGGCATCCCGGTCAAGAACCCTTGGAACATCGCGCATCTACGCAAGTTCTACCCGTGATCTCTATCACACCAGGCATTTTTTGTCTCTAGAGGAAAGCGCACAGCTTCACCTCCAAGCTTCACAAAAGCTTCTCTCTCTGAGGGCCAGTCCCTCTGAGCTCTTCCTGTAACGTGCCGCCGCAGGCCGTGAAGAGTCTCAGCCACTGAATGTGGTCCCCATGCCTCGACATGGAAACTTTATCTTGGCAAGCCCAAGTGTAACGAACCAATTCGTTTCCTAGTGAAACATTGCGCTGCGGCGCCGCTATGTAATATTTTGGGGGTGAGTTTTAGTTCTCGTTACTCTGTGTTTTCATTCGCGCTCATATCTTTCCCCTTGCGCACCTCGCGAGCGGGGGCTGAGTACGGTGACTGTGCCTCGGGAGCATCCCAGCAGCACCGCAAAACCCAAAAGGATCCGAGCTCTAACACGTGAGCACGCTCTCACGCCTGTTACCTCACCAAAGAGCTCTGGCCCAGGGGCTTGCTCCCAAACCTGCCACCTCACCTAAGGACCTTTGGTACTTACTCTCCTCGCGAGGCACCCATGAGGAAACCTATAAGCGCGCATGAGTTTCTCTACCATGTTTGCTTTGGTTCCACCTCTAACCTACACAGGGAACAAGAGTCCCCCCAAGGCTCGTGGAGTCACGCTCCAGACCCAAAGAGGGAAGCACACTTCAGGGAAATCAACGCCCTCCACGAGGCAGAACCTCGCTAAGCTAAGTCCTGCGCTTACACCTCAGGCGTTGTGTTTTTCCTCTCACGAGCAACTTCCGTCCCTCGGGCGGGTATTTTCTCCTCGCATTTCATGGACTGCTTGAGCGTCAAAGGGGAGCCCTCGAGCATCGCGACTCGAGAGCTCTTACCTCTCTAAGCCTTAAACACCCCCCGGCCTTGCTGAGTCATTGCTCTGGCATACCGTAGTGGCGGAGTCATAGCGCTAAGAGACGGGTCCTGACGACGTAAAGCGAAAAAGGCATGGAATAGGGATAAAATGCCCGTCGAGGGGCACACGCACATTGCAGCACAATAAAGTGTTTTACAGACCATCACAAATGAAACAAAGTCTTTAAACAAAGATAACTTGCGCCTCAGGCGCGACTTGTGGCAGGAGCAGCTTAAGCAGAAGTCTTGGCGGCCTCATCCTCCTCAGCGTCATCTTCCTCCGCGCCTTCCTCCTCGACGTCTTCCTCCTCGCCAGAGGCCGGCTCTTCAGCGACCCTCTTGAAGCGGTTGACATAGTCGTTGATCTCCTCCCGCAGCGAGTTGAAGAGGCGCGTCTCGGTCTGAGCATCCCCATGGGCTCGGTCACGGACTCGAAGTCGAAGCATGGATATAGGCGCTTGAGGTTGACGAAGACGCGCTCGACCGCCACCAGCAGGAGCTTGCGGCACTCCTCGTCGACAACATCGTCGAGTTCCGCCACAGGGCCCTCAAGGACGGAGAAGAGCTGGTCGAAGTAGGTCAGATACGTGGCAACGTCGGCGTTCCCGTGGACGGGGACGGCAGGAGCATCCACCCCCAGCTTCGCAGCAAGAGCGTTCCCGCGCGTCACCAAAGATCGGAACATACGCTCCCGCTGCTGCGTCAAGACCCGTGCCGCCACCGCGCTCTGCTCAGCCTCCTCGACCCTCTCCACAACAGGGGCCACCTGCGCATTCAGCTCCTGCATGTCTGCCATCAGGGCTGTGAGGTCCTGCTCCGAGCGCTCGAGGGCCTGCTCCGTGCGGAGATTAGCGTCCTTGGCGCGCTTCAGCGAGGATTTCAAGTTGGCGTTCCACTCCTCCAGCTGGCGAATGCGCTTGCCGAGCTCTCTGCGCTTTTTCTGGAAGCCGTCCTCCTGCTTCTTGAACTTCCCAGCATACTCCCGGGAGACGGCCTGTGTGACAGCAGTGCGGTACTCTTTTTGCTTGGTGAGGGCCTCCGCCTCTGCCTCCTTTTTCTTCTCGGCAAGCTTTTGGTTGGCCTTCTCCACAAGCTCCCGGTGCCGCTCCACCTCCTTGTCGTGCTTGCCCATGGCCTCAGCCAAGCTGCTCTCGCGGGACTCCAAGGCCTCACGCTCTCTGTTCATGTCAGTTTCCGCCTGCTCCAGTTTCTCCTCACGCTTGAGCACCTCAGCTTCGCGTGTCGTCATGGCCTGCTCGCGAGCCTCCAGCGACAGACGATGCTGCTCCAGAGACTTCCTCACCACCTCAGCTTCAGAAATTATCTTCTCCTCGCGGCTGGCCAGCTCCTTGCGCTGGTCGGCGAGGGAGGTCTCGATAGCCGCTCGGTCGGAGGCTGCAGCCTGGCGCTCCGCCACAGCCGCCTCCCGATCCTCTGCAGCCGCCTTGCGCTCCGCCTGGACCGGCGCCAAGGCCTCTTGCGCCTCGCGCTCCGCGTTCTCGCGGATCTCCTGGGCCTGCCGCGTCGCCTCGTCGCGCTGCGCCTGAAGAGCTTGGTCGTCAGGGCCACTCCGCCGCCTGACTTCGAAGAAGCGGGCCCAGTCAGCAGCAAGGGCGTCATACCTCCTGCCAAGCTCCGCCTCCTCAAGGGCAAGTTGGGTCTCTAGCCCGTCTAGGGTGCCCCTCACCAAACGGAGGGCAGCTTGGCGGCTCGCGCCGCTCCGGCTCCGGTCGCTCAAGACCAAGGCCCAAGAGCCCTCACGTGGCGCAACGTCCTCCGCCCCAGCGCCAGCCTCTGGTGCAGAAAGCACAGTGCTTGGACCAGGGTCAGCACGGGGCCACAGGAGCGGGCCCCCACCGTCTTGTGCGTCGTTGTTCTCCACGACGACCTCCTCGTGGGCCGCGGGGGCTGGCGAGGGAGGCCTAGCCACCAGAGGCTCAACCGCAGCCTCGCCTGCTGCGGCCTCAGAAGAAGTGGCCTCCCCCTCAGGCTCGGAATTTGGAGGGGGCGGCGGAGGAGTTCCCTCCTCCATCTCGACGTCGGCGCCTCCCGGCGTCTGTGTGCTGGTCCCCGCCGTTCCACGGCGGGTGTCTCTGGGGGCTCCAGTGGAGCATCAGGGCGCGGCGGCGACGGAGTCTTCGCCGCCTCCTCAAACTGACTCTCGGCAGGAGGTGGCGAGGCAGTTGCTTCTTCAAGGGGCGTCTCCCCACAGGCCTCATGGCCTCGTCAACAGCCGGGCCCGTGGTGACTGTCACCACGGGCTCCTCAGTCTCCTCTCCAAGGGGCGCTGTAGGCCCCTCAACAACGGTCGTAGCGTCGCGCCGCACGTCCGCAGCCTTGCGGAGTCGGCGACGCTTCGCATGAACCAGACCCCTGATAATCAAGACAGTGAGATCCTCGAGAAAGGCAAGAACTCTCGATAAGCAAGAACGAGTCAAGAAGAAGCAGTACTCACCCAGATGACTTGGCGCGGGTGTCCACCCACACCTTGTTGGCGGAGCGCCGCAGGCCTGTTGAGGCTCCAGCGCTGGGCTCCTCAGGGGCCGCCCAGCTTTCCTCTTGAGAGGAGTGCTCTCCAGGCTTCTGGCGGCCCGGTCGTGGATGGCCTTGGTGCGGGGCTCGCACCGCTTTGCCGCGGCCTCCGGGCCGCTATCGTCCCCGTCTTCGTCTTCTTCTTCTGTGGCCCGTCGTGACGGGGCCACCACAAAATCCTCGTCCACATCGGACGATACCTCCAGGATCTCCTCCTCAGGGGCCGCCTGCTTTGAAGAGCTCGCCTCCCCTACGAGGGGTTGACTCCTCCGGCGGCGGCGTCAGCTTCGGCGTCTGAAGCAGCAGAGGACTCGCCAAACAAGTCTTCCTCCACCACAGGCGCCGCAGCCCCCTTCGCCTCTTCTCCCTCCAAGCCCTCTGGCGTGAACGTCGGCATCATCTCCAGAACTGCGAGGCGCTTCTTTGGAGTGAGCTGGTGGAGGGGCCTCAGGTGCTCAGTGCCCGGAACAGGGATCTCCGGGGCGATGAAGAGCGTGCCTAAGATGGAGGCGACGTCGTCTGGCGCGTGGGCGCTGAGGTGCAAGCGCATTGGATCTGCCGGGCCGGAGTACATCCACACCGGCTTCGTGTGCGCCTGGAGGGGAGCGATGCGCCGCCTCACGAAGTCCTCAGCGACCATCTGCCCCGTGAGGCCAGCCTCGCGGACGAGCTTCATGCGCGAGACCAAGTGGGCAATCTTCTGGTGCTGGAGCTTCTCGCTGGACCAATTTGAGTTCTTCAGCGGCGGCGCCTCAGGCTCATCGAAGAAGGCATTCCGCTCCTTGGCGTCGACGAGGACCCACTTCTGGCGGAAGTCCTCCACCTTCTTCGTCACCCTCGTAACGGCCTTGTCGCCATCCCACGACATGGGGATGTAGACGGCGCCCATCCCGTCTGCGATGCGGAAAGACACGCACCCAGACCGCTCGCCGGGCGCCGTGTTGCGGAGCGCGTAGAAGCTCCGGAAGAAGGCCACGGAGGGCATCACTCCCAGATACGCCTCGCAGAGATAGGCGAAGATGGCGAGAATCAGGATGGAGTTCGGGTGGAGGTGCAGGAGCTGGATCTGATAGAAAGCCAGCACCTCCGCAAGGAAGGGAGAGAACGGCGGCACCAAGCCGCGAACAGCGTGTGGACGAAAATGGGGTACCACCCCGCCGCCAGCTTGCCGAAGCGCGCCGCCTTGACGCCGCTGGCGCCATGCTCATTATTCCTCCCGGCGACGAGGACCTTCAGCCTATCCAGCGCCTCCGCTGTGGAGACGCGAGTGCCGATGAGAGCCGGCGCAAGCTCCTCCTCCCGCTGCGCTTCAGCGGAGGCCTCCACCATCGCCGCCTTGCCTTTCTTGGGGCCCATGGCTCGCGAAGGAAGGGCGGCGGAAGAGCTCGGAGAAGAACGGAAATCGCCGGAGTAGTGGAGCACCGGAGGTGTATGCGAGAAGGAAAAGGCGTAAATGCGGCGGAACTGCTGCCGGCACAGCCGCGGCAGCCTTTATATCACCTCAGAGCGGTTTCCGAGGCGTCGTGGGTCCCACCACGACGCCCACCTCCTCCGGAGAAGCCGAGACGCACCAACCGCTCGCCACGTGTCTCGGGCCGGCCGGACACTTTGGGCCCATGACGCTTCGCCTGCGCCCCCTGGACCGCGTCGTGCCCGTCATGGGCCCGGGGGCTACTGTCAGCCCAGTAAGAACCAGGGTGTACTGGGCCAGGCCTCTATAACCCTCAACACTCGGCGAGTGAATCTCGCTAAGGACCAGGCCTGCAAGCCTGGGGTGCCCGCGGGGCAGAATCGCCTCGCGGAGGCCTGAGGAGGCAGCTAGGGCCTGTGGAGCCTCTACTCCGCTGCCTCCTCTCCAAGGAAGTTTTCCCTGAAGGGAAGTCAACGCAGAATCCTCCACAGGGCGTTCCCGCCCACGCGAGGGTTCCTTCACTGTAAAGCAAGCTCTGCGGAGCGCACATGGCTTCCGCAGTGGCCGCAGAGTGACCGCGCCTCTGCGCAGAGTGACGACGGAGCTACAGTCCCACTTTGGTGATAAAGGAGTCAACAAAGCAGGGGCAACGGCGCAGACCACCAAGCTTTCCTCTTTGGTGATAAGGGAGCAGGCCGGCGCTACGCGCCAAACGCGACGTCACCGTGGGGACTTCCCCGCTCCTCTGCGGCGGCAGCTGGCCGTCCTGGATGGACGGCGGCCTCTCTGCTGCGGCCTCAGCTTTTGTGCCCATGGACCGCGCTCATGGACGCCCAAGCAGCGGTGCACCGTGCTCCCGACCGTTGTCGCCATGTGGTAGCCCTCCGCTGCACAAGGACAGGGAGGAGGCCCGGGGCGCTATAAAAGGAGCTGGTGCACCACCCTAAGAGGGATGGATCACATTTTACTCCTGGTCTAGCTACTTGCGCGCAAGGGAGAAGAAGACAGTAGTTTCCCTCCCCTTGTACGCGCCATTGCCACAACATTGCCTTCGGCAAGCACGCTGTACTGTAACCTCTACAAGCAGCAATACAGACAGCAGGACGTAGCGGTTTTACCTCCACAAGAGGGCCGTGAACCTGGGTACGCGCCGTGTCTCTCTCTGCCGTGATGTCCCTCCTCAGGCACGACGAGCAGCGTCGCCGCGCCGGATGAGGGTTGATTGACGTCGTGTTCAGCCCCTTACACGAACTCTCTTCGCGAGTGTGACTGCCCCAGTTTCGTGGGAGTCATTCTCCGACAGGCTTATATTGGGTTTTTTGGTACAATTACGAAACTACCCCTAGTTAGGTGGAGCAGGCTTGAATTTCTGCGGGTATTCCAGTCATTTCAACGAAAAAAGCGTAGGCGGGAGATTTGCCGCTGTGTGCAAACAATTTCGGTTCCAAGGCAAAATTTGTTGTGGGAGGGAAAGGATCACATGCTTGATAGTTTGCACATTATTTTTTGAAAAAATATTTTTAGGTACACAACTAGTCATTTCTTCACAGATTTAACAAAAGCTTGCAAAATTCCATCCCTATCTATGAAAG
Source organism: Poa pratensis (assembly GCA_947311845.1). Lineage (NCBI taxonomy): Eukaryota > Viridiplantae > Streptophyta > Magnoliopsida > Poales > Poaceae > Poa > Poa pratensis. Next base: position 21,726,031 of record CAMZMU010000088.1, read on the forward strand.
ATCGTGTCCAACGTTTTGATCGTATTTTGAAACGGGTATGAACAATTCAAAAAATAAAAAACATGGAAAACCTTCTACCGAATTAGCTGGAAGCGGGCCAAAAAAATAAAAAAAAACATGGCAAAATATTATACCACATTTTACGTATAAATAACCAAATGTTTGCGAGTAAAAAGGTTTCCATCCAACTCTCGTTAAAAAAGACAAACTTCTGCCGATTCAGCTCGAAGCGGGCCAAATTTGAACTGCAGATGGTTAATAGTTTTCTCTTTATTTTTTTGGGAAAATTATTTTTAGCTACACAAGTAGTCATTTCTATAGAGATCCCCAAAATCCTTGCAATATTTCACCCCCTGCTATGAACGGTCGTGTCCACCGTTTTAATCACATTTTCAAACCAGCGTAAGAAATTCAAACAAAATCAAAAAATGGAAAACCTTCGCATTGTGTCATTATATGTGACCTAGTTATCAGAAAAAATAACAAACTTGAAATATGACAATTATCTTAAAAAAATTGTTCTCAGAAATGAGTTATCATGTACGAAGATTCACACCTTTCAGGCCAAATGACGGATGTTATGGCCACTTTCATGGCATAGTTTGTTTAAATGATCTCATGTTGTGCACAAGCGTGCACCTTGGAATGGCGAACAATGTTGCCGAAGAAATGTTTCATTTTCTTTCACAAAAATACCATTTTTCAGTTTCCGAGTGCGAAAAATGTTTTTTTGTGAAGCACATACCAAAAATACGTTGCAAAATGGAATCACACCATTTTTATAAAATATTAGACCATATTTTATGTATAAATAACCAAATGGTTGTCTGTCAAATGGTTTCCATACGCCTCTCGTCGAAAAGACAAATTTCCACCGATTCAGCTGGAAGCGGGTCAAATTTGAACTACATGTGCTTCCTAGTTTGCTCATGATTTTTTGAAAAAATATTTTTCATGGAAAAAAGTACCTACTTCATCATAGATGAACCAAAAAATTGCAAGATTTATTTGGTAAAAATTGGAGTTCAAAAATCAAAAGTTATTAAAGAAAACATAAAATAAAAAATGAAAAGAACAAAAAAAAAGGATCAGCCGAGCCAACCCGGCCTAGCCCAGCTGCGCAGCCGAACCAGTCCGGACTCAAGACGGCCCGCTCAGAACAGCCCACTCTGTGGCTCGTCCAGCAAGGCCCAAGCCCAGCGGTTAGCTATAGATTTAATACTGCCGGAGCAGTAGTTTGACACAATCATTGTGTGGCCTAGTGGTTATGTGTCCTGGAAGGAGAGGAGGTCGTGGGTTCGAATCCCCTTCTCCTCATTTTGCTGCATTATTAATTTGCTTATGCGTGGGTCTCATATGCCATCAGGTCTGGTCCACATGTGGTGGGTCCCACATGACAGTCTCACAGGTCAAAAGGCGGGTCCCACATGGCAGAATTCTGGGTCCCATATCACAGGTCACACAGTAGGTCTCACATGGCAGCAGGGTGGGTCCCACATGGCGGGTCCAACGGGTCCACATGATAGGTCTCACAGGTCAAACGGTGGGTCCCACATGGCGGGTCCCGTGGGTCCCACATGGCGGGTCCAACGGGTCCACATGACAGGTCTCACAGGTCAAACGGTGGGTCCCACATGGCGGGTCCAACGGGTCAAATGGCGGGTCCCACTAGTCAGCTGAGTGTTGTTCAAACTACACGTATGTAAAACTGAGACAACTAAGTAGGACACATGGGATAAATTGATGAGGTGGCGCCCAGTCATGGCAATGCACTATAATTTAAAAGGCCAAGACCAATTTAATTGGTCATAATTGGGTAAGAATAGGAAACAAATCAGTGTTGTTTACATTATGACCAATTTGTGTAAGGAGGATGTGACCTTTCTGATCAAAAAAGTCGTTGTGTTTACAGGTTTAGACCTTCCCAAACAGCCTACGACCAACTGGTTCGAAATGGTCACATATATATGACCAATTTTTAGAGGGTCACTGACAGAAGGTCACTAGTTAACATATTTCTTGTAGTGATAGTTCGATACATGAACATTTGTACAACAAATGATCTAGTATAGCCCTCACATACGTAAAATCAATGTTTAACTACTAAAGAGCGAGGACAGGGCACTCTGCCCCTCCCGCCCCTTCTTAGTTTCATTATCATTTATCTCTCTCACACACACACATTATCATCTTTGTCATTATCATTTATCTCTCAGAAAAGACTCATTTCTCTTACTATCATCTCTCTCCCTCTCTCGTTTTAGCTGATAGAGGACCCGCGCAAAGCAGCGGTGGCGACGAACGAACGGATGTGGAGGTGGATTCTTAAGGGTTCAAGGAGGCTAATAGAGAAGAAGGATTATTTGTGTGTGTTTACGTAGTGGTTGCTTAGTGGGTTTGGATGTGTTTACGTTGTGGTTACTAACTGTATTTTGGGTGTATTTGCTTGTAGGGCTATTTATGTTTTGCTAACCATGTTTCCTAATAAAGATACGTGTGCACACCGTGAAGAAATAGGGTGACATCTATAGCAAGGAGGATGAGCACGACATAATCGACATGGTTGTAGATTTGCGGTGGAAGGTTTGGAAAGAAAGCCTCGATGGCAAGAGTTTGTCACATGAGCCATATCTAGGTTTACTTTCTTTCTAAGAAGTAAGAACCGACATGGTGAGGAATATGGTTGCTGGTAGCAAAAGGGAATAAATAGGAATACTATTATAGAAGCATGATGAGCATGAAGGAATTTGACATTGATATGGATTTGCGAATGTTTTGAACGTAACCTTGATGTAAAGAACACGCCAGACAAACACTATCTAGATCTACCTTTCTTTCGAGAACATATTTTTTTATGCTGGGGTTGGTAGTTATCACTTTTCTTTGAACACGTTTGAAAAACGAATGGAGTTGCTCTATCAAACATTTTTGGCCGGTTTTCTTTGTAGCCACAGTTGGCCAAACTGTGGATATTCGAAGTTCGGAAAGTGTTTAGCACTCAACTTAGTCACTTACCACACATGTCATAGACTCAATTGCTGGTCAACTTTTGACACAAGTACGGCGTAATTAACCACCACAAGAAGTCACACTTGGCCAAACGTTAGACACACAAGTGTGGCGAGTGTTTGAAACACTTTTCGAGTCACTCACCCTACGTATTAGACTCAACTACTCCCTCCGTTCCTAAATGTAAGATGTTTTAGGTGTTACACATGTTGTCTAGGTGCATACTAAAATGGATGAACATACACATATAATGTGTCTAGAAACATTTGTGTACATGTGAATTTGGATAAATGCTAAAACATCTTACATTTAGGAACGGAGGGAGTACTTAGCAACTTTTTCCACAAGTGTGGAAAGCAATTTGTATGCCATAAAAACTAAGGCTTTCTTATTTCTTGTGCGTCTTTTCCATCTTACGGCGTGCTCATGTAGCTGCTCCGTCAGATCTTACCTGGTGCATCATAATGTCTTCTAAGTCACGCACATATCTGCTTATCCACTTGTGGAATCATTGATTTTCATGATTGAGGTCCTAAGGAATTAATAGTGTTCCCGGCGGCAGATCAGGTGAAAAATAGGCTGACACCTATAGCAAGGAGGATGAGCACGACATATCAACAATTCAAACATTTGCATCAAGATCAACAACAAAATCATGCAAAAGAGAAAGTTAAGAGCTACAAAATCATGTTTTAGATAAGGGGTCAATAGTGCTTGGTTTATGCTACTGGTTCTGGGTTTATTCTGCACCTAGCTGGTCAGGGGTATTTTAAGTAGAAAATCCATGCAACATTAAACAATATACAGAAATACTTAATCCTCTGCCTATAAATGAAGCACTAAACACCTTAAATTCTCATGAATCACTAACAACTATGCCCCGCTCGAACTGCAGAACAAGTCCAACCTGGTACATAGTATAGCATCATAATGTTTTAAAGAAGCACCAAAAAAAGATTTTCCTTTTTGCATTATCCAAATGCTAAAATCACACCAACCTCCCAACTAAAATAAAAGTAAAATCAATGGAACTAAAGATGCAGAATCGAACCTAGAGCAGAATCATATCAACCTTGTTCAAAGCTGACACTCTTAGCATGACAAAACCACTCAAAATACTGCCTAGTGACGGTGATCCTTTGTTTCATTGCACCGCTCAACCGAGAGAGAGGGAAACATGTTTTTTTCGTACCCTTTTTCTCCTAAGCATCCAATACCTTTTCTCTACCGTTCAAGCCCTTCTTCTTTTTCCTCGCCTTTCTTCGCTTCTTCCCACTGCCGTCACCAAGTGGCGTCAATGGTTGGGATGATTGAGGAGGTGCTGAGGAATTGGGCCGCTGGTAGCGGAGCAGAAGTAACAGGATGACACTAATAGCAAGGAGGAGGATCAGAGCGACGGAAATCTCCATGGTTGTAGATATGTGGCGGAAAGGTTTGGAACAAAAGCCTCGATTTCAAGAGTTTGCCACACGAGCCAGGTCCAGATTTACTTTCTTTCTTGGGTTGGTAGTTATCACTTTGCTTTGAACACGTTTGAAAAAACGATTGGAGTTGCTCTATCAAACATTTGTGGTCGGTTTTCTTGTAGCCACACTTGGCCAAACTGTGGATATTGAAAGTCCGGAAAGTGATTAGCACTCATTCTTAGTCACTTACCACACATGTCATAGACTCAATTGCTGGTCATGTTTTCTCACAAGTATGGCGTAATTTATCACCACAACAAGTCACACTTGGCCGAACGTTAGACACACAAGTGTAGCGAGTGTTTGAGACACTTTCCGAGTCACCCACCCTACATATCAGACTCAACTACTTGGCAACTTTTTCCAAAAGTGTGGAAACCAATTTGTATGCCATAAAAACTAAGGCTTCCTTTTTTCTTGTGCGACTTTTACATCTTACGGCGTGCTCATGCAGCTGCTCTGTCGGATCATAGCTGGTGCATCATAATGTCTTCTAAGTCACGGACATATCTCCTTATGCACTTGTGGAATCATTGGTTTTTATGATTGAGGTGCTAAGGAATTAATAGTCTTGCTGGCGGCAGATCAAGTGAAGAAATAGGGTGACACCTATAGCAAGGAGGATGAGCACGACATATCAACAATTCAAACATTAGCATCCATATCATCAACAAAATCATGCAAAAGAGAAAGTTCAGAACTACATAATCATGTTTATATGAGGGGTCAATACTGCTTGTGTCGTGGGGTTGTCACGGTAGATGTTACCGTAGGGTAACTTGAGTTGTTGGGCCAGGCGAAACTAGTGTCAGGGAGTTTGTTTAGCTCTGCGAGGACAAAGGATTTACCCAGGTTCGGCCTCTCCATTGGAGATAAAGACCTACTTCCTGCTATGCTATTATTGATCTCGATCTCGATAACCCGGCTACGACAACAGAGCCGGATCTCGATCTAGGTTACAGGGTTCGCTTGGTAGTGGTGATCTCTCTCTCGGGTCTATCTCGTAACACTTGGATCGTAAAGGCTTCCCCTAACTATGACCTAGGAGCCCGCTTATATAGACGGCCGGGTCTCCTGGTTCTATACATGGTAAGCCCGGGTTCTACCCAGACTCGGAGTCCTACTCTAGGTCTTCTTGCCTTCGTGTCCTCCAAGTCCCGCACCGCCTCCGGGTCTTCTAGAAGCTTTCCTTGGCTAGCCGGGTCACCGACAAGCTTGCTGGCCCATCGACGTAACCCGGCCCATGCTGATGGTTAGCTGTCCTGACCGGGCCTTCTGCCTGGCGGGTCACGCTTCCCTCTTCATGGGCCTACCGGGTTATTATCCCCCCATCAGCTTGCTTTATGCTACTGGTTATGGGTTTATTCCGCACCTAGCTGGTCAGGGGTATTTCAAGTAGAAAACCCACGCAACAATTAAACAACATAACGGAAATAGTTAATCCTCTGCCTATAAATGAAGCACTAAAAACCTTAAATTCTCATGAATCTCTGACAAATGCACTCTATTATGCCCCGCTCGAACTGCACAACAAATCCAACCTGGTGCATAGTTTAGCATCATAATGTTTTACAGAACCACCAGAAATAAATTTTCCTTTTTGCATTATCCTAATACTAAAATCACACCAACCTCCCAACTAAAATCAATGGAACTAAAGATGCATAATATAACCTAGAGGATAATCATATCAACCTTGTTCAAAGGTGACACTCTTGGCATGATAAAACCACTCAAAATACTGCTCGATGACGGTGATCCTTTGTTTCAGTGCACCGCTCAATCGGGAGAGAGGGAAACAAGGTTTTTTCGTACCCTTTTCCTCCTAAGCATCCAATACCTTGTCTCTACCTTTCAAGCCCTTCTGCTTTTTCCTCGCCTTTCTTCTCTTCTTCCCACTGTCGTCACCAAGTGGCGTCAATGGTTGGGATGATTGAGGAGGTGCTGAGTAATTGGGCCGCTGGTAGCGAAGCAGAAGTAACATGATGACACTAATAGCAAGGAGGAGGATCAGAGCGACGGAAATCTCCATGGTTGTAGATATGCGGCGGAAAGGTTTGGAACAAAAGCCTCGATTTCAAGAGTTTGCCACACGAGCCAGATCCAGATTTACTTTCTTTCTAACAAGTAAGAACCGACATACAGAGGAATATAGTCGCAGGTGGCCAAGGTGAATAAATAGGAAGATTATTATGAAAGGATGATGAGCATGATGGAATTCAACATTGATATGGATTCGTGGCACAGTGTTTCGAAAGTAACCATGATATAAAGAGCACGTCAGACAAACACTATCTGGATCTACCTTTCTTTTAAGAACATCCTTTTTATGCTGGGGTTGGTAGTTATCACTTTGCTTTGAACACGTTTGAAAAAACGATTGGAGTTGCTTTATCAAAAAATTTGGTCGGTTTTCTTGTAGCCACACTTGGCCAAACTGTGGATATTCAAAGTCCGGAAAGTGATTGGCAGTCATTCTTAGTCACTTACCACACATGTGATGCATGTAAAATGCATACATGAACTTTGCATTATTTTACTTATATTCCAGTCATATTTGCATCATATAAGGGTCATATCACTATTTTATAATAATTTTGGGAATATTTGGTATGTTTCCTATTTTTATGGAATTAACCCTGCACAGTCAGAAAACCCTGTTTTCTATATTTTAATGTTTCAGGGACCCAAACGACGTCCAAATGACCTAATATTTTACGGGTATCAGTTTTTGGAAGGAACAAAACGTAGGAGCAAGGAAGTGCACGAAAGGAAGTCGGAGGCCAGAGTTGAGTGGGCCCACGCGGCCAGGTACCTGGGCCGCGTGGGACCCCCACTTTTGGGCCTCGGAGCTCCGGTGCCGTCGATCTTTCCTCCACCGACTCCGTTTTGACCTAAAACCGACTGTAAAAATAGCCCCCCGACGTTCTCTGGAAGGAGCGCCGCAGAAACACAGAAACACCGAAACAGAGACCTGGAGTTGCAGATTGGAGGGGAAAGCTCCGGCGGGGCGCTGCCGGCGTGGTCTCCATCTTCGCCAACGACTTCTCCACCGTCTCCATGATGAAGTGGGAGTAGTCCACCTCTGGACTATGGGTTTGTGGAAGTAACTTATGTATCTCCTCTCTCTTGAGCTTCACTAATTAGTACCGTATGAGCTGCTGAACATGATTACGGTCATCTATGTAATACCTTTGTGGTGGATCTTTTTATGAGTTAATATATGTTTGAGATTGCAATGGTTTTGTTTCAGTTATGAAAGTAGATGCATATTATGTACCCCGTTCTTATTTACTTGTCATGATCAAGCATGTTTATGAGAGCGTGTGAGGGGGAACGTGTGCATTAGTTGGAGTAACGGGGGGTGGCTAGTGCAGTGAACGTGAGAGAAAGTTCTGCGATCCACTTGGGTATCTCTACCTTACTTTGTTGCCTCACTAGGGATAAAAAGAAATACCATGCTACCGGAGTGTGGGTGTGACCATTGCCACTACTCCATGACTAGATCTAGCATGTTCTTATTTTAACTTCATGTCATGATACTTATTGCTATACTCTGAGTTATCTTAATTACTGAGGTGTTATGATTTAGTTCGCATCTTGGTGGAGTATAAGAGAGACTAATAACCAAAAGGTCTCTATGTTAGGACGTGATGCCCATATAATTATAACTTGTCATTAAACTGTTGTGTTGCAATCTCATATGTCAACTCTAGTGTTCCATTGTCTACCACTTTATTAAAGAGAGAGTGCATTTGTGAAACCATGAACCCCGGTCCATTTTTAATCATAAGAAACACCTTTCCAACAACTTTTACCACTTTTCCATTTTCTGCCATTTAAAAATCCGAAAATACAAAAACACTTTTACATCTTGCATTCATCATATAAAACCCAAAAATATCATTTATCATTGCTACCACCATCCTTGCATATTTATTTACCACCATTGCATATTTATTTCTTGTTTGCATTGCATATTATCTTGATATCATTCTCACACCTTGTGCTTGACAACCACTAGGTGAGGTTGAGGACCAAAACATTTACTTTGTTTTGTAGGTAACCAAAAGAAGGATAGGAAAGATAAATCTTCACTACTGATTCCCCGAGAGTTCGATATTAAACCCTCGAGTCACCCCTCGTGGGGAAAACACGTCTTCCACTTACTACACACTCTGCACTTGGAGTCTCAACCTAACCCATTTACTTTTCACGCAGGTAACTACGTGAAGGGCCATCAAGACTGTTTTCTGGCGCCGTTGCCGGGGAATCATTGCTGAAAGGTTTATCCAAGGGTCCCCTGCACTAGCTCTGTTTTCTGGCGCCGGGTTTATCCAAGGATATCTCACCAAGTCAACTTCATCACCAACTTGTGCTAACACCTAAGCTTGGGGAGGTTGCACCTACGTGAGCATCATCTTATCCATCTTTACCTTCAAAGCAATTTATCTTGTTTTGTCATTGTCTTGCATTTTTAAGTTCGGTTTGCATATTTATTTTCAGTTTTGCATTTTGTGTTGCATTTGTTATTTCGGTTTGCATCATTTAGTGTCATTTTATTTTCAGTTTTGCATAAAAAATTAAAAAACACATAAAAACTTGCTAAAATGGGAGAAAGAACTAAGTTGTGTGATTACACAAACACTCCAAATGATCAATTTATTGCTAGGCCCATTGCCACACCTGAGATAAAAGCTGATAGTTATGAAGTAAGTCCTAGTTTGTTGAACTTGATAACTAGGGAACAATTTGGCGGTAGTGCTATGGAGGATGCCTCTATGCATCTTCATGATTTTGTTGAAATATGTGACATGCAGAAATTTAAAAATGTGGAAAGTGATATTCTAAAACTGAAGTTATTTCCTTTCTCACTTAGAGGAAAAGCTAAAGAGTGGCTGCATTCATTACCTATTGATAGCATTAAAACTTGGGATGATTTAAAAGAAGCTTTCATTAAGAAATACTATCCTCCTGTTAAAATTTTGCAAAATAGAAACAACATTCTTTCTTTTAGGCAAAATGAAAATGAACATGTTGCTATGGCTTGGGATAGGATTAAACTTATGCTTAGAACTTGTCCATCACATGGGGTCAACGAATGGACCATATTACACTCTTTTTACAATGGTCTAAATTACATGTCTAGAAATATTCTTGATTCTGCTGCTGGAGGTGCGTTTATGGGAAAAACTATAGTAGAAGCTAAGAACATATTGGAGAGCATTTTGCAAAACTATAGTCAATGGCATACTGATAGAGCACCTAATCCATCTAAGAAAGTAAACTCCATAGAAGAAACAAATGATTTGTCATCTAAAATGGACACTATTCTTGCTTTCATTAATAAACAAAATATTGAAAATGTGCCTTTGCAAGAACTAGTTGGTAATAATCCTGAAAATATTGATGTCAACTTCATTAGGAACTATGGTAATAATGGGTATGGTAACAACAATTATAACTCCTATAATAAACCCCCATATGTGCCAAACAAATATGCCACTAGTAGTAATGTTTCTAGTGATTTGGAAAACACCATTAGATCATTTATATCTACTCAAAAGGAGCTTAATAAGGAATTTATATCTAAGTTTGAAAAACAAGACTCTTTGTTTGAAAGGGTAGATCAGCTCACTAAGGAAGTTTCCTCATTAAAGAACACCATTATAGCTCAAAAACATGAGGAAACAATTAAATATTGCCAAGAGGTTATAAATAAATCTTGGGAACATATTCATGAGCAAGAGAGAATTGCTAAGGAAACTATTATGGTAATGAAAGAGAGAAAAGTTGAGGAAGTTAAAATGCTTAGTGAAGTCAAGGAACCATTGCTTGACTTAGAGAATTGTAGCTTGCATGAATTAATATCTATCTTACAAAAATTTGCAAGTGATCCTTCCATCAACTATAACCAAGCTGGTTTTGGTTCTTATATTGCTAATCATGTGTTAAAAGAAAAGATTGCTAGGTACAACCAAGAGGCTATGATACCACCTAAGCTTGGGGATATATGGATTCCCAAAGTCCTAGTAACCATTGGAAAAGAGACACACCATGCTATACTTGATCTAGGATCTAGTGTCTCTGTTTTATCTAAAGAACTATATGAAGTACTTGAATTGAAAAATCTTGAAAAATGCTCTATTGAACTTGCACTTGCTGATGATTCCATTAAACATGCTTTAGGAAAGTAAGTGATGTTATGGTAGAGTTACATATGACATTTGTGCCTGTTGATTTTCTAATCATGGATATGGGGAATAAAACCTCTAGTCCAATTATTCTTGGAAGACCTTTTCTTCGTACTACAGGTGCTATCATTGATTCAAAAGAAGGGAATGTGAAGTTTCAGTTTCCACACAAGAAGTGCATGGAACACTTCCCAAGGAAGAGGGACATCAAAGTTCAAGCTCCCTCATGAGCTTCGTCCTCTATAAACATCAAGTAAGAAGCCTAGCTATATGGCTATAAAGAAAGCGCTTTACGGGAGGCAACCCGGTTGTTTTTATTTGTGATTTTCTTTGTGTCCTCTTGCTGTAACAAGAGACTTTGTTTTAGTTTAGTTTCTGGAATTTTTAATAAAGTGCCAAGTTTTACTCATTTTGGTTTGAAAAGTTGCTTATAGCGTTCGGAGATTTTATTCCTGCACGAATCTGTGCACGGTATGATTTTTAATTCTTATTCTGTAACTCCGAATGAGCTCATATTTGAACTGTAGTTGCAACTTTTCATCCTCTGTATGCATGAATTTTTCGGAATTTTTCGACAAAGTTAAGTAGGGTAGAAAAATACGTTTTGCTGCTGCTGTTTTTCTGGACAGATTCTGTCCCATTTTGTTTGATGCATGCTTTGAACTTTTAACTTGAATCTTTTTGATCCAATTGAGTTTATGAGTAGGCATACAACATTATACACTTTCTGGACATTCATATGAATTTTTGTCTAAGGATTATATGCAGCAAGAAATCTATTTGTTTATCACTACTAATGCACCCCACAGAAAAGAAATGGGAGAAACGGTGTTTTGAAGTTTTTTCACAGGGATTAGAGGAGATGCACCAAGAGCTATCCAAGGATGGTGAAGACCATAAGCTTGGGGATGTGAAGACAACCCCACTGGACCTACACACTCTCGGTTTGCACACGTCTAACTTCTGTTTTTCGATCGAAACACTTTATCGCATAAACTTGGAGCGTCTTTTTGTTTGTTTTGGTTTGATTTTTATTTTGTGAGACCACCACACTATCATTTATATATGAGAGAGCTACTGGAAATTTGGGTTGATTTATGTTGGATGCTATTATTAGATTGGGAAAAGGGATGTTGGAGTTGATTTTAAAAGATACATATAGTTGCATGATTCATGAGCTTGTTAATGAGTAATAATTTGCAAGTATTTTATCAAGAGCTATCTTTTATTCATGTTTTGATGCTGAATGTTATTTTACTTTGTTTAACATGGATTAGTTAGTTCTATGGACACTCATGCATGCATTTAGATGGTCAACTTTCTCCCTCTTGCTAGCCCAAAAATTCCAACAAGCAAAAACTTGTTTCCAACACCTTCAACCAAAGTTTTTCCAGTGAGTCCACCATATCTACCTATTAGCTTTATGCTATTCCGAGTATGTTTATCATGATATTTGTGTTATCTATACCTCTGAATGAAAATGCTTATGTTGTTGATTGTTATGGGAAAAGTTGGTTATAGAGCTCTCTCGAACTTGATGCACACTTTACTTTCATTGCATAATAAAACATGACCCATTGTGATTAAAATTATGATGTTGTGGGCTTGACAAATGTCTTTGGTTGAGAGTTAGCTCATATGTGCTGTCACATGGCAAGCTTTCAACATGCACTTCATTTCATTTAGTTGATATCATGTACTTTTGTTTATGGATGCTTACCATGGGTGAAATAAATGTGGAAATGAAGTAGGTTTAAATGAGTTTGTATAAATGGTTAGAGAGACGCCTGGGCCGCTAATCTAAGCCATGCATCATTCATGGTGGAAATTTACTTACATGCTATGGTGAACCTTCTGTGATACACCTTACAATAAAAAGCTATCTAATGGTAAATAAAAAGGGTGTTGAGATTGTTCATTGTGTTTGTTTGTCTTGTCATTTTGATATGGGCTTGTTCCATATCCTGGGACAAGAGGTACCCCAGTTGACGCTCTTAATGATACTATTATTACTTACAATGATATTTAACTTGAACTTGCTTTGTTTCCCAAGTTGAGTAACACATGGAGTAGGTACTTGTATTCAAGGGGCATGAGACTTTCAACCTGTACTTTGTCAAGCACACTACTCATATTTGCTTTCACTTTAAACTTAATCATTCAAGATGCTATGATAGGGGAATGAGAGCTTGACACCAAGGATTACCACATTACAATCATTAACTTAAGTAGAGAAGTTCAGAAGTTAGATGAAACTTATTCATGCTTTACCTCTACTCATATATATCTTTCCAAAGTGTCCACCTTTTATATTCAGATTTTCATCAATACTCTATGCCATTATAGGATGTTCTTTCTTTCATTATGCATACATGTGGTCCATAGTACTTTCTTTTATGTTACACTTTGTGAATTATCATTGAACATCCTTGCATTGAATACTTGATATCACTTCATAAACTATCTTGCATATTGCTACTCCTTTTAAGAATGAATCATTTGACTCTATGTAGCAATAGTAATCATCTTTGATATCCATTGATAGTATTAAAATGCAAAGTCCATGTTAGTTTTATCACCTTCATACTCGAGGACGAGTATAGGTTAAGCTTGGGGATGTTGATGCATGTAAAATGCATACATGAACTTTGCATTATTTTACTTATATTCCAGTCATATTTGCATCATATAAGGGTTATATCACTGTTTTATAATGATTTTGGGAATATTTGTATGTTTCCTATTTTTATGGAATTAACCCTGCACAGTCAGAAAACCCTGTTTTCTATATTTTAATGTTTCAGGGACCCAAACGACGTCCAAATGACCTAATATTTTACGGGCATCAGTTTTTGGAAGGAACAAAGCGTAGGAGCCAAGGAAGCGCACGAAAGGAAGTCGGAGGCCAGAGTTGAGTGGGCCCACGCGGCCAGGTACCTGGGCCGCGTGGGACCCCCTTTTGGGCCTCGGAGCTCCGTTGCCGTCGATCTTTCCTCCACCGACTCCGTTTTGACCTAAAACCGACTATAAAAATAGCCCCCGACGTTCTCTGGAAGGAGCGCCGCAGAAACACAGAAACACCGAAACAGAGACCTGGAGTTGCAGATTGGAGGGGGAAAACTCCGGCGGGGCGCTGCCGGCGTGGTCTCCATCTTCTCCAACGACTTCTCCACCGTCTCCATGATGAAGAGGGAGTAGTCCACCTCTGGACTATGGGTTTGTGGAAGTAACTTATGTATCTCTCTCTCTTGAGCTTCACTAATTAGTACCGTATGAGCTGCTGAACATGATTACGGTCATCTATGTAATACCTTTGTGGTGGATCTTTTTATGAGTTAATATATGTTTGAGATTGCAATGGTTTTGTTTCAGTTATGAAAGTAGATGCATATTATGTACCCCGTTCTTATTTACTTGTCATGATCAAGCATGTTTATGAGAGCGTGTGAGGGGGAACGTGTGCATTAGTTGGAGTAACGGGGGGTGGCTAGTGCAGTGAACGTGAGAGAAAGTTCTGCGATCCACTTGGGTATCTCTACCTTACTTTGTTGCCTCACTAGGGATAAAAAGAAATACCATGCTACCGGAGATGTGGGTGTGACCATTGCCACTACTCCATGACTAGATCTAGCATGTTCTTATTTTAACTTCATGTCATGATACTTATTGCTATACTCTGAGTTATCTTAATTACTGAGGTGTTATGATTTAGTTCGCATCTTGGTGGAGTATAAGAGAGACTAATAACCAAAAGGTCTCTATGTTAGGACGTGATGCCCATATAATTATAACTTGTCATTAAACTGTTGTGTTGCAATCTCATATGTCAACTCTAGTGTTCCATTGTCTACCACTTTATTAAAGAGAGAGTGCATTTGTGAAACCATGAACCCCGGTCCATTTTTAATCATAAGAAACACCTTTCCAACAACTTTTACCACTTTTCCATTTTCTGCCATTTAAAAATCCGAAAATACAAAAACACTTTTACATCTTGCATTCATCATATAAAACCCAAAAATATCATTTATCATTGCTACCACCATCCTTGCATATTTATTTACCACCATTGCATATTTATTTCTTGTTTGCATTGCATATTATCTTGATATCATTCTCACACCTTGTGCTTGACAACCACTAGGTGAGGTTGAGGACCAAAACATTTACTTTGTTTTGTAGGTAACCAAAAGAAGGATAGGAAAGATAAATCTTCACTACTGATTCCCCGAGAGTTCGATATTAAACCCTCGAGTCACCCCTCGTGGGGAAAACACGTCTTCCACTTACTACACACTCTGCACTTGGAGTCTCAACCTAACCCATTTACGCAGGTAACTACGTGAAGGGCCATCAACATGTCATAGACTCAATTATTGGTCATGTTTTCTCACAAGTATGGCGTAATTTACCACCACAACAAGTCACACTTGGCCGAACGTTAGACACACAAGTGTAGCGAGTGTTTGAGACACTTTCCGAGTCACCCACCCTACATATCAGACTCAACTACTTGGCAACTTTTTCCAAAAGTGTGGAAACCAATTTGTATGCCATAAAAACTAAGGCTTCCTTTTTTCTTGTGCGACTTTTACATCTTACGGCGTGCTCATGCAGCTGCTCTGTCGGATCATAGCTGGTGCATCATAATGTCTTCTAAGTCACGGACATATCTCCTTATGCACTTGTGGAATCATTGGTTTTTATGATTGAGGTGCTAAGGAATTAATAGTCTTGCTGGCGGCAGATCAAGTGAAGAAATAGGGTGACACCTATAGCAAGGAGGATGAGCACGACATATCAACAATTCAAACATTAGCATCCATATCATCAACAAAATCATGCAAAAGAGAAAGTTCAGAACTACATAATCATGTTTATATGAGGGGTCAATACTGCTTGTGTCGTGGGGTTGTCACGGTAGATGTTACCGTAGGGTAACTTGAGTTGTTGGGCCAGGCGAAACTAGTGTCAGGGAGTTTGTTTAGCTCTGCGAGGACAAAGGATTTACCCAGGTTCGGCCTCTCCATTGGAGATAAAGACCTACTTCCTGCTATGCTATTATTGATCTCGATCTCGATAACCCGGCTACGACAACAGAGCGGATCTCGATCTAGGTTACAGGGTTCGCTTGGTAGTGGTGATCTCTCTCTCGGGTCTATCTCGTAACACTTGGATCGTAAAGGCTTCCCCTAACTATGACCTAGGAGCCCGCTTATATAGACGGCCGGGTCTCCTGGTTCTATACATGGTAAGCCCGGGTTCTACCCAGACTCGGAGTCCTACTCTAGGTCTTCTTGCCTTCGTGTCCTCCAAGTCCCGCACCGCCTCCGGGTCTTCTAGAAGCTTTCCTTGGCTAGCCGGGTCACCGACAAGCTTGCTGGCCCATCGACGTAACCCGGCCCATGCTGATGGTTAGCTGTCCTGACCGGGCCTTCTGCCTGGCGGGTCACGCTTCCCTCTTC
Source organism: Poa pratensis (assembly GCA_947311845.1). Classification (NCBI taxonomy): domain Eukaryota; kingdom Viridiplantae; phylum Streptophyta; class Magnoliopsida; order Poales; family Poaceae; genus Poa; species Poa pratensis. Next base: position 21,742,165 of record CAMZMU010000088.1, read on the forward strand.
ATGGGCCTACCGGGTTATTATCCCCCATCAGCTTGCTTTATGCTACTGGTTATGGGTTTATTCCGCACCTAGCTGGTCAGGGGTATTTCAAGTAGAAAACCCACGCAACAATTAAACAACATAACGGAAATAGTTAATCCTCTGCCTATAAATGAAGCACTAAAAACCTTAAATTCTCATGAATCTCTGACAAATGCACTCTATTATGCCCCGCTCGAACTGCACAACAAATCCAACCTGGTGCATAGTTTAGCATCATAATGTTTTACAGAACCACCAGAAATAAATTTTCCTTTTTTGCATTATCCTAATACTAAAATCACACCAACCTCCCAACTAAAATCAATGGAACTAAAGATGCATAATATAACCTAGAGGATAATCATATCAACCTTGTTCAAAGGTGACACTCTTGGCATGATAAAACCACTCAAAATACTGCTCGATGACGGTGATCCTTTGTTTCAGTGCACCGCTCAATCGGGAGAGAGGGAAACAAGGTTTTTTCGTACCCTTTTCCTCCTAAGCATCCAATACCTTGTCTCTACCTTTCAAGCCCTTCTGCTTTTTCCTCGCCTTTCTTCTCTTCTTCCCACTGTCGTCACCAAGTGGCGTCAATGGTTGGGATGATTGAGGAGGTGCTGAGTAATTGGGCCGCTGGTAGCGAAGCAGAAGTAACATGATGACACTAATAGCAAGGAGGAGGATCAGAGCGACGGAAATCTCCATGGTTGTAGATATGCGGCGGAAAGGTTTGGAACAAAAGCCTCGATTTCAAGAGTTTGCCACACGAGCCAGATCCAGATTTACTTTCTTTCTAACAAGTAAGAACCGACATACAGAGGAATATAGTCGCAGGTGGCCAAGGTGAATAAATAGGAAGATTATTATGAAAGGATGATGAGCATGATGGAATTCAACATTGATATGGATTCGTGGCACAGTGTTTCGAAAGTAACCATGATATAAAGAGCACGTCAGACAAACACTATCTGGATCTACCTTTCTTTTAAGAACATCCTTTTTATGCTGGGGTTGGTAGTTATCACTTTGCTTTGAACACGTTTGAAAAAACGATTGGAGTTGCTTTATCAAAAAATTTGGTCGGTTTTCTTGTAGCCACACTTGGCCAAACTGTGGATATTCAAAGTCCGGAAAGTGATTGGCAGTCATTCTTAGTCACTTACCACACATGTCATAGACTCAATTGCAGGTCAACTTTTGCCACAAGTATGGCGTAATTAACCACCACATGAAGTCACACTTGGCCAAACGTTAGACACACAAGTGTGGCGAGTGTTTGAGACACTTTCTGAGTCACTCACCCTACGTATCAGACTCAACTACTTGGCAACTTTTTCCAAAAGTGTGTAAACCAATTTGTATGCCATAAAAACTAACGCTTCCTTTTTTCTTGTGCGACTTTTCCATTCTTACGGCGTGCTCATGTAGCTGCACCGTCAGATCTTAGCTGGTGCATCATAATGTCTTCTAAGTCACCCACATATCTCCTTATGCACTTGTGGAATCATTGGTTTGCATGATTGAGGTGCTAAGGAATTAATAGTGTTGTTGGTGGCAGATCAGGTGAAGAAATAGGGTGCCACCTATAGCAAGGAGGATGAGCACGACATAATCAACAATTCAAACATTTGCATCAGATCATTAATTACCAAAATCATGCAAAAGAGAAAGTTCAGAGCTACAGAATCATGTTTTAGATGAGCGGTCAATACTGCTTGCTTTATGCTACAGGTTATGGGTTTATTCCGCACCTAGCTGGTTGGTGTGTTTAAAGTAGAAAATCCACACAACAATTAAACAATATAAGGAAATAGTTAATCCTCTGCCTATAAATGTAATACTAAACACCTTAAATTATCATGAATCACTATCAAATGCACTCTACTATGCCCCGCTCGAACTGCACAACAACTCCAACCTGGCGCACAGTTTAGCATCATAATGTTTTATATAACCACCAAAAATGTATTTTCCTTTTTTGCATTATCCAACTACTAAAATCACACAAACCTCTCAACTAAAAGCAAGCTAAACTCAATTGAACTAAAGATGCATAACAGAACTTAGAGGAGAATCATATCAACCTGGTCAAAGCTCACACTCTTAGCATGACAAAACCACTCAAATACTGCTCGGCGACGGTGATCCTTTGTTTCAGTGCACCGCTCAACCGGGAGAGAGGATAACATGGTTTTCCGGACTTTTTTCTCCTAAACAGCCACTACCTTGTCTCTATCGTTCAAGCCCTTTTGCTTTTTCCTTGCCTTTCTTCACTTCTTCCCACTGCCGCCACCAAGTGGCGTCAATGGTTGGGACGATTAAGGAGGTGCTGAGGAATTGGGCTGCTGGTGGCGGAGCGGACGTAACAGGATGACACTAATAGCAAGGAGGAGGATCAGAGCGACGGAAATCTCCATCGTTGTAGATATGCGGTTGAAGGTTTGGAACGAAAGCCTCGATTTCAAGAGTTTGCCACACAAGACAGATCCAGATTTACTTTCTTTCTAACAAGTAAGAACCGAAATGCTGAGGAATATAGTTGCGGGTGGCCAAGGTGAATAAATTGGAAGATTATTATGAAAGGATGATGAGCATGAACGAATTCGACATTGATATGGATACGTGGCACAATGTTTCGAAAGTAACCTTTATAAATAGCACAGCAGACAAACACTATCTCGATCTACCTTTCTTATAAGAAGATCCTTTTTATGCTGGGGTTCGTAGTTATCATTTTGCTTTGAACACGTTCGAAAAAAGATTGAGTTGCTCTATCAAACATTTTTGGCCCGTTTTTTTGTAGCCACACTTGGCCAAACTATGGATATTTGAAGTCCGGGATCTATTTAGCACTCATTCTTAGTCATTTACCACACATGTCGTAGACTCAATTGCTGGTCAACTTTTGCCACAAGTATGGCGTAATTTACCACCACAACAGGTCACCATTGTCAAAACCTTAGACACATAAATGTGGCGAGTGTTTGAGACACTTTCTAAGTCACCCACCCTATATATCAGACTCAACTACTTGGCAAATTTTTCCAAAGTGTGGAAACCAATTTGTATGCCATAAAAACTAAGGCTTGCTTATTTCTTGTGCGACTTTTCCATCTTATAGCGTGCTGATGTAGTTGCTCTGTCAGATGTTAGCTGGTGCATCATAATGTTTTCTAAGTCACTCACATATCTCCTTACGCACTTGTGGAATCATCGGCTTCCATGATTGAGGTGGTAAGAATTAATACTGTTGCTGGCGGCAGATAAGGTAAAGAAATATGGTGACACCTAGAGCAAGGAGGATGAGCACGACATAATCAACAATTCAAACATTTGCATCAGATCATTAATTACCAAAATCATGCAAAAGAGAAAGTTCAGAGCTACAGAATCATGTTTTAGATGAGCGGTCAATACTGCTTGCTTTATGCTACAGGTTATGGGTTTATTCCGCACCTAGCTGGTTGGTGTGTTTCAAGTAGAAAATCCACACAACCATTAAACAATATAAGGGAAATAGTTAATCCTCTGCCTATAAATGAAATACTAAACACCTTAAATTATCATGAATCACTATCAAATGCACTCTACTATGCCCCGCTCGAACTGCACAACAACTCCAACCTAGTGCACAGTTTAGCATCATAATGTTTTATATAACCACCAAAAATGTATTTTCCTTTTTTGCATTATCCAACTACTAAAATCACACAAACCTCTCAACTAAAAGCAAGCTAAACTCAATTGAACTAAAGATGCATAACAGAACTAAGAGGAGAATCATATCAACCTGGTCAAAGCTCACACTCTTAGCATGACAAAACCACTCAAATACTGCTCGGCGACGGTGATCCTTTGTTACAGTGCACCGCTCAACCGGGAGAGAGGATAACATGGTTTTCCGGACTTTTTTCTCCTAAACAGCCACTACCTTGTCTCTATCGTTCAAGCCCTTTTGCTTTTTCCTTGCCTTTCTTCACTTCTTCCCACTGCCGCCACCAAGTGGCGTCAATGGTTGGGACGATTAAGGAGGTGCTGAGGAATTGGGCTGCTGGTGGCGGAGCGGACGTAACAGGATGACACTAATAGCAAGGAGGAGGATCAGAGCGACGGAAATCTCCATCGTTGTAGATATGCGGTGGAAGGTTTGGAACGAAAGCCTCGATTTCAAGAGTTTGCCACACAAGACAGATCCAGATTTACTTTCTTTCTAACAAGTAAGAACCGAAATGCTGAGGAATATAGTTGCGGGTGGCCAAGGTGAATAAATTGGAAGATTATTATGAAAGGATGATGAGCATGAACGAATTCGACATTGATATGGATACGTGGCACAATGTTTCGAAAGTAACCTTTATAAATAGCACAGCAGACAAACACTATCTCGATCTACCTTTCTTATAAGAAGATCCTTTTTATGCTGGGGTTCGTAGTTATCATTTTGCTTTGAACACGTTCGAAAAAAGATTGAGTTGCTCTATCAAACATTTTTGGCCCTTTTTTTGTAGCCACACTTGGCCAAACTATGGATATTTGAAGTCCGGGATCTATTTAGCACTCATTCTTAGTCATTTACCACACATGTCGTAGACTCAATTGCTGGTCAACTTTTGCCACAAGTATGGCGTAATTTACCACCACAACAGGTCACCATTGTCAAAACCTTAGACACATAAATGTGGCGAGTGTTTGAGACACTTTCTAAGTCACCCACCCTATATATCAGACTCAACTACTTGGCAAATTTTTCCAAAAGTGTGGAAACCAATTTGTATGCCATAAAAACTAAGGCTTGCTTATTTCTTGTGCGACTTTTCCATCTTATAGCGTGCTGATGTAGTTGCTCTGTCAGATGTTAGCTGGTGCATCATAATGTTTTCTAAGTCACTCACATATCTCCTTACGCACTTGTGGAATCATCGGCTTCCATGATTGAGGTGGTAAAGAATTAATACTGTTGCTGGCGGCAGATAAGGTAAAGAAATATGGTGACACCTAGAGCAAGGAGGATGAGCACGACATAATCAACAATTCAAACATTTGCATCAGATCATTAATTACCAAAATCATGCAAAAGAGAAAGTTCAGAGCTACAGAATCATGTTTTAGATGAGCGGTCAATACTGCTTGCTTTATGCTACAGGTTATGGGTTTATTCCGCACCTAGCTGGTTGGTGTGTTTCAAGTAGAAAATCCACACAACATTAAACAATATAAGGGAAATAGTTAATCCTCTGCCTATAAATGAAATACTAAACACCTTAAATTATCATGAATCACTATCAAATGCACTCTACTATGCCCCGCTCGAACTGCACAACAACTCCAACCTAGTGCACAGTTTAGCATCATAATGTTTTATATAACCACCAAAAATGTATTTTCCTTTTTTGCATTATCCAACTACTAAAATCACACAAACCTCTCAACTAAAAGCAAGCTAAACTCAATTGAACTAAAGATGCATAACAGAACTAAGAGGAGAATCATATCAACCTGGTCAAAGCTCACACTCTTAGCATGACAAAACCACTCAAATACTGCTCGGCGACGGTGATCCTTTGTTACAGTGCACCGCTCAACCGGAGAGAGGATAACATGGTTTTCCGGACTTTTTTCTCCTAAACAGCCACTACCTTGTCTCTATCGTTCAAGCCCTTTTGCTTTTTCCTTGCCTTTCTTCACTTCTTCCCACTGCCGCCACCAAGTGGCGTCAATGGTTGGGACGATTAAGGAGGTGCTGAGGAATTGGGCTGCTGGTGGCGGAGCGGACGTAACAGGATGACACTAATAGCAAGGAGGAGGATCAGAGCGACGGAAATCTCCATCGTTGTAGATATGCGGTGGAAGGTTTGGAACGAAAGCCTCGATTTCAAGAGTTTGCCACACAAGACAGATCCAGATTTACTTTCTTTCTAACAAGTAAGAACCGAAATGCTGAGGAATATAGTTGCGGGTGGCCAAGGTGAATAAATTGGAAGATTATTATGAAAGGATGATGAGCATGAACGAATTCGACATTGATATGGATACGTGGCACAATGTTTCGAAAGTAACCTTTATAAATAGCACAGCAGACAAACACTATCTCGATCTACCTTTCTTATAAGAAGATCCTTTTTATGCTGGGGTTCGTAGTTATCATTTTGCTTTGAACACGTTCGAAAAAAGATTGAGTTGCTCTATCAAACATTTTTGGCCCTTTTTTTGTAGCCACACTTGGCCAAACTATGGATATTTGAAGTCCGGGATCTATTTAGCACTCATTCTTAGTCATTTACCACACATGTCGTAGACTCAATTGCTGGTCAACTTTTGCCACAAGTATGGCGTAATTTACCACCACAACAGGTCACCATTGTCAAAACCTTAGACACATAAATGTGGCGAGTGTTTGAGACACTTTCTAAGTCACCCACCCTATATATCAGACTCAACTACTTGGCAAATTTTTCCAAAAGTGTGGAAACCAATTTGTATGCCATAAAAACTAAGGCTTGCTTATTTCTTGTGCGACTTTTCCATCTTATAGCGTGCTGATGTAGTTGCTCTGTCAGATGTTAGCTGGTGCATCATAATGTTTTCTAAGTCACTCACATATCTCCTTACGCACTTGTGGAATCATCGGCTTCCATGATTGAGGTGGTAAAGAATTAATACTGTTGCTGGCGGCAGATAAGGTAAAGAAATATGGTGACACCTAGAGCAAGGAGGATGAGCACGACATAATCAACAATTCAAACATTTGCATCAGATCATTAATTACCAAAATCATGCAAAAGAGAAAGTTCAGAGCTACAGAATCATGTTTTAGATGAGCGGTCAATACTGCTTGCTTTATGCTACAGGTTATGGGTTTATTCCGCACCTAGCTGGTTGGTGTGTTTCAAGTAGAAAATCCACACAACCATTAAACAATATAAGGGAAATAGTTAATCCTCTGCCTATAAATGAAATACTAAACACCTTAAATTATCATGAATCACTATCAAATGCACTCTACTATGCCCCGCTCGAACTGCACAACAACTCCAACCTAGTGCACAGTTTAGCATCATAATGTTTTATATAACCACCAAAAATGTATTTTCCTTTTTTGCATTATCCAACTACTAAAATCACACAAACCTCTCAACTAAAAGCAAGCTAAACTCAATTGAACTAAAGATGCATAACAGAACTTAGAGGAGAATCATATCAACCTGGTCAAAGCTCACACTCTTAGCATGACAAAACCACTCAAATACTGCTCGGCGACGGTGATCCTTTGTTACAGTGCACCGCTCAACCGGGAGAGAGGATAACATGGTTTTCCGGACTTTTTTCTCCTAAACAGCCACTACCTTGTCTCTATCGTTCAAGCCCTTTTGCTTTTTCCTTGCCTTTCTTCACTTCTTCCCACTGCCGCCACCAAGTGGCGTCAATGGTTGGGACGATTAAGGAGGTGCTGAGGAATTGGGCTGCTGGTGGCGGAGCGGACGTAACAGGATGACACTAATAGCAAGGAGGAGGATCAGAGCGACGGAAATCTCCATCGTTGTAGATATGCGGTGGAAGGTTTGGAACGAAAGCCTCGATTTCAAGAGTTTGCCACACAAGACAGATCCAGATTTACTTTCTTTCTAACAAGTAAGAACCGAAATGCTGAGGATATAGTTGCGGGTGGCCAAGGTGAATAAATTGGAAGATTATTATGAAAGGATGATGAGCATGAACGAATTCGACATTGATATGGATACGTGGCACAATGTTTCGAAAGTAACCTTTATAAATAGCACAGCAGACAAACACTATCTCGATCTACCTTTCTTATAAGAAGATCCTTTTTATGCTGGGGTTCGTAGTTATCATTTTGCTTTGAACACGTTCGAAAAAAGATTGAGTTGCTCTATCAAACATTTTTGGCCCATTTTTTTGTAGCCACACTTGGCCAAACTATGGATATTTGAAGTCCGGGATCTATTTAGCACTCATTCTTAGTCATTTACCACACATGTCGTAGACTCAATTGCTGGTCAACTTTTGCCACAAGTATGGCGTAATTTACCACCACAACAGGTCACCATTGTCAAAACCTTAGACACATAAATGTGGCGAGTGTTTGAGACACTTTCTAAGTCACCCACCCTATATATCAGACTCAACTACTTGGCAAATTTTTCCAAAAGTGTGGAAACCAATTTGTATGCCATAAAAACTAAGGCTTGCTTATTTCTTATGCGACTTTTCCATCTTACAGCGTGCTCATGTAGTTGCTCTGTCAGATGTTAGCTGGTGCATCATAATGTTTTCTAAGTCACTCACATATCTCCTTACGCACTTGTGGAATCATCGGCTTCCATGATTGAGGTGGTAAAGAATTAATACTGTTGCTGGCGGCAGATAAGGTAAAGAAATATGGTGACACCTAGAGCAAGGAGGATGAGCACGACATAATCAACAATTCAAACATTTGCATCAGATCATTAATTACCAAAATCATGCAAAAGAGAAAGTTCAGAGCTACAGAATCATGTTTTAGATGAGCGGTCAATACTGCTTGCTTTATGCTACAGGTTATGGGTTTATTCCGCACCTAGCTGGTTGGTGTGTTTCAAGTAGAAAATCCACACAACAATTAAACAATATAAGGGAAATAGTTAATCCTCTGCCTATAAATGAAATACTAAACACCTTAAATTATCATGAATCACTATCAAATGCACTCTACTATGCCCCGCTCGAACTGCACAACAACTCCAACCTAGTGCACAGTTTAGCATCATAATGTTTTTATAACCACCAAAAATGTATTTTCCTTTTTCGCATTATCCAACTACTAAAATCACACAAACTCTCAACTAAAAGCAAGCTAAACTCAATTGAACTAAAGATGCATAACAGAACTTAGAGGAGAATCATATCAACCTAGTCAAAGCTCACACTCTTAGCATGACAAAACCACTCAAATACTGCTCGGCGACGGTGATCCTTTGTTACAGTGCACCGCTCAACCGGGAGAGAGGATAACATGGTTTTCCGGACTTTTTTCTCCTAAACAGCCACTACCTTGTCTCTATCGTTCAAGCCCTTTTGCTTTTTCCTTGCCTTTCTTCACTTCTTCCCACTGCCGCCACCAAGTGGCGTCAATGGTTGGGACGATTAAGGAGGTGCTGAGGAATTGGGCTGCTGGTGGCGGAGCGGACGTAACAGGATGACACTAATAGCAAGGAGGAGGATCAGAGCGACGGAAATCTCCATCGTTGTAGATATGCGGTGGAAGGTTTGGAACGAAAGCCTCGATTTCAAGAGTTTGCCACACAAGACAAATCCAGATTTACTTTCTTTCTAACAAGTAAGAACCGAAATGCTGAGGAATGTAGTTGCGGGTGGCCAAGGTGAATAAATTGGAAGATTATTATGAAAGGATGATGAGCATGAACGAATTCGACATTGATATGGATACGTGGCACAATGTTTCGAAAGTAACCTTTATAAATAGCACAGCAGACAAACACTATCTCGATCTACCTTTCTTATAAGAAGATCCTTTTTATGCTGGGGTTGGTAGTTATCATTTTGCTTTGAACACGTTCGAAAAAAGATTGAGTTGTTCTATCAAACATTTTTGGCCCTTTTTTTGTAGCCACACTTGGCCAAACTATGGATATTTGAAGTCCGGAATCTATTTAGCACTCATTCTTAGTCATTTACCACACATGTCGTAGACTCAATTGCTGGTCAACTTTTGCCACAAGTATGGCGTAATTTACCACCACAACAGGTCACCATTGTCAAAACCTTAGACACATAAATGTGGCGAGTGTTTGAGACACTTTCTAAGTCACCCACCCTATATATCAGACTCAACTACTTGGCAACTTTTTCCAAAAGTGTGGAAACCAATTTGTATGCCATAAAAACTAAGGCTTGATTATTTCTTGTGCGACTTTTCCATCTTATAGCGTGCTCATGTAGTTGCCCTGTCGGATGTTAGCTGGTGCATCATAATGTTTTCTAAGTCACTCACATATCTCCTTACGCACTTGTGGAATCATCGGCTTCCATGATTGAGGTGGTAAAGAATTAATACTGTTGCTGGCGGCAGATAAGGTAAAGAAATATGGTGACACCTATAGCAAGGAGGATGAGCACGACATAATCAACAATTCAAACATTTGCATCAGATCATTAATTACCAAAATCATGCAAAAGAGAAAGTTCAGAGCTACAAAATCATGTTTTAGATGAGCGGTCAATACTGCTTGCTTTATGCTACAGGTTATGTCTTTATTCCACACCTAGCTGGTTGGTGTGTATCAAGTAGAAAATCCACACAACAATTAAACAATATAAAGGAAATAGTTAATACTCTGCCTATAAATGAAATACTAAACACCTTAAATTATCATGAATCACTATCAAATGCACTCTACTATGCCCCGCTCGAACTGCACAACAACTCCAACCTGGTGCACAGTTTAGCATCATAATGTTTTATATAACCACCAAAAATGTATTTTCCTTTTTTGCATTATCCAACTACTAAAATCACACAAACCTCTCAACTAAAAGCAAAGTAAACTCAATTGAACTAAAGATGCATAACAGAACTTAGAGGAGAATCATATCAACCTGGTCAAATCTCACACTCTTAGCATGACAAAACCACTCAAATACTGCTCGGCGACGGTGATCCTTTGTTTCAGTGCACCGCTCAACCGGGAGAGAGGATAACATGGTTTTCTGGACTCTTTTCTCCTAAACAGCCACTACCTTGTCTCTATCGTTCAAGCCCTTTTGCTTTTTCCTCGCCTTTCTTCACTTCTTCCCACTGCCGCCACCAAGTGGCGTCAATGGTTGGGACGATTAAGGAGGTGCTGAGGAATTGGGCTGCTGGTGGCGGAGCGGACGTAACAGGGTGACACTAATAGCAAGGAGGAGGATCAGAGCGATGGAAATCTCCATCGTTGTAGATATGCGGCGGAAGGTTTGGAACGAAAGCCTCGATTTCAAGAGTTTGCCACACAAGCCAGATCCAGATTTACTTTCTTTCTAACAAGTAAGAACCGAAATGCTGAGGAATATAGTTGCGGGTGGCCAAGGTGAATAAATTGGAAGATTATTATGAAAGGATGATGAGCATGAACAAATTCGACATTGATATGGATACGTGGCACAATGTTTCGAAAGTAACCTTTATAAATAGCACAGCAGACAAACACTATCTGGGTCTACCTTTCTTATAAGAAGATCCTTTTTATGCTGGGGTTGGTAGTTATCATTTTGCTTTGAACACTTTCGAAAAAAGATTGAGTTGCTCTATCAAACATTTTTGGCCCTTTTTTTGTAGCCACACTTGGCCAAACTATGGATATTTGAAGTCCGGAATCTATTTAGCACTCATTCTTAGTCATTTACCACACATGTCGTAGACTCAATTGCTGGTCAACTTTTGCCACAAGTATGGCGTAATTTACCACCACAACAGGTCACCATTGGCAAAACCTTAGACACATAAATGTGGTGAGTGTTTGAGACACTTTCTAAGTCACTCACCCTATATATCAGACTCAACTACTTGGAACTTTTTCCAAAAGTGTGGAAACCAATTTGTATGCCATAAAAACTAAGGCTTGCTTATTTCTTGTGCGACTTTTCCATCTTACAGCGTGCTCATGTAGCTGCTCTGTCGGATCTTAGCTGGTGCATCATAATGTTTTCTAAGTCACTCACATATCTCCTTACGCACTTGTGGAAGCATCGGCTTCCATGATTGAGGTGGTAAAGAATTAATACTGTTGCTGGCGGCAGATAAGGTAAAGAAATATGGGGACACCTATAGCAAGGAGGATGAGCATGACATAATCAACAATTCAAACATTTGCATCCAGATCATCAACAAAATCATGCAAAAAAAAAGTTCAGAGCTACACAATCATGTTTTAGATGAGGGGTCAATACTGCTTGCTTTATGCTACTGGGTATGGGTTTATTCTGCACCTAGCTGGTCAGGGGTATTTCAAGCAGAAAATACACGCAACAATTAACCAATATAAGGGAAATAGTTAATCCTCTGCCTATAAATGAAGAACTAAACACCTTAAATTCTCATGAATCACTAACAAATGCACTCTACTATGCCCGCTCGAACTGCACAACAACGTCAACCCGGTGCACAGTTTAGCATCATAATATTTATAGAACCACCAAAAATGCATTTTCCTTTTTTGCATTATCCAAATACTAAAATCACACCAACCTCCCAACTAAAATCAAAGTAAAATCAATGGACCTAAAGATGCATAATAGAACCTAGAGGAGAATCATATCAACCTCCTCAAAGCTGACACTCTTAGCATGACAAAATCACTCAAATTAAAACACTGCTCGGAGACGGTGATCCTTTGTTTCAGTGCGCCGCTCAACCGGGAGAGAGGGAAACATGGTTTTGCCGGACTATTTTCTCCAAAACAGCCACTACCTTGTCTCAACCGTTCAAGCCCTTCTGCTGTTTCCTCGCCTTTCTTCACTTCTTCCCACTGCCGCCACCAAGTGGCGTCAATGGTTGGGATGATTAAGGAGGTGATGAGGAATTGGGCTGCTAGTGGCGGAGGTGAAGTAACAGGATGACACTAATAGCAAGTGATGTATGTAAAATGCATACATGAACTTTGCATTATATTACTTATATTTCAATCATATTTGCATCATATAAGGGTTATATCATTGTTTTATATTGATTTTGGGAATATTTCACGGTTTCCCTATTTTTTTGGAATTAACCCTGCACTGGCAGAAAACCCTATTTTCTATATTTTTATGTTTCAGGGACCCAAATGACGTCCAAATGACCTAATATTTCACGGGCGTCAGTTTTTGGAAGGAACGAAGATTAGGAGCGAAGGAAGCGAACAAACGGAGACCCGAGGGCCGAAAGAGGTGGGCCCACGCGGCCAGATTCCTTGGCCGCGTGGGCCCCCCTAACTTGGGCCTCGAGCCTCCGATGCCGTCGATCTTCTTCCCCGAGACTCCGTCTTGACCTAAAAACGACAATAAAAATAGTCCCCCGACGGCTTTCGGAAGGAGCGCCGCAGAAACACAGAAACCACGAAACAGAGACCTGGAGTTGCAGATTGGAGGGGAAAACTCCGGCGGGGCGCTGCCGGCGTGGTCTCCTTCTTCTCCAACGACATCTCCACCGTCTCCATGATGAAGAGGGAGTAGTCCACCCCTGGACTATGGGTTTGTGGAAGTAACTTATGTATCTCTCCTCTCTTTGAGCTTCACTAATTAGCACCGTATGAGCTGCTGAACATGATTACGGTCATCTATGTAATACCTTTGTGGTGGATCTTTTTATGAGTTAATATATGTTTGAGATTGCAATAGTTTTGTTTAAGTTATGAAAGTAGATGCATATTATGTACCCCGTTCTTGTTTACTTGTTCTGATCAAACTTGTGTATGAGAGCGTGTGAGGGGGAACGTGTGCATTAGATGGAGTAACGGGGGTGGCTAGTGCGGTGAAAGTGACAGAAGTTCCGCGATCCACTTGGGTACTTTACCTTACTTTGTTACCTCACTAGGGATAAAGAAAAATACATTGCTACCGGAGATGTGGGTGTGACCTTGCCACTACTCCATGACTAGATCTAGCAAGTTCTTATTTTAACTTCATGTCATAGAACTTAATGCTATACTCTGATTTATCTTAATACTAGGATGGCTCGATTTAATTCCCATCTTAGTGGAGTATAAGAGAGATTAATAAACAAAAGATCTGTATGTTAGGACGTGAAGCCCATATAATTAGTAACTTGTCATGAAACCTTTTTGTTGCAATCTAATATGTCAATTCTAGTGTTCCATTATCTACCACTTTATTAAAGAGAGAGTGCATTTGTGAAACCATGAATCCCGGTCCATTTTTAATCATAAGGAACACCTTTCCAACAACTTTTAAGCATTTTCCATTTTCTGCCATTTAAAAATCCGAAAATACAAAAACACTTTTACATCTTGCATTCACAATACAAAACCCAAAAATATCATCCATCATTGTTTCCACCATCCTTGCATATTTATTTATCATCATTGCATATTTATTTATTGTTTTGCATGCATTATCTTTTCATATCATACTCACACCTTGTGCTTGACAACCACTTGGTGAGGTTGAGGGCACAAAACAATTTACTTTGTTTTGTAGGTTTTCAAGAGAAGGATAAGAAGATAAATCTTTCACCACTGGTTCCCCGAGAGTTCGATATTAAACCCTCGAGTCATCCCTCGTGGGGAAAACAGTCTTTCCTATACTATACACTCTGCACTTGAAGTCTCAACCTAACCCATATTCTTTTGACGCAGGTAACTACGTCATAGGGTATCAAGACGTTTTCTGGCGCCGTTGCCGGGGAATCATTGCTTTAAAGATTTATCCAACTAGTTTCAAGCCACGCACCACACTTTCTGGTTCCGTTGCCTAAGGACTAGTAGAAGAGTATCTCACAACAAAGTCAACTTGATTACCAACTTGTGCAAACACCTAAGCTTGGGGAGGTTGCACCTACGTGAGCATCATCTTATCCATCTTTACCTTCAAATCATTTTATTTTGTTTTGTTATTGTCTTGCATATTTCGGTTTGCATATTTTATTTTCAGTTTTGCATTTTGTGTTGCATTGGTTATTTCGGTTTGCATTGTTTAGTATCATTTTATTTTCAGTTTTGCATTAAAAATTAAAAACACATAAAAACTTTACCATAATGGATTCTAGTGTTGAAATGAACAATTTTGGTCAATATTATGGAGAGTCATTAATGGATGCTTGGTATAGAATGAAGGGCATTAATAAAAATGGTGTCAACAAGCATACCCCTGCTACTTTTATAAGAAATTTTTATAATGGTCTAGATGGCTGGTTAAAATGTTTTCAAGACTCATTGACTAATGGAAGATTTGCTTCGGGTAATCCCTCACATGCTAATAATTTAATGGAAAATTTATTTGGGAGTTCTATAGAAACAAAAGATGAAACTGGGATCAAACAACTAAAAGTTTCTATTGATAGGTCAATATTGGATCTACAAACCAATGTGGAAGAGTATCCTACTAAAAATGAAATACGCTCTTTCATCCTTTGCTCAAAAACTAGTATGAAGAAAACTAATGACACCCTTTCTAAAATTGCTTCAAGAATGGAAAGGATAGCAAACAATGCCAAGTCTAAAAAGGGAGCAACTAAGAAATTTAATGACAAAATATTTTCTATGCTAGAACTTTTGGAAAGGAATCTTGAAGAATCTGTTAAAGAAGAGAACGATCTCAAAATAGCTTTGGATGCATTATTAAGAAAGAGAAAAGAGAAAAAAGTTGAGGAAGTTAAAATGCTTAGTGAAGTCAAGGAACCATTACTTGACTTAGAGAATTGTAGCTTGCATGAATTAATATCTATCTTACAAAAATTTGCAAGTGATCCTTCCATTAATGTTAACCAAGCAGGTTTTGGTTCTTATATTGCTAATCATGTTTTAAAAGAAAAGATTGCTAGGTACAACCAAGAAGCTATGATACCACCTAAGCTTGGGGATATATGGATTCCCAAAGTACTAGTAACCATTGGAAAAGAGACACACCATGCTATATTAGATCTAGGATCTAGTGTCTCTGTTTTATCTAAAGAATTATATGAAGTTCTTGAATTAAAGAATCTTGAAAAATGCTCTATTGAACTTGCACTTGCTGATGATTCCATTAAACATGCTTTAGGAAAAGTAAGTGATGTTATGGTAGAGTTGCATATGACATTTGTACCTGTTGATTTTCTAATCATGGATATGGGGAATAAAACCTCTAGTCCAATTATTCTTGGAAGACCTTTTCTTCGTACCACAGGTGCTATCATTGATTCAAAAGAAGGGAATGTGAAGTTTCAGTTTCCACACAAGAAGTGCATGGAACACTTCCCAAGGAAGAGGGACACATCAAAGTTCAAGCTCCCTCATGAGCTTCGTCCACAATAAATATCAAGTAAGAAGCCTAGCTACATGGCTATAAAGAAAGCGCTTTACGGGAGGCAACCCGGTTGTTTTTATTTTTGATTTTCTTTGTGTCCTCTTGCTGTAACAAGAGACTTAGTTTTTAGTTTTGTTTCTGGAATTTTTAATAAAGTGCCAAGTTTTACCTATTTTGGTTTGAAAAAGTTGCTTTTGCATTCGGAGATTTTATTCCAGCACGAATCTGTGCACGGTATGATTTTTAATTCCTATTCTGTAACTCCGAATGAGCTGAATTTGAACTGTAGTTGCAACTTTTCATCCTCTGTAAGCATGAATTTTTCAGATTTTTCGACATATTTAAGTAGGGTAGAAAAATACGTTTTGCTGCTGCTGTTTTTCTGGACAGATTCTGTCCCATTTTGTTTGATGCATTCTTTGAACTTTTAACTTGAATCTTTTTATCCAATTGAGTTTATAAGTAGGCATACAACATTATACACTTTCTGGACATTCATATGAATTTTTGTTTAAGGATTTTATGCAGCAAGCAATTCATTTGTCTATCACTACTAATGTCACCCCACAGAAAAGAAATGGGAGAAACGGTGTTTTGAAGTTTTTTCACAGGGATTAGAGGAGATGCACCAAGAGCTATCCAAGGATGGTGAAGACCATAAGCTTGGGGATGTGAAGACAACCCCACTGGACCAACACACTCTCGGTTTGCACACGTCTAACTTCTGTTTTTCGATCAATGCACTTTATCGCATAAACTTGGAGCGTCTTTTTTTTTTCGGTTTGATTTTTGTTTGTCTTGAGACCACCACTATCATTTATATATGAGAGAGCTACTGGAAATTTGGGTTGAATTAAGTTGGATGCTATTAAAAGATTGGGAAAGGGATGTTTGAGTTGATTCAAAAGATACATATAGTTGCATGATTCATGTGCTTTTAATGAGTATTAATTTGCAAGTGTTTTATCAAGAGCTATCTTTTATTCATGTTTTGATGCTGAATGTTACTTTACTTTGTTTAACATGGATTGGTTAGTTCTATGGACACTTATGCATGCATTTAGACGGTCAACTTTCTCCCTCTTGCTAGCCCAAAAATTCCAACAAGTAAAAACTTGTTTTCCAACACCTTCAACCAAAGTTTTTCCAGTGAGTCCACCATATCTACCTATTAGCTTTATGCTATTCCGAGTATGTTTATCATGTTATATTGTATTATCTATACTTCTGAATTAAAATGCTTATGTTATTGATTGTTATGGGAAAAGTTGGTTAAAAGCTCTCACGAACTTGATGCACACTTTACTTTTATTGCACTTAATAAACATGACCATTGTGATTAAAATTATGAAGTTGTGAGCTTGACAAGAGTCTTGGTTGGGAGTTAGCTCATATGTGCTGTCACATGGCAAGCTTTCAACGTGCTCTTATTATATTTAGTTGATATCATGTACTTTTGTTTATGGATGCTTATCATGGTGCCAAATAAATGCGGAAACTTAGTAAGTTTAAGAGTTTGTATAAATGGCTAGAGAGACGCCTGGGCCGCTAATCTAAGCCATGCATCATTCATGGTGGAAATTTACACAAGTGAACCTTCAGTGATGCACGTCATAATAAAAAGCTATACCAATAGTAAATAAAAGAGTGTGAGATTGTTCATTGTTGTTTGTCTTGTCATTTTGACATGGGCTTGTTCCATGTCCTGAGGCAAGAGGTACCCCAGTTGACGCTCTTGATGACGCTATTATATTACTTACAATGACTTTAACTTGAACTTGCTTTGTGCCCAAGTTGAGTAACACCGTGGTGTAGGTACTCGTATTCACGGGGCATGAGCATTCAACCCATACTTTGTCAAGCACATACTCATATTTGCTTTCACTTTAAACTTTAACCATTCAAGATGCTATGATAGGGGTAATGAGAGCTGACACCAATGAATACCACATTGCAAACATTAACTTAAGTAGAAGCATTTGGAAGTTAGATGAAACTTATTCATGTTTTACCTCTACTTATTTATATATCTTTCCAAAGTGTCCACCTTTTATATTCAGATTTACAAGAATACTCTATGACCATTATAGGATGTTTTTACTTTTCATTATGCATACATTTGGTCCATAGTACTTTCTTCTATGTTACACTTTGTGAATTATCATTGAACATCCTTACATTGAATATTTGATATCACTTCATAATCTATCTTGTATATTGCTATTCCTTTGAAGAATGAATCATTTGACTCTATGTAGCAATAGTAATCATCTTTGATATCCATTGATAGTATTAAAAGCAAAGTCCATGTTAGTTTTATCACCTTCATACTCGAGGACGAGTATAGGTTAAGCTTGGGGATGTTGATGCATGTAAAATGCATACATGAACTTTGCATTATATTACTTATATTTCAATCATATTTGCATCATATAAGGGTTATATCATTGTTTTATATTGATTTTGGGAATATTTCAGTTTCCCTATTTTTCTGGAATTAACCCTGCACTGGCAGAAAACCCTATTTTCTATATTTTATGTTTCAGGGACCCAAACGACGTCCAAATGACCTAATATTTACGGCGTCAGTTTTTGGAAGGAACGAAAGTAGGAGCGAAGGAAGCGAACAAACGGAGACCCGAGGGCCGAAAGAGGTGGGCCCACGCGGCCAGATTCCTTGGCCGCGTGGGCCCCCTAACTTGGGCCTCGAGCTCCGATGCCGTCGATCTTTTCCCGAGCCTCCGTCTTGACCTAAAAACGACTATAAAAATAGTCCCCGACGCTTCGGAAGGAGCGCCGCAGAAACACAGAAACCACGAAACAGAGACCTGGAGTTGCAGATTGGAGGGGGAAAACTCCGGCGGGGCGCTGCCGGCGTGGTCTCCATCTTCTCCAACGACTTCTCCACCGTCTCCATGATGAAGAGGGAGTAGTCCACCCCTGGACTATGGGTTTGTGGAAGTAACTTATGTATCTCTCCTCTCTTGAGCTTCACTAATTAGCACCGTATGAGCTGCTGAACATGATTACGGTCATCTATGTAATACCTTTGTGGTGGATCTTTTTATGAGTTAATATATGTTTGAGATTGCAATAGTTTTGTTTCAGTTATGAAAGTAGATGCATATTATGTACCCCGTTCTTGTTTACTTGTTCTGATCAAACTTGTGTATGAGAGCGTGTGAGGGGGAACGTGTGCATTAGATGGAGTAACGGGGGTGGCTAGTGCGGTGAAAGTGACAGAAGTTCCGCGATCCACTTGGGTACTTTTCCTTACTTTGTTACCTCACTAGGGATAAAGAAAAATACCTTGCTACCGGAGATGTGGGTGTGACCTTGCCACTACTCCATGACTAGATCTAGCAGTTCTTATTTTAACTTCATGTCATAGAACTTAATGCTATACTCTGATTTATCTTAATACTAGGATGGCTCGATTTAATTCCCATCTTAGTGGAGTATAAGAGAGATTAATAAACAAAAGATCTCTATGTTAGGACGTGAAGCCCATATAATTAGTAACTTGTCATGAAACCTATTTGTTGCAATCTAATATGTCAATTCTAGTGTTCCATTATCTACCACTTTATTAAAGAGAGAGTGCATTTGTGAAACCATGAATCCCGGTCCATTTTTAATCATAAGTGAAAGGGCATGGCCCCCCCATGTGTGGTTTTGGTAATTAATGACAATCCCTATGGACTAATGGTTGCATTGAGTTTTACTTGTAGTGTTTGTCCATAGACCATGCTTGAACTCCATACGTTGGATTCAAGGTTGATGCCATGAGTATATTGATATAATGAAGTATTTGGCATCAAGATCATAGAGTTGAGCATATTGCAAGTATGTCTTGAAGAAAAGAATTATGTGACATTCATGGTTATCTTCAAGACATCATCTATTGAAAAGAGAAGAAAAGATACAAGGTTAATCAAGTATTGATCAACACACAAAGCTACAAGATGTACAAATGGTGATCGTCATCAATGTTGAGAAGCGCAAGTTCAAGAGGAGCATCTCGAAGAAATCCTAGGCTTGAAGCTTGCCACCCATTTAGAGATAATGTTCATGTGAAGATGTGCCTAAGAGAGGCTCTCCCATAGTGGAGTATGGGGGAGTAATGTTTGGGTCTTCACCAAGCGAAGCGCAATCAAGAAAGGTGGTCCACTTGAAGAGATCAAGATCGACGTCATCTAGCTCAAGTGGAATGCGCAAGGCAAATGTATGATAGGGTTTCTATTTTACCGGTCTCATGGTACTAGTTGGGAGACCGGGTTATAGGATAGATACCGTACTATCAAGAGGGGCTCTCGATTGAGCTTTAGTGTATCAGTTGGAGAGAGCTCAAACCTTTGCATACTTGCCTTCATCATCTTTCTTGGTTCTTATTTGGATTTTCTCCTTGTTAGGTTTTGGTGCTTGTTGTGATCTTCATGACAAGCCCAAGTTCTCCGAAAACGGATTTCGTATGGAAAACTTGTTGCGTTTTCTGGTTGGAAATATTATCGGTCCACCTTCGAGATAGGGTCCACACCTTCCCATGTGTGGTATCCCCTCTATATTTGTGACCCTTAATATTTCCAACAGAATTGGATTCATCTCGTTTGGAGCTTCCTTGCAAAAGTTATTGCGGTTCTCCTTTCCTGGTTCTGCAGTTTCTTCTTAGGCCGGTAGTACCGACCTTCGCCCGGTACTACCGGGTGACCCCTTGCGGAACTACCGCGGGCAGTACCGGGCCCAGTACCGCATCTCCGGATGGCTCTCTACCTCTCGAAGTTTTAACCCGGTAGTTGCCCCGGTAGTGGCGCGGTACTACCGGGAAGGGAGCACTACCGGGCCAGGTGGTCCGGTACTACCGTTGCGCGCCGAGTCAGGGAGCGCTGACTGGTCTTCGTTCTTCCTCAAGTCAACACGGCTCGGTACTACGGGATCGGCCCGGTACTACCGCTGCGGCCTTTTTCGTCTGCAACAGGCAGATTTTTGAGAGGACCTTTTTAAGGGGGTTTCTTCCCCAACGGTTCTCTCATCTCTTGAGCTAGCTTTTCCCCTCTCTCTCCTCCATTGTTGACCTTTGGAAAAGCTTGCCTTCCTCTCAATCCCTCCCATGATTCTTGCATATCTTTGAGGGAATTTGAGAGGAGATCAAGATCTACATATTCATCCAATCCATTCCTCCTCTAGGTGAGGGGAACCTTGTAGATCGTGATCTTGAAGTTCCATTTGTTGAGTTCTTCCTTGTTCTTCCTCTCTTCTCCCCCACAAGCATTAGTTGCTTTTGGTGGGATTTGGGAGTGAAGGATTTGACCACTTCTAGTGGTCTTGCCTTCTTGCATCGGTTGCATCGGTTTGAGTTCTCCACGGTGATACGTGGAAATCGAAGTTGAGAAGCTTGTTACTCTTGGGTACTTGGGGTGCCCTAGAGCTTGTCCTCTTGGGTACTTGGAGTGCCCTAGACGGTCCTTGTTGATCTCGTAGTTTTGGTGGCTCGCGGGATAGTTGGGAGCCTCCAATTAAGTTGTGGAGTCGCGCCCCAACCTTGTGATTCTTGTGGCTTTGGGAGCCGCGGGAATTCGGTGAGAGCCTCCAATTAAGTTGTGGAGTGTGCCTCATCCTTGTACGGGTTCGGTGACCTCCCTCAAGTGTCCCATAGTGGTTCGTGGCACTCCGCATTGGTGGAGGCACGAAGGAGATTACGGTGTGCCATTTGACGGCTATTCGGGGATCACTTTGTGACTCCGCACCGCTCCAACGGAGACGTAGCTTCCATTGGGAAGTGAACTTCGGGATAAATCATCGTCTCCAAGTGCCTCGGTATTTCTATACCCGACTTCTTACTTATGCTATTTACCTTGTGATAGCCATCGAGCTTGAAGTAATATATCTTGCTATCACATATTTGCTTATCTTGTTTAGCTTAAGTTGTTGGTGCACATAGGTTAACCTAGCTTGTTTAGGTTTCGTGCTTGATAAATTAAACGTTAGTTTTATTCCGCATTTATTCAAGCCTAAACCGCAAAGAATTTTAATCGCCTATTCACCCCCCCCCCCTCTAGGCGACATCCGTGTCCTTTCAATAAGGAACACCTTTCCAACAATTTTTAAGCATTTTCCATTTTCTTCCATTTAAAAATCCGAAAATACAAAAACACTTTTACATCTTGCATTCACAATACAAAACCCAAAAATATCATCCACATTGTTTCCACCATCCTTGCATATTTATTTATCATCATTGCATATTTATTTATTGTTTTGCATGCATTATCTTTTCATATCATACTCACACCTTGTGCTTGACAACCACTTGGTGAGGTTGAGGGCACAAAACAATTTACTTTGTTTTGTAGGTTTTCAAGAGAAGGATAAGAAGATAAATCTTTCACTACTGGTTCCCCGAGAGTTCGATATTAAACCCTCGAGTCATCCCTCGTGGGGAAAACAGTCTTTCCTATACTATACACTCTGCACTTGGAGTCTCAACCTAACCCATATTCTTTTGACGCAGGTAACTACGTCATAGGGTATCAGCAAGGAGGAGGATCAGAGCGACGGAAATCTCCATCGTTGTAGATATGCGGCGGAAGGTTTGGAACGAAGCCTCGATTTCAAGAGTTTGCCACACGACCAGATCCAGATTTACTTTCTTTCTAACAACTAAGAACTGAAATGCTGAGGAATATAGTTGCGGGTGGCCAAGGTGAATAAATAGGAAGATTATTATGAAAAGATGATGAGCATGAACGAATTTGACATTGATATGGATTTTCGTGGCACAATGTTTCGAAAGTAACCTTGATATAAATAGCACGGCAGACAAACACTATCTGGATCTACCTTTCTTTTAAGAACATCCTTTTTATGATGGGGTTGGAAGTTATCACTTTGCTTTGAACACGTTCGACAAAAGTACAAAACGATTGGAGTTGCTCAACCAAACATTTTTGGCTGGTTTTTTTTGGTAGCCACACTTGGCCAAACTGTGGATATTCGAAGACCGGAAAGTGTTTCGCACTCATTCTTAGTCACTTACCACAAATGTCATAGACTCAATTGCTGGTCAACTTTTTCGACAAGTATGGCGTAATTTACCACCACAAGTCACACTTGGCCAAACGTTAGACACACAAGTGTGGCGAGTGTTTGAGACACTTTCTGAGTCACTCACCCTACGTATCAGACTCAACTACTTGGCAACTTTTTGCACAAGTGTGGAAACCAATTTGTATGCCATAAAAACTAAGGTTTTCTTATTTCGTGTGCGACTTTTCTATCTTATGGCATGCTCATGTAGCTGCTCCATCGGATTTGAGTGGGTGCATCATAATGTCTTCTAAGTTACACACATATCTCCTTATGCACTTGTGGAATTATTTGTTTTCATGATTGAGGTGCTAAGGAATTAATAGTCTTGCTGGTGGCACATCAGGTGAAGAAATAGGGTGACACCTATGGCAAGGAGGATGAGCACGACATATCAACAATTCAAACATTTGCATCCAGATCATCAACCAAATCATGCAAAAGAGAAAGTTCAGAGCTAAAGAATCATGTTTTATATGAGGGGTCAATACTGCTTGCTTTATGCTATTGGTTATGGGTTTACTCTGCACCTAGCTGGTCAGGGGTATTTCAAGTAGAAAATCCACGCAACAATTAAATAATATAAGGAAAATAGTTAATCTTCTGCCTATAAATGAAGCACTAAAAACCATAAATTCTCATGAATCTCTGACAAATGCACTCTACTATGCCCCGCTCGAACTGCATAACAACTCCAACCTGGTGCACAGTTTAGCATCATAATGTTTTACAGAACCACCAAAAATAAATTTTCCCTTTTTTTTGCATTATCCAAATACTAAAGTCACACCAACCTCCCAACTAAAATCAAAGTAAACTCAATTGAACTAAAGATGCATTACAGAACTTAGAGGAGAATCATATCAGCCTGGTCAAAGCTCACACTCTTAGCATGACAAAACCACTCAAAATTGCTCGGTGACGGTGATCCTTTTGTTTCAGTGCACCGCTCAACCGGGAGAGAGGGAAACATGGTATTCCAGAACCTTTTTCTCCTAGGCATCCACTACCTTGTCTCTACCGTTCAAGCCCCATTCTGCTTTTTCCTCGCCTTTCTTCTTTTCTTCTCACTGCCGCCACCAAGTGGCGTCAATGGTTGGGATGATTGAGGAGGTGCTGAGGAATTGGGCTGCTGGTGGCAGAGCGGAAGTAACAGGACGACACTAATAGAAAGGAGGAGGATCAGAGTGACGAAAATGTCCATGGTTGTAGATATGCGGCGGAAGGTTTGGGACGCAAGCCTCGATTTCAAGAGTTTGCCACACGAGCCAGATCCAAATTTACTTTCTTTCTAACAAGTAAGAACCGAAATGCTGATGAATATAGTTCTGGGCGGCCAAGGTGAATAGATAGGAAGATTAATATGAAAGGATGATGAGCATGAAGTAATTCTACATTGATATGGATTCGTGGCACAATGTTTTGAAAATAACCTTGATATAAAGAGCACGTCAGACAAACACTATATGGATCTACCTTTCTTTTAAGAACATCCTTTTTATGCTGGGGTTGGTAGTTATGACTTTGCTTTGGACACGTTTGAAAAAACTATTGAGTTGCTCTATCAAACATTTTTGGCCGGTATTCCTTGTAGCTACACTTGGCCAAACTATGGATATTCAAAGTCGGAAACTGTTTAGCAGTCATTCTTAGTCACTTACCACACATGTCATAGACTCAATTGCTGGTCAGCTTTTGCCACATATATGGCGTAATTTACCACCACAACAAGGTCACACTTGGCCAAACATTAGACACAACTGTGGCGAGTGTATTAGACACTTTGCGAGTCACTCACCCTATGTATCAGACTCAACTACTTGGCAATTTTTTCCACAAGTGTGGAAACCAGTTTGTATGCCATAAAAGCCAAGGCTTGCTTATTTCTTGTGTGGCTTTTCCATCTTACGGCGTGCTTATGTAGCTGCTCCGTCGGATCTTACCTGGTGCATCATAATGTCTTCTAAGTCACACATATCTCCTTATGCACTTGTGGAATCATTGATTTTCATGATTAAGGTGCTAAGGAATTAATAGTGTTGCCGGCAGCAGATCAGGTGAAGAAATAGGCTGACACCTATAGCAAGGAGGATGAGCACGACATATAAACAATTCAAACATTTGCGTCAAGATCAACAACAAAATCATGCAAAAGAGAAAGTTCAGAGCTACACAATCATGTTTTAGATAAGGGGTCAATACTGGGTCAATACTGCTTGGTTTATGCTACTGGTTCTGGGTTTATTCTGCACGTAGCTGGTCAGGGGTATTTTAAGTAGAAAATCCACGCAACAATTAAATAATATAGATAAATAGTTAATCCTCTGCATATAAATGAAGCACTAAACACACCTTAAATTCTCATGAATCACTAACAACTATTCCCCGCTCGAACTGCACAACAAGTCCAACCTGGTACACAGTTTAGCATCATAATGTTTTAAAGAACCACCAAAAAAAGATTTTCCTTTTTTGCATTATCCAAATGCTAAAATCACACCAACCTCCCAACTAAAATCAAAGTAAAATCAATGGAACTAAAGATGCATAATAGAACCTAGAGTAGAATCATATCAATCTTGTTCAAAGCTAACACTCTTAGCGTGACAAAACCACTCAAAATACTGCTTAGTGACGGTGATCCTTTGTTTCAGTGCACCGCTCAACCGGGATTGAGGGAAACATGGTTTTTTCGTACCCTTTTTCTCCTAAGCATCCAATACCTTGTCTCTACCGTTCAAGCCCTTCTGCTTTTTCCTCGCCTTTCTTCTATTCTTCCCACTGCCGTCACCAAGTGGCGTCAATGGTTGGGATGATTGAGGAGGTTCTGAGGAATTGGGCTGCTGGTAGCAGAGCAGAAGTAACAGGATGACACTAATAGCAAGGAGGAGGATCAGAGCGACGAAAATCTCCATGGTTGTAGATATGCGGCGGAAAGGTTTGGAACAAAAGCCTCGATTTCAAGAGTTTGCCACACGAGCCAGATCCAGATTTACTTTCTTTCTAACAAGTAAGAACCGACATACAGAGGAATATAGTTGCAGGTGGCCAAGGTGAATTAATAGGAAGATTATTATGAAAGGATGATGAGCATGAAGGAATTCAACATTGATATGGATTCTTTGGCACAATGTTTGAAAGTAAGCATGATATACAGAGCACGTCAGACAAACACTCTATGGATCTACCTTTCTTTTAAGAACATCCTTTTTATGCTGGGGTTGGTAGTTATCACTTTGCTTTGAACACGTTTCAAAAAACGATTGGAGTTGCTCTATCAAACATTTGTGGTCGGTTTTCTTGTAGCCACACTTGGCCAAACTGTGGATATTCAAAGTCCGGAAAGTGATTAGCACTCATTCTTAGTCACTTACCACACATGTCATAGACTCAATTGCTGGTCATGTTTTCTCACAAGTCACACTTGGCCAAATGTTAGAGACACAAGTGTGGCGAGTGTTTGAGACACTTTCCGGGTCACCCACCCTACATATCAGACTCAACTACTTGGCAACTTTTTCCAAAAGTGTGGAAACCAATTTGTATGCCATAAAAACTAAGGCTTGCTTATTTCTTGTGCGACTTTTACATCTTACGGCGTGCTCATGTAGCTACTGTGTCAGATCTTAGTTGGTGCATCATAATGTCTTCTAAGTCACACACATATCTCCTTATGCACTTGTGGAATCATTGGTTTTCATGATTGATGTGCTAAGGAATTAATATTGTTGATGGTGGCTGATACGTCTCAAACGTATCTATAATTTTTGATGTTCCATGCTGTTATTATATCAATTGCTACATGTTTTGGCTATACTTTATATCATTTTTATGCATTTTCTGGGACTAACCTATTAACAAGATGCCGCAGTGCCAGTTCCCTGTTTTCTGCTGTTTTTGGTTTCAGAAAATCTATTAAGGAAATATTCTCGGAATTGGACGAAACAAAAGACATCGTCAATAATATCACGAGGAGATCACGGAGTCCAAAGGGGAGTCGGAGCAGACCCACCAGGGGGCCACGCCACACTAGGGCGCGGCCCAGGGTGGGCCCGCGCCCCCTATGGCGTGGTGGCCCCCCTCGGCCACCGACGCCGCCTCTTCGCCTATATATTCTCCGCGACGTGAAAACCCTAGGACGGTCGATCATATTCCACGAAAAGTTCCGTCGTGGCCGTCATCGTCAATCTCAGATTGGAGGAGTTCAGAAGCTCTTCCCGGCACCCTGCCGGAGGGGAGATCATCACCGGAGGGCTCTACATCACCATGCCTGCCTCCGGAGTGATGCGTGAGTAGTCCACCCCTGGACTACGGGTCCATAGCAGTAGCTAGATGGTTGTCTCTCTACCTTGTGCCTCCATGTTTAGATCTTGTGAGTTGCCTAACATGATCAAGATCATCTTATTGTAATGCTAGATGTTGTGTTTGCTGGGATCCGATGAATATTGATACCATGTTTATTCAAGTTGTTTATCTATGTGCTCTTGATCTTGCATGCTCTCCGTTGCTAGTAGATGCTTTGGCCAAGTAGATGCTTGTAACTCCAAGAGGGGGTATTTATGCTCGATAGTGGGTTCAGTCTCTAGATATCTGGATCAGTGACAGAAAGGTCTAAGATGGTAGATGTGCTGTTGCTACTAGGGATAAAACATTGGTGCAGTGTCCAAGGGCACTTGTATTGATTACATTACACACTTTACTTCATGCAATAATCTGTTGTTAGCAACTTAATACTGAACAGGATGCGGATGCTGCCTTGAAGGTGGATTATTTAGGCATAGATGCGGTTGGAATAACGGTCTATGTACTTTGTTGTAATGCCCAACTAGATTTCATAGTAGACATCTTGGCATGTATTGCATTGTTATGCCCTCTCTATTTGTCAATTGCCCAGCTGTAATTTGTTTACCCAACATGCTAGTTATCTGTTCTGAGAGAGACACCACTAGTGAACTGTGGACCCTGGTCCAATTTCCTCATACTGTTTACACAACCTGCTGCAATCATCTGTTTCCTGTTACTTGCTGTGTTTCCTGCTGTTTTCCACACCATACGTTTAATTCTTTGTTTCTGCAAGACCGGAGAGATT
This sequence comes from Poa pratensis, assembly GCA_947311845.1. Lineage (NCBI taxonomy): Eukaryota > Viridiplantae > Streptophyta > Magnoliopsida > Poales > Poaceae > Poa > Poa pratensis. The sequence goes on from CAMZMU010000088.1 coordinate 21,770,357, forward strand.
GACAACCTCTCTGTTTCGTGTTGGGCAAAGTTCTGGTTTGTGTCTGTGCAGATTCCACGTTGGTGCAAGCTCCCTAGCGCCAGGGGGAGTCAACATCAACAACCTTCCGATAGATCGACAAGTCCTACTGGATTGATAACCTTGGGTAGATTTCTCAAGGGAAAACTTCTGCTGTCTACATCATAACCTTCCTCTTGGGGTTCACCAACACGTAGCCATCAAGCTGTTTTCTGGCGCCGTTGCCGGGGACTTGGAGGCTATTGGAAAGGGGAGTCTCTCAGTTCCAATCTCTTTACTTTGTTTTTGTCTTGTTTTAGTTTTGTTTTGCTTGCTGTTAAAAATCAAAAACCCAAAAAAAAATTAAATTCCTGCATCTAGTTTACTATTTCGGTTGTTACTTGCTTGTTGCCATGTCTAGTTCCGCTCCTAATATCATGTCTCCTGAGGAAGAGGTTTTCACTTTTAAGCAAGGAAGTGGGGAGAGTTTTGGTGATGCTTGGTCTAGAATTTCTGAATCCTATGTTAAAACTGAACCTAAAATGGCTTTGAGTCTGTTTCTTAGTAGTTTCTATTTTGGGTTGCTTCTTTGTTATAGATATGCTCTAGAAACTTGCTTTAAAAATCATGATCAAAACTCTAGGATTGAGGAGATAGAGGAAGTCATTGACACCATGAGTAATACTTTTTCCTCTTTCAAAACTAAGAAGCAAGGGTATATTCTAGATAAAGGAAAGAAATTCATGTATGTACCTAAGGGGCCTAAACCAAAACTTTCAACTTCTGATGTGCTGGATAATGGATTTTATGAATTTACTAATAAAGCTTGCAGTGGGCCTCTCAAGTTTTCTTCTCAAGAACTAGCTAAAATGAAAACCCCTCTTGTTGTGAATTATGATTTATCTGAAGCTTTTGGGAACCTTGATGTTTCTGGTCTTGACAATACTTGATGCATCTCTTCATGCCTAGCTCAAAGGCATTAAAGAAAAGCACTTCTGGGAGATAACCCATGTTTTTATTTGCTGTTTTATTTTTGTTTTCTTGAGTCAAGGATGCTTGTTTACCTCTGTAGCAACTCCTTTGTATCTTTTATTTGCTGTTTTGTTGTGCCAAGGAGAGTTACTAATGCAAAGTTGGTTTTTATTTTCGGGACTGCATTGGGACAGATTGCTGTTCGTCACCGTTTAATTCAGTAGAAAATCAGAAAAAATCGAAAAATGCTGAAACTTTTTGTGCATGTTCCTGATGATGTTACGCAACTTTCATTATTTCAAAAGTTCTTCATCTGAGCATCGTAAGTGCCTCGAAAAAATTCGTCATTACAGACTGTTCTGGTTTGACAGATTCTGTCTTTTATTTTGCATTCTCTCTTTTACAAGTTTTTAAGTGGTTTCTTTTCGTGTAAAAGTGCCCACTTGAGCCTAGTAACAGTGGCTAATGTTTAAAATAGTTGGCTTGTGAGTTTTGTCTTTGCTAGAACTTTGAAGTATTATCTTTTAGTGCACTAACCTGCTAATGAGAAAAGCTGTTAAGTTTTGGTGTGAAGGAAGTTTTCAAGTGTTGATAGAGGAGAATGATATTACATGATCAAGAAGAGTGAAGAGCTTAAGCTTGGGGAGGCTTACCTCCCCAGCATATTTCAAGAAGACTCAAGCATCTAAGCTTGGGGATGCCCAAGGCATCCCCTTCTTCATCTACAAATTATCAGGTCATCTCTAATGGTGCTATATTTTTATTGCTTCATACTAGTGTACTCTTCCTTGGAGCGTCAGTGTGTTTTTGTTTTCAGTTTGTTTTGTTTTGTTTGCTGTGCTATACTTGTTGGATCCTAGTATTCATGTTTGGGAGAGAGACACGCTCCACTTTTTCATTAGAATACTCTTGTGCTTCACTTATACTTGTTGAGTATTCCTGTCTAGTTGCTGTTATTGCTGTTAGCTCTCAGTTTTTCATGTATCTCTTGTTAGAGCTTTCAGTTTCTTTTGAAGAAAGTACTCTCTTGCTTCACTTATATCTGTTTGGAGAGTTGTCAAATAAGTTGATTGGTGTTTGGTTGGACCAGAAAAATGCTATGCATGTGGTAGTGGTATAAAATGCTTACATGAATCTTTTTAGATCGTTGTCTTGAGTAATTTGATGCTTGCCAATTGTTTTGAGCTGTCAAGTAATTAATGTTTAAGCTTGTGCATCATGTAAGTAATGGCTATTAATGAAGAACTACTATAAGGATTTTCTGCTATAATAATCTGTTGCATATTGGAAGTCCATAGTAGTCTAGATAATTTTTGGATGAAGGCTATGTGTTAACAAGGAAGACAGTGGGAGTCTATGGTTCGTCAAACCTTGTGTTTTATGTACACTCTTGCTATTCCAGTTGATAATGATGTTTGCTTATAATAACCTTGCTAGCCTAAACTCTGTACTAAGAGGGAATGCTTCTTGTACATCCAAAACCTTGAGCCAAATCCATGCCACCTGTGTCCACCATACCTACCTATTATGTGGTGTTTTCACCATTCCAAGTAAATTTCTTCATGTGCTATCTACTAACTACTCAAAACTGTTACATTTCCTTTTTGTGTCACTACTTGAAAAGCTCATAAGGACGTAGTAGTGAGATTTGTCATCTTCCATGCTAATTAATTTACAAGGATTGGCAGCTTCATCTGCTTCTCCACCTTTTATTTTGCATTAAAGAGCTGGTTAGTCCACCCTATAAATAAATAAATAGACACTCCTCCATGGTGAATGTTGGTGGGCACCCGAGGATTCGGTTAGCCATGGTTTGTGGAAAGTAAATGGTTGGGAGGAGTGTCACCAATAAGTGCTTGTTACAAGTGCAGTCCTAAAAACTCTCGGAACCGCTCTAAAAGTTAGTTAGCCATGGAAGATGACAAGTACCTGCTATTTGATTTGTTGACACCTGTATACACCATTACCTTACAAAACAATATTTTATGCTCTCTATATGCCTTCGGGAACTACAGCTCTAGCACATGATGTTAATCCCTGCTTCCCTCTGCGAAGGGCCATTCTTTTACTTTTATGTTGAGTCAGTTTTCCCACTTCTTTCTGTCTACTTAAGCAAACATCATTGTCAACTCCAGTATAACAGTTTTTACATAACTTTGTGTTTGGTTGATCATATTCTTTGCATTGACATTATCTATATGATATACATGTTGAAAGTTGAAGCAAAAGCTGAAGCTATTATCTTCCTTTGTGTTGATACAAACACTTTCATGTTGAGAATTATTGCTGCTGTGAACTAACTATTATGTTAGACTATTATATCTCTAAATGTTTTATAGTGTTATTCATGAAAGTTTGCACTTGTGTGATCACTTATGTTTACTCTTTATTTACTTGCTTGCAAACTATAGACCATTGGCTTGGATCACTTCATTCAGATCATGTGCATTACATTGTTATTTGATCAAAGATTGTGTTGGTAGCATGTCACTTCAAAAATTATCTGTTTTTATCGTTTACCTACTCGAGGACGAGCAGGAACTAAGCTTGGGGATGCTTGATACGTCTCAAACGTATCTATAATTTTTGATGTTCCATGCTGTTATTATATCAATTGCTACATGTTTTGGTTACACTTTATATCATTTTTATGCATTTTCTGGGACTAACCTATTAACAAGATGCCACAGTGCCAGTTCCCTGTTTTCTGCTGTTTTTGGTTTCAGAAAATCTATTAAGGAAATATTCTCGGAATTGGACGAAACAAAAGACATCGTCAATAATATCACGAGGAGATCACGGAGTCCAAAGGGGAGTCGGAGCAGACCCACCAGGGGGCCACGCCACACTAGGGCGCGGCCCAGGGTGGGCCCGCGCCCCCCTATGGCGTGGTGGCCCCCCTCGGCCACCGACGCCGCCTCTTCGCCTATATATTCTCCGCGACGCGAAAACCCTATTACGGTCGATCATATTCCACGAAAAGTTCCGTCGCGGCCGTCATCGTCAATCTCAGATCGGAGGAGTTCTGAAGCTCTTCCCGGCACCCTGCCGGAGGGGAGATCATCACCGGAGGGCTCTACATCACCATGCCTGCCTCCGGAGTGATGCGTGAGTAGTCCACCCCTGGACTACGGGTCCATAGCAGTAGCTAGATGGTTGTCTCTCTACCTTGTGCCTCCATGTTTAGATCTTGTGAGCTGCCTAACATGATCAAGATCATCTTATTGTAATGCTAGATGTTGTGTTTGCTGGGATCCGATGAATATTGATACCATGTTTATTCAAGTTGTTTATCTATGTGCTCTTGATCTTGCATGCTCTCCGTTGCTAGTAGATGCTTTGGCCAAGTAGATGCTTGTGACTCCAAGAGGGGGTATTTATGCTCGATAGTGGGTTCAGTCTCTAGATATCTGGATCAGTGACAGAAAGGTCTAAGATGGTAGATGTGCTGTTGCTACTAGGGATAAAACATTGGTGCAGTGTCCAAGGGCACTTGTATTGATTACATTACACACTTTACTTCATGCAATAATCTGTTGTTAGCAACTTAATACTGAACAGGATGCGGATGCTGCCTTGAAGGTGGATTATTTAGGCATAGATGCGGTTGGAATAACGGTCTATGTACTTTGTTGTAATGCCCAACTAGATTTCATAGTAGACATCTTGGCATGTATTGCATTGTTATGCCCTCTCTATTTGTCAATTGCCCAGCTGTAATTTGTTTACCCAACATGCTAGTTATCTGTTCTGAGAGAGACACCACTAGTGAACTGTGGACCCTGGTCCAATTTCCTCATACTGTTTACACAACCTGCTGCAATCATCTGTTTCCTGTTACTTGCTGTTTTCCTGCTGTTTTCCACACCATACGTTTAACTCTTTGTTTCTGCAAGACCGGAGAGATTGACAACCTCTCTGTTTCGTGTTGGGCAAAGTTCTGGTTTGTGTCTGTGCAGATTCCACGTTGGTGCAAGCTCCCTAGCGCCAGGGGGAGTCAACATCAACAACCTTCCGATAGATCATCAAGTCCTACTGGATTGATAACCTTGGGTAGATTTCTCAAGGGAAAACTTCTGCTGTCTACATCATAACCTTCCTCTTGGGGTTCACCAACACGTAGCCATCAGTGGCAGATCAGGTGAAGAAATAGGGTGACACCCCAGTAGCGGACCAAGGAAATTATTGAAGCCCGGGCAAATACTTAGTCCTACAAGAAATCTTGCTAATTTTTTGTCAAATCGTTATCAAATTAGTTGTGCCGGTCGGTCGGAAGCCCGGGCAGCTGCCTGGGAGACAGGGACAGTAGATCCGCTCATGGTGACACCTATAGCAAGGAGGATGAGCAAGCCATAATAACCAATTCAAACATTTACATCCAGATCATTAACAAAATCTTGAAAAAGAGAAAGTTCAGAGCTATAGAATCATATTTTAGATGAGTGGTCAATACTGCTTGCTTTATGCTATTGGTTATGGGTTTATTCTGCACCTGGCTGGTCAGGGGTGTTTCAAGTATAAAATCTATGCAACAATGAAACAATATAAAGGAAATAGTTAATCCTCTGCCTATAAATGGAGCACTAAACACCTTAAATTCTCATGAATCACTGTCAAATGCACTCTACTATGCCCCGCTCGAACTGCACAACAACTCCAACCTGGTGCACAGTTTAGCATCATAATGTTTACAAAACCACCAAAAATGTATTTTACTTTTTTGCATTATCCAAATACTAAAATCACACCAAGCTCCCAACTAAAATCAAAGTAAAATCAATGGAACTAAAGATGCATAATAGAACCTAGAGGAGAATCATATCAACCTGGTCAAAGCTGACACTCTTAGCATGACAAATATGATGACATTTTACAGAATAAGTCAATGAGACATCTCCAGAAGTGACGAAGTTTCAGCGGTGTCTTGACCCACCATTGACACATGCATGGACAAATGCTATGCTCGTCTATTTGGGCTATGTTCCATGTGGATGTTGGGTTAGAGTGTTTTTTCTCTAGGATCTTATGTACTCTTCTTGTATGTTTCTGGCCCTTCGAACACGTTCATATGTTCTAATAAATAGAGGAGATTTGTGTTTTCCAAATAACTATTTGCATCACACTAGACATGTAATTCACAATTATGTTCTACTTGGGAAGCAAAACTCTGGGGGGGGAAGAACCTGGGCGATGGAAGGCACTTGGTGAGGTGATGCGCTGGGGTAGACAACATTGGGAACGAGCGAATAAACCTTTATAGGAGTAGATAGGTCATTTTATACTAAAATCTGGACACTGTCAAATTTTTCTAAATTTGTTATAATAGTTAACATAGAGAGTAGTTACTCACTTAAAATCTAGCTGACTTGAGCATAACTCTAGAGTAAATGTTGCTCTAAAAGCCGGAAACACCACAATGTTGTGACCTCATGTACCGTAGAAACTACATCGATATAAATAAAGTAAACCTGCGATGCGGGAGAGAAATGGTGCGGTTGAAACCTGTTTAATCAAATATACACCATGACCCACCCAACACTTGTTATACACGGGTCTCTTTATGTCGGTGGCAAAACCGTTAGGGTACTAGTGTTTTTCTTTCCTTTTTCTTTTTTTTCAAAAAGGAGGGTAACCTCCAGGCTCTGTATCGATTGATACATATAATCATATGTTAGTGAAAGTTAAACCAGTCTTACAAACTTTAAAAAAAAGACTAAGGCCTCATGCAGCGGGATATCACCTCCAACAGGCTATCACGGATCATAGGACAAAAGACATAAACAAAATTACAATACACAACTCTTAGACAAAGGACTCGAATAGAAATCGCCCCACGTGCGTACATCGTGGTGAGTCCAACCGTAGGTCGATCTCAGAATTTTCATCCCAAAACCGAGATTCGTTATTTCTATTTCCTAAAGAAAAATAGAGTTACATATATCGCTGGTAGCTTCTCATTGCACGTTCCAACCTCAAAACCATTCACCATTGGATTTGCAGGTTTTGTCAATGCAAGTAGTTGATCGTTCGGTTCAGACGTTAATGCGTTCAATTCCATAGTACATATGCAGTTGTGTCGTGAGGTCGCGATACATGCATCAACGAGCTGAACACACGCATAGCGATCGAGACCAAGTGTACTTCCTCATTATGATGCTCTCGCGATCGGCCGGCCTCATGATGCCCGAGCTTTGTCCTTGTTCTTCTTATCAGCAAGCTTCCGCCGCATTCAGTTTTGGCGTTTCTGTGGTGATGAAAAACTACAGCGCCACTTCCTTCTTAAAGGCGTCGTTGTGGCGGTCCTCCCACTCCTCCGTCTGGGAATTTTCGGGGGAAATCTCAGATCCTTCGTAGATCGGACGAGGGCGACGCTTCGGTGTCATATTCCCGTTGTGGTCTTGTTTTGGAAGTTTCGCCGACCAGAGGGAGCCGTGGGGAAGTTTGGTGGTCAGCGGCGACGATCTTCTCATTTTCGGCTAGGTGGTGCGCGTTGAGGTGTTGGGGTGTCGGCCTTGTCTGCTTGGGCGGTTTTTGTCGTCAACCTGTGTAGTGCTTGCCCTTGGGGCCTGCGTAGATGTCGGAGCGGCGACTCCGGGTTTCGCCTCCGCTTGGCTGATTGGGTAGTTAGGCCGTCGACTTGTGTGGTGCGTTGTCTCGGGGCGGCCGTGTGTAATATCCCTTGGCCTCTGATGGATTCAGGGCGTGAGATCGGACTGGGGTTCGATCTAGAACTGGAGCTAGCAGAAGGAGAAGAGAGACACGGCAGAGAAGGGAGCAGGTAGAGGGAGAGGAGCGACTAGCTCATTCATTCATTCCCTTTCTCACCCAGGTTCGATACATGCCATTATATGGCCACACGCACACGACAGGGGAACAGAAGATCCCGGGAGTGGATTGGCCGGCCACTGTAGCACGACCATACAGGCCAACCCAATACCGGCCCACGGCCACACAAACCCCAGCTGTTCTGTACTTCGTCAGGTAACACCTCCAGACGTTACATCACCCGCCGCTGGAGAAATTGCTTGTCCCCAAGCAATTGCGTCCGGAAACTTTGTCTTGCAGACGTGAAAGTCTTCCCAGGTTGCCGATGTAGCCCGTATGCCCTCCCATTTGATCAGCACCTGTGGGATGGCTGCATTGCCTTTCTTGACCAGACGACGATCAAGGATCTGTTCAGGTCTTGTGTCTGCTGTGTCGAGCTCGGGGATACGCTCCAAGACACGAAATGGACCAAAGAATTTGAAAGCTAGTTTGTGGCATGGACGATTTACCAGGGATGACTGAGTATATGGTTGGAGTTTCAGAAGTACCTGCTCCCCTACGTGAAATACCTTCTCAGTCCTATTCTTATCTGCCTGCATTTTCATCCTGTTCTGAGCCGTAGTTAGATGAAATTTCAAACGGTCCAATTGAGCTTGCCTAGATTGCAGGAAGTGAACTGCTTCAGATGCTGGTTCATTGTCTGGCAGATGGATAGCAGTGAAGTTGGGTTCAGTCCCATACAGTGCTTTGAACGGCGAACACCCAATAGCTGAGTGATGAGTGGCATGTTCCTCGAGTGTTGCACTGTATATCAGAATGTCATCCATGAAAGCTTCTGCAAATTCATCCAGCACCAGCTGAACTTCAGTTGGAACAGTTACTTTAACACCGGAGTCTGACTGTTCCAAAACTGCAAATGCCCAAATGTCGTTTCCCTTATTCCATTTGACCACTTGGTCGATCGGGACCTCGGTGACTTGTGTCTGAGATGTAGGAGAGAGACCCTTGAGAATGATTTCTTTGCCTTTGTGTTGAAACCGGAGTGTCTTGTGCTTCCAATTGCAGAACATATCACCCTGCAGGGCTAGCCAATCGATTCCCAGAATAGCATCATAGGCGGCCAGTGGTAACACACGCATGTCGTGTTCAAATGTTTCCCCATGAGTCCACCAAGTCATTTGTGTAACCATTTTGTCACAATGCATGACTTCATTATTAGCCACTTTGACAGTTACTGCTGGAATGGAGGTGAGTGGGCACTGCAGCCTCTCCACAAGCGATGTGCTGACGAAACTGTGGCTGCTACCAGTGTCGATCAAAATCAGCATAACTTGGTTCTGCACCATTGCTCGTATCTGAACGGTATTTCCCTCTGAAGCTCCTAACAATGCATTACAGGATAAGGACAACTGCTGTGCTTCTGCAATGTCTTGTAACTCAAGCAAATTCAGCACCTCCGAGGATAGTTCAGCCGCGTGGTCTTCCAGGGATAAAGCATGTACTGTTGCCTGTGGTTTAGTGGCACAGATATGAGTGGGATCATATTTATCACCACAACGAAAACAGAGTCCATTTGAGCGTCGATACTCTGTCAGCTGTCGTTCCTTCCAGAAATCACCTTGCACAGTTCTGGTCCCCCCCTTATTGACTTCAGCTTTGGGTGCTCCACCCGGCGCAAACACTGATGTGGTAGCCCAGGGTTTTTTCTGTGAGGCCAAATCCTCCTGCACATGAGCCAACAAAATAGCTCTGTCGACAGTCTCTGGCAACTGAGAAGCAACTGCAAGCCGGATCTCCTGTTTCAATCCTTTCAGAAAATGGCCCACAAACAAGGTTTCATCATAAAATGGATTGTGGCTGCATAGTTTAAACATATGTTCCTGAAACCTAGTGCAGTATTCATCTACTGTTCCCTTCTGTTTCAAATTCAGCAGTTCAGACATGAATTGGCGGTGATCATCGACACCAAACTTTGCTTCCACGGCCACAATGAACTGTTGCCAAGTAAGGACCTCATGACGCAGTTTATATGCTTGGAACCAGTGAGCGGCATTACCTTCGAGATTCATTCGGGCTGTTGTTAGCCACATCGCAGGTGCAATGTTGCAGGCTTGGAAATAATCCATACAATTGTCGCGCCACAGACGAGGAAATTCTCCATTGAACTTGGGAAAATTCATTTTCGGAGTCACACTTCTACCGCCGCCAAGGTGTTCGTCCGGAGGTCTGCTCCGTGGACGTGCACCCTCTGCACCGAACGCCACCGCCGCCGTGCCAGGGACCGCCGCCGTGCCAGGGTCCTGGGGACGAGGAGTAGAGGAGGACCCGGACACAAACGTACTTGGAGATGCCCGCCCCGCCAGCAGGCTCCTGCCGGTGATTCCAACACGCCTTTCCCCGCCGCCCGATTCGCCTCTGCCGGCCGCCATCCAGATCCACCATTAACGCCGGCTTGGGGGCGCCGAGTTTCGCCACCGCCTCCGCCAACGCCGTCATCTGCTGGGACAGAGATTCCTGGCGGCGCTCGATGGCGTCGACGATCCTGGTGTGGTCTCCCACGGCGCGCGAATTTTGTCGAGGTTGCTCGACACCTGCGCGTACGCCGTGTCGAGTAAGCCCATCCGCGAGTCCAGTGACCCGATCTGGGTCTGCACCTTGTCGAGGCTGGAGCGAATCGCCACCAACGCCTCCTCCGTGCGCGCCGTCGCCTCCCCCATCGCCGTGAGTACAAATACCATCTGCGGTGAGGGCTTGGGTGGCGCCGTCGCAGCAACGCTAGATCGTGTGCCCACGGAATTTTTCTGGGAAATTTGGGGAAATCGGTGGAGAACGACGCAAATTAGATGGGGAAAATTTTTGTGGAGATTTTCTGAGATTTTTGTGGAGGATAACCTAGCTCTGATACCACTGTAATATCCCTTGGCCTCTGATGGATTCAGGGCGTGAGATCGGACTGGGGTTCGATCTAGAACTGGAGCTAGCAGAAGGAGAAGAGAGACACGGCAGAGAAGGGAGCAGGTAGAGGGAGAGGAGCGACTAGCTCATTCATTCATTCCCTTTCTCACCCAGGTTCGATACATGCCATTATATGGCCACACGCACACGACAGGGGAACAGAAGATCCCGGGAGTGGATTGGCCGGCCACTGTAGCACGACCATACAGGCCAACCCAATACCGGCCCACGGCCACACAAACCCCAGCGGTTCTGTACTTCGTCAGGTAACACCTCCAGGCGTTACACCGTGGTGTGTTGTGTTGTTATGTCCGGTTTTTGGCCAGTTTTCGGCCAATTCACTTCTTGAAACGACAAGGCTCTTATCCGGTTTCAAGAAAAAACGTAATACACGCAAATAGGCGCTGGCTAGAACTGCATGCTCGTACGACACATATTCTTTCCCCACAGGTTGCAAGATCTGATTTATACACGCATCTTGCCTTTGTCACTGTACGTACGTAATGGCATGACCACGATTCCACGAAGGTACATAATACCGCATGATCAAGCAAGAATCTCCGAGAGTCTCTGTCCTTTAGATCTCATGCAGAGACCCCTAAAGTCGTCGTCCCTGGTTCCATTTCACACTCACAGATCCATATACCTGAAGTTCTAATCCTACTCTTACATGCTCGGTGCCCCCATATTTAAAGACCACTCTCTCGCTCCAAATCAGTCCCCCAAACCTGAGATCAAGCTAAGCAAGGGATGATCATGGCTGCTCTCTTCATGCGCAACTGTGCCCTCAAAACAATCCCAGCCGCTCCATCCGCTGATAATGATGATCATGCCCTCGCGTGGACGCCAGCGGCCTCCTCCTTGCCCGACGAGCTACGCGACCTTGGCATCCGCGCGCTGATTCGAGACGACACCGAGGCCACCGCGCGCGCGTCCACCGACTTCGGCAACCTGATGGTCCACACCAACGCGCCGGCGGCGGCCGTGCTCTACCCGTCGTGCCCCGACGACATCGCTGCTCTTCTGCGCTTCTCGTGCGCGCGCCTTTCCCGCCCGTTCCCAGTCTCCGCCAGAGGATGCGGCCACTCAGTCCATGGTCAGGCCACCGCGTCCGGGGGTGTCGTCGTCGACATGCCGTCGCTCGCACGCGGCGGATCCCGCCTCTCCGTGTCGGTCGAGGGCCGCTACGTCGACACCGGGGGCGAGCAGCTGTGGGTGGACGTGCTGCACGCCGCTCTCGCGCACGGCCTCACTCCGAGGTCGTGGACGGACTACCTCCACCTCACCGTCGGCGGCACGCTCTCCAACGCCGGCATCAGCGGTCAGGCCTTCCGGCACGGCCCCCAGATTTCCAACGTCCTCGAGCTCGACGTCATCACAGGTACGTGCGTTCAAACAGCACGTACCTTTGGTTCTTCATGTGTCACCCATGTTCACGTACGTACTTGTGATTGGTGAATATGCAGGTCTCGGGGAGATGGTGACGTGCTCGAAGGAGAAGGACCGCGACCTGTTCGACGCGGTGCTGGGCGGGCTGGGGCAGTTCGGCGTCATAACGCGGGCGCGCATCCCGCTCGTGCCGGCGCCGGCGAGGGCGCGCTGGGTGCGGCTCTTCTACACGAGCGCCGCGTCGCTGACGGGCGACCAGGAACGGCTCATCGACGTCGAGCACGGAGGCGCCCTGTCCGGGCTCATGGACTACGTCGAGGGCTCCGTCGTCCTCGCGGGCCAGCAGGGCATTAAAGCTAGCTGGCGGTCGCCGCAGTCGTTATCGTCTTTGTTCTCCGACGCCGACGTCGCCAAGCTCACAGAGGATGCCGATGGCGTCCTGTACTGCCTCGAGGGAGCGCTCTACTACGGCGGCGCGGCCGGCGGCGAGTCTGGCGTCGATAAGGTAAAGAACGTAAGTATGAGCTTTGTCGGTGCGGGCCGCGTCATATAGATGCTAGATGGACCCACCGGGTGAGATGACGATCACGACGTTTGGCCACGTTCTGACGCGGATACATGCATGGCTCCAACGATTTAAGCTTGCGCGAGAATACGACAGCGTCAACGTCGTACTTGTCCTAGTTTTGTCTGCCCCTGGAATGGACAAGTCCACTTCACCGTCCTACACCTAGCTGCCACCTTTTTTTCTTGTCCTAGTTTTGTCTGCCACCCTGGAATGGATAAGTCCACTTCACCGTCGTACACCTAGCTACTACTCCTACGAGTGCGTTGGCGTTTCTGCTAATCCTAAGGCATCTTAGATTTTCTTATGTCCGTCAGCAAAATAAAAAGATTTTGTTATGTATATAGATGGGCTTGTTTTTGCAAGTTCGGCTTAACCAAAAGTATAACTTACATATTTGTAATAAAACCATAGCTTACGTTTTATACTAAAATTCATCTTTCATTTTGTGATAAAGGCTTCTTGCATTTTTTTTTCCTTCACAAAAGTACAACTTGTTTTTTAAAATAACTTGCACTTTTTCTTCGGAAAATGCAACCTAGTGAAATAGTGCAACTTTTTGGAATCAACAACACAAGAAAGTCTGGGTCGATTGAGATATAGCATAATATTGTATTAAATTATATATTATAAGCCTATGCTATGGGTATTGTAAATAAGATTAGTGCAAACTCAAAACTGTTAAAGATAGTATTACAAAAAATATATAATCGATAGTACTTTTTTTTGTTGGACAAGACTTTAAGGCTCTCAACTCTGATAGAACCAAATATCGGAAAATAGTACTTTGACCTTTGACATATTTTATTCTTATATGTTATTTTTTGTTGAGCTAAATTGGAGTGAAATATGAAGTGTTGAAATGAAGATAAACTAATCATCTAGGAACTATTAAGGACAATTTCTTCTAGGATGGTAAAAGCATCTCCATATGAAAAAGTTAAAGGAAAATGGACATCATTTCACTTAGTTAGTTGTACTAAGTAAGCAATAGAGATTATGAAGTACGCATGTACATAGGCAAATAAATAAAAATTTGGCTTCTACTATATTTTTTTTTGGGTAAACTAGCAAGTAGAATTTTGCCAGAATTAATTCATCTTTTTAGCTATCAACAGCTAGTCGATGGATTATCTGCTAGCCAGTACGCCTAGTGCTAGTACTACCTATCATCCATGCATGGAAGCCACACACAGAAACAAGATCCGATACAGGGGACAGCGACCGGCCATGCAACCGGGCCAAAATGCCTTTCCCTGCCTGGCCTACATGTTGTACTAATTTCATGCAAACTCGTCGTCACACTGTGCCAGCCACTTGTCTAGAAAGTAATTAACTCCGCTCTCCATCACCTTTTGATGATTTGAACGGCCTGGCCCTATACAATTCTTTGTCCTGATCGATCTCTTGTGATTTTTATTTTTATTTCGTGGGGTGGCTCTTGAGGTGTGGTTACCATGGTTTTGGATGTCAAATCAAAAAGCAAAATCCCGGGGGTGGTCGGGATTTGCGGTTACCGCGGTTACGGAAAATACCGTCCAAAATTTTAAAACAAATTTAATTGAAAATTACGGTAACGCAATGGTAAGACTTTTGTGCAGTAACACAGTGGTAAGAGGTCGCTGGTTCGAAGCATGTATTCTGGACACGGTGTTTTGACTTGCAGGTCTAAATGCGCAAGTTATAAAAATGTTTTAAATATATTTCAAAATGTCCAACAAAAATTATGGGTGTACATTCAGACATTTTATGTTAGCACGCCAAAAAAGAGTTTTTTGATGTCTGTGCAAAAAAGAAAAAAAATGTCTCGTACAAAGTCATATTGTACCACAAGGATTCTTTTTTTTTACACAGCCCACTGAAAATTTCATTTTTTCGTAAAACTTTGTGTGTGTGAACTTGTAAATATCTAGATGTACACCCGTAATTTTTGTTTAGATTTTTGACATTTTGAAATATGGTTTTAAGAGAGAATCATATGCTTCTACTACCCAAAAACTGATTTCCGATGTATTCTTAACTATTTTGCCTTATTTTTGTCGTTTTGCATTCTAGAAAGCTAGTCCACAAAAACAGTACGGGGGATAGGATTCAAACGAGCGACGTCGAGGCTGCGGGAGAGTCCCGCTCAGGCACATGTTACCACCGCGCCAAATCTTCATTCGTATCATGTAGAGATACGGTCATTGCATCTTGATTCAGGTGTTCGAATTCAAATAATTAAATAAACTTGGTATTTTTTGCTCGGGAACCCTATTTACCGAGAGGGCTCGGGAAATGCGGTTAGGGGGCGGTAAGCAGATTACTGTCCGGTAATCCAAACCTTGGTGTTTACTAGCTAGTGTCTGTGTTGCTAATGTAACTGTTTGCATCACAATTTTAATGTAGAAGTTGGAGGTGGTGCTGCGGGAGCTACGGTACGTACGCAGGTTCGCGTTCGTGCAGGACGTCTCGTACACGGTGTTCCTCGACCGAGTCCGCGACGGCGAGCTCAGACTCCGCGCCGCCGGTCTGTGGGACGTGCCACACCCTTGGCTCAACCTGTTCCTCCCGCGCTCCCGCATCCTCGACTTCGCCGCCGGCGTCTTCCACGGCATCCTCCGACGCAGCGGCAACGCCGGCGCCATGGGCCCCGTCCTCATCTACCCCATGAACCGGAACAAGTTTGCACACTGTCGAACTTTATCATTTCAGAGCTAGGCAGCTAAATAGCTTGATATGTATGTTCATGCGCGCGCCTATATGCAGGTGGGACGGCGAGATGTCGGCCGTGTTTCCGGAAGGGGAAGAGGTGTTCTACACGGTGGGAATCCTGCGGTCGTCGACGGACGGCGGCCAGATGCTGAGGCGGCTTGAGGAGCAGAACATGGAGATCATGCGGTTCTGCGAGGAGGCCGGGATACCGTGCGTTCAGTACCTGCCGTTCTACCCCGGCCAGGACGGGTGGGAGAAGAAGCACTTTGGCCCGGCTAAGTGGACCAGGTTCGTCGAGCGGAAGCAGAAATATGACCCCAAGGCAATCCTGTCCCGTGGCCAGAGAATTTTCACGTCCCCGCTGGCTTGATCGCGAAGATAATCGATAGATACATATCGTTCACATATATATCATCTTGTCCAGGGAAAGTGTCAAAGTCTACGACATGTTATATGTTAGTAACTTGGTATGACTAGTTTGGTACGGTGATGTTCTTGCATGTTACGTCGAAGTTAACTAGTTGGTCATGTAATAATGGATGGAGTATGCTGTATGCATGTGATAAAATACGAGTATGAGTAGTTTTATTATTTGAGTAGGCGGAGGCTAATAAGCAGTCACCCTCTAGCCAACAAAAAAAGACATCTGCGACAGGATAAATCCTTCCGTTTTTTGGTATTCTTCATAGTAGGCAAATTACCACTGTGTCATTCATCTAAACTAGAAAGATACCCCGCGCGTTGCGGCGGAAATTTCTTTAAAAAAATTGTTGTGTAAATAAAGGCATATAGGACACATGAAATATGAAGTGGTTTATAGAAATATGGAAGATTCAGTTGATCACATTGTCGAAAGGCTAATTTATTTACATGATTTTTTTTATGGTTAAAAACTGGTGATGTGGACAATGGATAGATGAAAAGTAGATGATGTGGATATGTTACATGCAAGAAAATAGACTTTAATTAATCTTAGTGGGATGACATGGACATTTGGTTGGCTAGGAGAATGAATGATGTGGATAGCTTGCATGTTGAGATAAAAAAATAATTAATGCACTTAGTGGGGTTTTGCTTTATAAGAAGTATAGATTGGGACCGCGTCACAAGTTTTAACTAAATTGGTTTCAAACCACTAAATTTGGTGATTTAGTTCCTTCTACACCACTCGACGGACTTGAGCTCCCGTTAGGTATACTAACTTGTCTTCTGTTTGACTCATTTTGTTTATGTTCGATACGTCCAAAACGTATCTATAAATTTTGATTATTTCATGCTACTTTTATATCATTGTTATATATTTCTACTATAATTTTATATCATTTTGAGCCATTTTTTCGACTAACCTATTAACAAGATGCCCAGTACCAGTACCAGTACCAGTTCATGTTTTTTGTTCTTTATGTGTTTCAGAAACCTGTTAATGAAATTTTCCCGGAATTGGACGAAACTTTACGGAGAAACTTCCTCGGACGAAACAAGCCACGATGCGAAAGGGCAACGCGAGGCCCCATAGGAGGGGCCCACGCACCACCTGACTGCAGCCCAGGAGCCAGGCACAGGTGGGACCTGCTGTCCCCCCCCCCCCCCCCCCCCCCCCCGAGGATTTTCCTAAATATGAAACAGAACTGCCGTCAACCCCGAAGCCTATTTCGGGGACCAGAAGTTCCTGTTTCGTCACCCTGCCGGGATGGGGATTCACCTCCTATGCCATCTTAATCGACCTTGTTGCTCCTAATGGTGACACGGCAGTAGTCTCACTTCGGGGCTGAGGGCTCATACTAGTTGCTATGTAGTTATCTCTCTCTCCCATGGTGTGATCTGAATTGTGATCATGAGCAATATAGTTGAATTATATGATGTTCACCCCTCTATTTTCCTTTATGTAATGGATATGATGTGCTCACTTGATGATAACTAGTGTAATTTCCAGAGCCCATGGTGACATGGGGACTCTATGGATAATAGATTAGAGAGATATTTATTATGAGTTTGTTCTTCTTTGTTGGATTGTATAATGAATCATGAGGTTTCTTGATGCTTGTGTTTAGTACAATTTCCTTATAGTATGAGGGTGACAATATGATTACCGTTCGGATATATTGGAAAGACACTATTCAAGAGATGTTTGTGGTGTTTGTTGTATGATCTTTGGATGCTCACAGTGACAGGGTGGGGTATCCATAGATGAGGAATACGAACTTTAGGTGTGCTTTTGTAGCCCTACACAATTCTCATCCTGTTTTGATCCAAGTTGAGTGAACTCGGAGTAACGATACCATGCATGCTTTTAGAGGGGTTTATTATGTGTTTAGTTATGTTAATAATGTTGAGAGTAGTCATTAGTGAAAGTATGATCCCTATGCCTTATTTCCAAGCATTGAAACACGATTTTTAGTCACTTTTATGACTTGCTAGCTTGCTGCATTTTTATTTCAGATTACAAATACCATCTTTTTAGGTCTAAAAAACAAATACCATCTTTTACCATCCATATTACTTGTCTTTTATCATCTCTTCGCCAAACTAGTGCACCTATACAATTATCCATTGTATTAGGTGTGTTGGGGACACAAGAGACTTCTTGCATATTATTCCAAGGTTGTTCGAGAGAGGATAAATTCAACATACACCTCTCATGAAGTCGATAAACCTGGGTCATTCACTTAAGAGAAATTTGTTGTTGTCCTACAGACGTCTGCACTTGGAGGCACAACATACTCTACAAGAATAGAAGCGTGTAGTACACATCAATGGTCAACTATGAAAGATTTTCTCTTCGATAAGAGAGATAATGAGAGAGAGACAGGAGCTAGCCGTTTGACCAAATATTCTATATGTGGACAGATCTCAACGGTCACATTGTTGGTTCTTCACAAAGTGCTACACACGGAAGCAACAGTCACCTGGTGCTTCAATAACGGCTATGAAGTATCAACTCTTTGGAATAACAATTTCATAAACTTAAAACTAGACTCAACATGAGGAAGACATTTTGCCTCCCGAGTTCATATGCTCCTAGTATAATAAAATAAATTCAACAAATAGTAAGACATTTCTTATGAAACAATATGGTGACGAATATATATATATATATATATATATATATATATATATATGTTTTCTAAATACGTGCCAAATTTCGTGATGAAATAACACGTGTGGTGCTCTGTGCAAAAAATAACAAAATCAGTATTTTAAATATATATTTTTGTAATCAACATTTTGGCCACTGATTTTTCTTTTTATACAGAACAGCCCACATGTTATTTCACTACGAAACTTGGTACGTACGTAGTACATTTCTATATGTTCGTCTCCGTTTTTTTAGAATTTTTAAAATGTTTGACTACCTTTTAAACTTTTTTATTATACCAGGAGCATATGAGCTCACGATCCAATTTGAATATCCGACACAACATTGGTTTTAAGTCTCATCCAACTCTACTAGGTGTTCAATCTAGTGGTTCAAACTTTTTGTTCATGTTGATTTCTTATAAATTTTAAAAAGGACTGAGCACGCAATTAAGTTTCACTTTGTTCGTTGAATATCTAACCCTTCTCTTCATAGTATGTTTTTTTTCATTTAAACAGCTAACATGTGTGACAACTTGGTGTATGTCCAATCTATGAAAGTGTACTGCCCGCGAGTGGTCCTTATTCGAAGCACGACTGTTTACCCTACTACTCCCTTCTTCCACAAGGAAAATAAAAATGAAGAGCAAACGTATATCAAACCCACAAAATGGAAAATTTTCAACCGGAAAACAAAAGAGATTTCAACTTGCATCACAGATGTAACTTTCAACTTAAGAGAACACAAGTAATTAGCAAAGGATTAGGTGTCAACTTGACTTTAGTTGCCAAAATAAATTTTCGGAAATTTCAGCCAGACAGTACTCTGCCCGGCCGCCAAAAGAACAGAAAAAAATAATACTGGATTGTACTTAATTTGCAACCAAATTT
The DNA here is from genome assembly GCA_947311845.1 of Poa pratensis. Taxonomy (NCBI): domain Eukaryota; kingdom Viridiplantae; phylum Streptophyta; class Magnoliopsida; order Poales; family Poaceae; genus Poa; species Poa pratensis. The sequence goes on from CAMZMU010000088.1 coordinate 21,789,660, forward strand.
CTTCACAAATATCACAGGTTTCAATTCGCTCTACAACATTCAACTCAGAGCGGAGAGCTTCCAATTTCAACAGAATGGGGTGTTCCGTGCTTGTAACAGCCATTAACGCGTACGTAGTAGTATTTCCCTATACATTAGGTGGACAGTTACATTTTCCACGCTATGATGTCAACATCAAGTGAAGCACCGCTCCAAGTTCCCTGGCAGCTTCCAACCTTTCGCGTAGGTTTCTTGCATGTCGAGTCCTGATCGAGGTACCTGCACTGCACTGCACTGCTCAGATCAGTGCACAAACAAAAGATGGCGACCGATCATCGAACGTGATCTACTACAGATCTCCCAGAATCCTCGCCGAATCTCTCAGGAACGAGTGACACGCACGGATAGAGTTGACTGAAGCGGTCGTCGTCGCCATGCATCTTTAGACAAGCGTGTAATACACATGTGTAGCGCGCGGGTCCCGTACGTCAATTCGGCATAGTTCGTTATGGTTAGACAAGTCGCGATGAATATCTTTTCCGAGGATTCTTTCACCTGCTGGCGACCGAGAACACTGGCAATTGACCTAGCTAGAATCACACACTAGTAGGAACGTGCTTATAGACACCACGCTACCGCTGGCGGACGGTCCTGGGCGCCCGCCAGCGCTATTACTGCTGGCGGGCGGTTTACCGCTGGCGGACGGTCCTGGACGCCTGCCAGCGCTATTACCTGGCTTACCGCTGGCGGGCGGACAGAAGTGTACGCCAGCGATAGCTTCAGTCGGAACCGAGCAGGCGGGGCTAACTACCGCTGGCGGACGGCCTTCTTGTTCGCCAGCGGTACTATAATTACCGCTGCGGACGTTTTGGCGTGTCCGCCAGCGGTAGTTTGCTCAGCTGGGCTCAGAAACGAGCAAACTGAAACGAGCAAACTACCGCTGGCCGGCACGCCAAAACGTCCGCCAGCGGTAATTATATTACCGCTGGCGGGCACTATGCCATTTTGACCATTTTTTCAAAAAAATCAAATAAAGTGAAAAATATTCAAAAAATGAAATCCTGTGGCATAGTTTGTGATAATGTGCCCATATTTGACACATAAGTGTACCTTGGTATGGCAAACAATGTTGCAGAACTGAGTTTTTTCAAATTATTTTTATAAATATCATTTTTTTTATTTTTTAAATGTCAAAAATGACTTTTTTGTGAAGCAAGTACAACAAATATGGTGCAAAATGGCACCCATCCAATATCCACACAAAGTAGACCATATTTGATGGATAATACAAAAATATTAGTAATTTCTCAGTTTCTACCTAGTTTCGCCTATTTAAACGATTTTATGCCGATTTTCCGAAACTAATTCAAATTTGAACTACAAGTACGTGATAGTTTGCTCTGAAAATTTTACAAAAAATATTTTAAGATACACAATTAGTGGTTGTATCACAAAACCGTCGATAGTTTTGAAAAATTCGACCCCTTTCGACAAATAGCCATAGTGGCCATTTTGACCATTTTTCAACCGGAAAACAAAAGAGATTTCAACTTGCATCACAGATGTAACTTTCAACTTAAGAGAACACAAGTAATTCTTGCATGTCGAGTCCTGATCGAGGTACCTGCACTGCACTGACTCAGATCAGTGCACAAACAAAAGAAATGCATCGATCACCAAAGACGGCGACCGATCATCGAACGTGATCTACTACGTACAGATCTCCAGGATCCTCACCGAATCTCTCAGGAACGAGTGACGCGCACGGATAGAGTTGACTGAAGCGGTCGTCGTCGCCATGCATCTTTAGACAAGCGTGTAATACACATGTGTAGCGCGCGGGTCCCGTACGTCAATTCGGCATAGTTCGTTATGGTTAGACAAGTCGCGATGGATATCTTTCCGAGGATTCTTTCACCTGCTGGCGACCGAGAACACTGGCGATTGACCAAGCTAGCTAGATTCACAAGGATACGCCCTTATGAAAGGAACATACGTATATATCGAGAGTGGATATGATCAATGCTGCCGGTCTCCAAACCCACGTGCCATGTCTCCTTATGTTGGTCTCGTCCACAAAGCAGGAATTTCACATGAACCTTCCTTTTTCGAAACGGGGATACCCGGTCTCTGCATTAAAACGATGCATATGACCGCTTTATTAACTTATTCGTACCACGATTCTGAACTTATCACATCTCAAGATTGAAACATGTATCAACCATCGAAAGAAATCTACTAACATGAAAAGCCTATGCCCTAACATGATAGTCTATGATTAAGCTGCCAACCGTATTGGTTGATGAAGCCCCATGCAACCATTTCCAATCAAGCGCACCCAGAGTCGATATCCTGGCAGCGCTCCACCGGCCGGAGAAAGGACCACGTACGAATGTATGATATTTGTTTGGGTGCAACCATCAGGATTATACGATAAAAGAAAATTCGCGCTCCAAACTGCGGGCTAGATTTTCTTGTCAGAAACGGAACCGAACGGGGGCACAAATATATTCTTCTAAGAAACATGAACAACTTCGGTCGATAGGTTTCAGAACTTGATTATTGTCTAAACTAGGAAATTAGCAGCTTCGTCTAAGCAGTGGTTTTGTCTTTTTGACGAAGATTAAATTTCATCGTGCAGTAGTTCGTGAGATATTACGAGACTTGGATCTTGATTGATGTGGATGGATTAGCTCAGCTTTTGATTGAGGATTGCTCAAGTCCAATGGAAACATATTCTCCTATGTCTATTTTTTTCGAAAAGGGGCAGTCCTAGACTCTATATCAATTAATGCATGCGGCCTTTATTAATTAAAAAAAAAACTTCCAGCCTCTCCTATGTCTACATTCCAAAAGATCTTACAAGATCGTATCTACTCGTGCATGGATCCAATAATTAGTGTTTTTACTGAGATTTCTGAGAGACCTACCTGTTTGATGTGTTACATGTAAGGTTTATGCTCCCAGTACAAAGAACCATACATATCTACGTTCTCATATGGTATCAAGATTCTTTCTCATATGTGTAGATTCATGCATGATATACCACTAAACATGTTCTCACGTCGATGGATATGCAGCTTTCTTCCAGATCTTGCTCACAAACTTCAGTTGATAGTTTCGGAACTCGATTATTTGTCTAAACATAGGATATTATGAGCTCCATGTGAGGAGTGCTTTTTCCTTTTGATGGTTTTCCATCTCATCGTGCCGCTTCATCACATACCACAAGACTTGACTCTTGATATGGATGGATTAGCTTAGCTTTCGATTGAAGAGACACATCTAATCTAGGATCTACTGCAGGAGCTAATATAGACTAGGATTCCTCAAGATCCTCTTAGGTCTACATTTGAACGATCTTTCAAGATCGTATCTACTCGACCCACATGTGCATTCATGATCCAAGAACCAGTGTTTGATCGAGACTTTTGACAGACTAACTGTTTGACGTATTACACATAAGGTTTATGCTCCGAGTACAAAAACCAATTATAATTATGTTTTCATATAGTGTCAAGATTCTTTCTCATGTGTCTAGATTTAACGCTTGCGATGTCATCAAGATCTCACAAAAGAGGATACCACTAAACATCTTCTCACGTCGATGGATCTGCAAATTTCTTCCAGCTCTTGCACACCAACTTCATGTAGAAATCTGATCGAGACATAACATCTATATTGAAAGAATACATGAACAACTTCAGTTGATAGTTTCGTAATTTGATTATTTGTCGAAACATAGGAAATTAGCAGCTCCGTGTGAGGAGTGGTTTTGCCTTTTGACAGAGATTCCATCTTATCGTCTCACTTCATCAGATATTACGAGTCTTGAATCTTGATGTGGACGTATTAGCTCAGCTTTTGATTGAGGATCTTCACACATCTAATCTCAGTCTACTTCAGGGCTAATATAGACCAGGATTCCTCAAGTCCAATGAAAATATATCATCATAGGGTCTATATTCCTAGGACCCTTCAAAATCGTATCTACTCGAGTGGCATGTGCATGCATGGATCCAAGAAATTGTGCTTGACCGAGACTTCTAACAAACTAACTATTTGACATTTTACGTCTAAATTTTATGCTCCAAGTACAAAGGACCATATACATATCTACGTTCTCACATAGTACCAAGATTCTTTCTCATATGTCTAGATTCATGCATGATCTCATCAAGATCTCACGGAAGAAATCTGATCGATCTGCAGCTTTCTTCCAGATCTTGCACACCACCTCTATGTACAAATCTGATCGAGACAGTTCATGCGTATAGAGAGACTACAAGGCCATCTGGTTCTTGACTTGACGCGTACATATCGAGATCCCTCGTGCGATGACTGACTTTGCTGGATAGACAGGCTCATCAGAAAGACAGATCGAAACGAAGATGACTAGTGTGTTCAAATGTCAAGGCGACAAGATTCTGAGCTAGATATACCGATCGATGCATGTGATCGGTTATTCTTGACACAGATACGTAATCGTCGCATATTCGCATTTGGTAGACAAAGCTGGATCTGCCTGACACGAGCAAATCTGGGAAGGACGATCGAGCTAGCTACTTGACCTCTGACTGATGCAGATACGTTTCGTGTGTAAGCTGAATACAGCTAGACAAGTGATCACACTGTGAGTAAGACGTACACAATTAGCTATTGAACGACACTATAGAGAGACCGATTGGCTATATCTGACCATGAGCGCGCATTTGCATGCAATGGTCCCAGGCTTCCAGCACCAACTTTGTAACGATGCATGCATGTTCTATGGGTACACACCCGATGTTTGGATCCGATACGTTGGATATCTTGTCACCAGATGGGTATATTTGCTACTCCCTCATATCTATATTAATTGTCGCTGAATCGGATATATTTAGACATATTTTTATATCTATATTAATTGTCATTGAATTGGATATATTTAGACATATTTTAGTGCTAGATATATTCGATTTAGCGACACTTAATATCGATCGGAAAGAGTATATTAATTTTGTAGAGTACTTTGTCTCGCACACACGTATGTATTACTTTTTTCTTTGCATAGAGAAATCACCCTTCTAGAAGTGAATTTTACCTTTTGTCCTCTAGTTGTGACTTTGTGACACCGATCATCTAAATCTCATCGGAATATCGAGCTTAGAAATTTTTAACCCGACGGTACACCATTTAAGCATTTTTGCGCGTTCTGATAGATAGACTGGTATTGTAGGTCGATGTGGAGCGATAGAAATGTGTAAAGGTCGGTGGGCGTCATCGACGATCATGTAAAACTTTTTCTTCTCTATCTGTTATGTTTCTCGTCACCCTCCTAATATGCTTGAATCTCGATCATCAACCTTACACCTTGTCTATGACGCACATCAGATAAAAAAGGTTCAAAGTTTCTTAAATGGGGTAATCTGATCAAATTTTTACTAGACAGAATAATTGGTGTCATAAATTCGCAATTAAGGGTAAAATGTGTAATTCTCTCGTTTATCTATTTAACAACTATGAAAAAGTACAGCCGATTGCCTCCCCTTTTGGGAGGGTGATTTTGCAGAGTGCAGCACTACATCGACACATAGAGATAAATATAGGTTGGACTTGAAAAGGAAAGAACATCGGGAATGAGGTAAATCCTGGGAGGCTCTTTTACAGAGTGCAGCACTACATCGACACACAAAGAAGTTAGCAAGCAATGGTCTGATGGACCAATGCTTAGAAATCAGGTTGTGGAAATTGCCTGGATGTATATTGTGGCATTGAGGGCCAGGTTATGCATATGTGCTCCTAGTCCAGCACGATTCCTAAACCGTTAAAGGTTTGAACGCAACATCACACAAAGCTTTCAGTCCTCCAAGTATAGGAAAGGAGAACACATAGGAACTAGATTAGAGTTAGCACTGGAAGTTAAGTTGGGTTCCTCATTTTTCAAGAAAGCTGTGCGTCATCCTTACATGCAAATTAAAACAAGAGCAAATTAAAAGCAGCACAAAGAACTTGTCTAAGTGACCAATATTTTTTTGAAGAGAAGATCACCGCGAGCTTTCCAAATTATACGAATGTTTGAAATAATTCTATGAATTGAGTCTTTCAGGTATGGATTATATAAGAGATAAAGAATTATAACAAAAGAGTAAAAGTTTTTACTGGTTTAAACCCAGAAATATAAGCAAACAACTGGTTCTAGCAAACGAGCTGTGGTAGAAAACATGGGAATCAGATTAAGGCAAACCACACCTTGTCAAATCCTTTTCATGCATTTTCTTTTGTGCCAAAGTCAATTGATTTATAGATCATCAAAAACAGTTCAAAGAATGCCAAAATTCAATGATGACAACCCTAAATTGGAAGAGCCAGACCTGAAACCATATGGACGAAAATAAAAACGGAGTGGATCCCAGGAGATCTGCCGGACACACAATCCACACGCCTTCCGTCTGCGCTGGGCGTACCACCGGAGCGATGATAGTACGAGGAGGGCTTTATTTTGACTTTAAGATGTTGCCGCCGTCACACCATCCCAAAGAAGATAGTCAAACAACCTAAAAAGGCACGAAAACCATCCCGCCGGCGAGGGGCTGTGATTCGTGGTACCTCCGAAGCCCAAGGGCCGCCGGAGGAGGAGATCTGGAAGCTTTGCCGGCGAGATGGACGGAACCTAGATCGCTTTTCTGATAGCCTACGCACCCTTTACGAGACATACCAGTTCGATCCTATTAATGTGGTTGGAGAAGTGAGAAGTCTGCTGACCTGATGTCAACACCCTACTAATTAGTCTCCATTCAAAGGTTTTAACCCTTGGAGGCATCTTTGAGTTTATAACTCCTTACATCATGAATTGTTCTCCACTTCTTTCATTATTTGTCTAGAACTTGAAGAAGTAGTTATTGATCCCTGCATAAGAACCTCCCATGCGCTTTTTGATGTGCGGTGAACTTTTCCAGTGTGTACCCAACACAGCCCATCCTCAAAATCTTCATTAGTTGTAGGAACTTGCAAAATCCATTTTTCATATATAGCATAATCAAAGTCTACAGAAACTTTCCTTTTGTTTCAACTCTTAGAACTTTCCTGCCAAAGATCTCGATGTAACTTGCGTAGGTTCATCGAGGCTCGATAAAAATACAGTCATAAATCTCCCTCAAACACGCACACCTTCTATCCAATTGCCCTAGCAATGAACATCCATTTGTTTCTCCAAAGCTTTATTCCAACATGACAACTAGAAAGTATGAGTGATCTCTTGAGCGATCGGAACATTGCTAGTGCTCCTACGGCCTTGCACAAAATCGTGTTGAGTTTCATGAATATAATTTTTCATGCATGTTTTTAGTCTATTAGCCAAATTCTTTAGTGGTGATTTTGAATACAACATTGCAGAGGTTAATGGGGATAAATTTTGAGAAACCTATAGAACCATCTTTCTTGTCTCAAACCTAGAAGAGTTTCATTTAGCTTTTGATGACCATTACCTTCTCTAAAAGAATTTTACATGTTGTGTGTAATATCATCTTCGAATCCAAGCTTGATGGGCAGTTTTCTCGAATTCATTCCAAAGAAACCACTAGTTCACAAGCTTAATTTTGTTCTAAAATTAGCAGCGCTGAAGGTTGATATATGGTGAGAATGGAGAAACACCACACTTAATTTAATTTTCAACCATCGTATTCTTTTAACAACACACCACTTGGCATTAGCTAAATACCGTTCATGACGTTCATAAGTAGGAAAACATTGAAATGATTGTTGCACCAAGTATAAGCGGACTATTATAACCCATATTATGTATTAAACCACATCATTTTACAAGATACATGAAATTTTGCATTCGATGATGGTTGGCATTCCAATGGTGAGTGTCGCCATAAACACAAACTAAGGAAAACTCAAAGATAATATAGTAGTATTTACAACAGATGCTGACTCTACATTTTGACTGGCTGGCACAATATTAAGATGATCACATGACCCAAAGTCGACCACCATCTCGGCCTTCAGAAGGGTCAACAAAACTATAATGGATAGGTAAAGTAAGTCCCTAATATATAGCATTACTAAGATATGAGATTCATAGCACCCATGGCGCCTCCAATACTAGCGTTGTTGCCTGTAGAGAAGAGCTCGAACTAGAACGCCTATCCCCCTAAGCAGGAACTGGACCAGAACGAAGATCTGAGTCAACTTAAGCGACAGATGGTCCATGAGCTGTAATCCAGGGATGCACAACACCACTAGCACCATCCACACCCACGCCGGAGATGCCGCCAAACGAAGAAGCATAGATGCCCCGATAGAAAGAACCCTGGACACTTGGAGTGTGCTGAAATCGATGACGCTTGAGCCAGGTTGCGCGCTCAAGAGGATCAGCTGGCGGCTGAGGAGCCATTCGTCGGCCTCCCGGAACAGCGGGGAGCAAAGCTTCTCCCAGAGGGCCGCCCCAAGCGAAGCGGCCAAGAAGGCCAATGCCGTCATGGCCGGTTGGTGTAGCAACTCCTCAACCGGCACCGATAGCTCCAAGAGCAGCAGGCCCTGGAGGAGCGGCGCGGAGAACCCCATCTCCGTTGTGAAGGGGAATATCCCGGCGGCCAGCTCGTCTTCTGGAATCACCCCAACGAGGATCTCAAGCAACGGCACCACCCGACGCCTGAAGATCCGCCTCTGCCACGCTTCTTCCAGCTCCAGTCCCTCCATCAGCCCTCTTAGCTCCCCTCCTCCAACCGCACGGAAAGAATGCTGACAGACTCCCGTTGCGGCAGAGAAATGAGAACGTGAGGAAGCCGTGGCAGAATGCCAACCTTCCTGTTCAGTGTTCACGTATCTTAAAACATGGCACTACGTAGGTGACGCCATATCGCCAATGCAATCCACCTCTTTTATAGATCGATATATATCACCAGTACGTGCATGTCGGCCCACTACCGCTTCCATCACGCCCATGCATGCACTACGTCGTAATTTTGTTTTTCAAGAACATGCAAAAGATTTGCATGGAGGTATCTATCCATCTATCTATCTATTATATACTAAAAGCAAAATGAGAGAGTTTTTCGAGGCACCACGTTAATCCACATACGTTAAAAATATATAATCCGTTCATTTTAATCTTGACGGTTGAGATTAAAAGATGAAAACGTTACGTACAATATTAATTAGGTACAAATAAGTTAATTTTGACACGTACGTGCCTCACGTCAAAAAATAACGACCGAAGAAGGAAACAGCACCTTTTTCCTGGAAAATATTAAGAAGGAAACGACACGTTTTTCCTGAAAATTATTCGATGGATCGATCAATCGAACAGGCCGAAAAAGGAAACATCACGTTTTTCCTGGAAACCATTCGATCGATTAATCGATGGACCGACCGAGCGCTTGCTCGCTGGTGCCTTTGGTGGTTTGGTGGGCCGGCCCATACCGGCGGAGGGAAGAGAGGAGAGAGAAGAGAAGAGGTGGAGGAAGATGGGCCAAGCAATTCGGCCCATCCGGCTAGAAATTAAAGATGATGATTTTATTTTAGAAAAAAAAAATAGAATTTACTTTTGGGAAATAATTTTCTCCGCGGGGTAAATACAAAGGAATATTTATAGTGGGGACATCTCGCCTAAAATCTAAAACAAATATTTAATTCAAGTATGATTTAATTCAAATTAAAACCAAAAATATAAAATATCATATTAAGCAGAAGGATTTTCGGAGAATGTTTTGTAGTTTGTAAAAAAGAAATCCGAGAAAATTGGGATTTTACACATGAGAATATAAGTTAATACGGGATCGTGTAGGGATGGAAAAAATGACCCTTCGAGATATTAATATCCAAGAAGATGTGCAAAGCTCTAAATATATTTGAGACCTCAATATACGAGGTTTGTAATAGAGCCACCATGTTGAGCCACATCTTATAAATTATCGTGATAGTTGGAACTAAAATTTATGTTTAAGATTTAATAAAAAATATTAGTCATGTAGCCTGTTTGACATGGCTAATGTTGAAAAGATAAGTGTCGAACATGCACTCCTATCATTAACCAATTAGAATTCAACAAGCACTTCCCAGCAAGTTACACACCTATACAACGCCATCGATTTCTTTGGCCATATGTAAGAATTATTTTGATCGAATGTTGAATATAGATCTTGACTCATAGACATTTTGTTCCAAAATACATCACTTCCTAGAAATTGTGATGTCGAGCATCTCTATTTGTGATTGCTAATTCATCATAAATTATTTGGAATTATCATTTGTTCAATAAAAAATGTGTTAGATCCATCACAATAAATTCTTTACAAAAATATCCCAGCTATTTTTTTACGCATATACTTAAAACTTCAAAATCTAAATTTTATCTATTTTGAGACAGATGATGTATTTTCTTTAACAATTTTTCCATAGACAGTAAGTTTCTGAGACGGTGAGATTTTTATTACAAGGGTAGTATCATAAGGTCTGTAGTTTCATTTGGTCGCACGCCTCAAGTTTTGTTATTATTTAATCTTTTAGTCCTATTTCCCCAAAAACATTCTCGCTATACTATCTTCCGTGAAGTTTTTAATTGGTTTATCTAACCTCTAAAATAAAATTAATGTGGATGTCGAAGGGTTACTATACATATAGGGCCATCTAATAGCACGATTAGACAACTAAAAATCAATTCAACATCTCTGTCTCTAGCAGGGCCAACAAGTGTGAGATCCATTTTCTTCCAAGAATCTATCAACTAGGTTGGTCTCCGCCAAACATTTGGTTCGTTTGAGAAAAAATCTCACTATTGGGTCAACAACAATATCAGTTTGGGGATTTAAGTAAACCAGTGAGAAGTAATTTAAGTGAGAAAGTGTGTAGACACAAAATATAGGGAGAAAGAAACAATAAAAATAGTGTACACACTTTCGCAAAAAAGAAGAAGCGTATACACAAAAATGGATGTCATTTGATTCCAAATTACGTCCTTTTAGCACACTTTATGTTTTATGGGATTTGATTGTCTTCTCCATATTTCTTTTGGTTGCATGTCTCACCCCCAGAATGGGTAAAGGTAGGGTTCAGCGTGTTCCATACCCAAACATAGCCCATTAGTAAGACATCATCGAGAAAATAGAGGAATATGACATAAAGAGACTAAAATAAAATAGACCAGATGATACACAAAGAAGTAACAATGCATTAATGTTATTAAAAATCAAAGGTAAGAACATTGATTCGTTCGCTTTGATATACGCACCCATAGACCAATAAGAAATAAATACCAAAGCATATTATCTACGTGTGTTCACAAACTTTCCTTTATTGTTGTTCTTGGACCAAAAATACACGCAACATTATTTATTTTAATAATAGGACCAAAATACGAGCAAACATGTTAAAAATATATTTTTTTATTTTTGAAATACTGAAACTATTTTCCATCAAGAATAAAAATACGGAGATCATGTATTTAGTATGAGTTGGTTAATCTTCAAACAAAGGCCAAAATTGATCTAGCGAGCATGCACAAAATTTTGCTATCCTCCTCGAAACCTTACCTCTGACTGTATAAATAAGATACCGATAAAAAAGTGTTAATATAATCATATTATTTACAAAACATTTCATAACTCTTTAATTTGATTTATTTGCGATATAACCATTCACAAATAAACATGAGAAAGGAATATCTTTATAACACCAAATTATATAACTAAAACTTTTATCAAAACTACAAGTGGTGACACTTTAATCTCATTTCCTTGGAATATAACCATTGGCACAATAAAACTTAAACTTCACGCCTTCAAGATAGCATTCATATGCCAACGATACATATTTTACAAATAAGGTAAACATGAGAAATAAATACCTTCATGACACCAACTTATATAACTGAAATATTCGACAAACTACAAGTGGTGCCCTCGCATTGCGAGGGTCCCTGTGCTAGTTATATACTAAAAGCAAAATGAGGGAGTTTCTCGAGACACCATGTTAATCCACATAGGTTAGAAATATATAAACTGTTGATTTTGGTAGCGATGGTTGAGATTAAAATATTGATATGTTACGTACAAGTGTACAACATTAACCAGTACAAATCAAGTCAGTTTTTGACACGTACAACCAAATAACGTTCCGTTCCATTATTTGTATCTATCTATTAAAATTCGGGTGTCAGCTAAAAAAAACTGGGAGTCATCTCACGACCAAATTTATTTTGAGCAGATCTACCTTGATGGAGTCCAGGCTAGATACAACTACCTTGATGGAGTCCAAGCAAAAAAAAAACACGGAAAGCTAACATACCGGTATCCTGATCGGTAACGGAGAAAAAAAGGAAAGCTGATGGTTTCCAAATTAAAAAAAACAGCAACGCTGATCCGTGCGATCAGCTACTAGGTAAAAACCACAAAAAGAAACTGAAAAAAGCTCATCGGAGCGATCAGCTATTACTAAAGCTGATTGAAACAATAATATTACAGTAGAACATGGTGGCGACCATTTAAGATGATTTGTACGGAAAACTTAATTTAGATATTGGAGTATATGCTTTTGGCACTGGAAAAAATATTTTGAAATTCCAAAAATCCTTTGAAAAAATTGACACATATCTCTCAACATTCTATGTGTGCATGCCAAGTCTCGTGGGGAACCGACATCTTTTGTGGCATATATAAAAGGCCAAAAAAAGGCTTTGTGGAAAGCATTTGTTAGCACCAAATTTAGTCTTTTTACACACGACGCAAAAAATATCGGTTTTTCGTGGGACGATTTAGTTAGCATATAGAATGTCACATCAAAATTTTCTGACATCTCACAATACGTTTAATATGCATTTTAAAAACAAGGAACATATGCTCCCGAGTGTCAAAACGGCACCCCCGATTTGCACTATATATATATTTACATACATACGTTGCAAAGGATAAAATAATCTTACGGTTTTAGAAAAATACAAGAAAGAGGACAAAATGTCTGACCACCTCCGTACACCTTTTATTCTGTTAACGATAATATATATCTTTATTGATCCATTAAAAGTATTTAGTAGATAAAAAACCGAAACGAAGAAGAGCACAAAGACATTATGAACATATAGTTTGTCAGAAAAACTATACATTGTCGTCAGTTGTCATAGATAATTTCATTATAAATATAAGGTGCTTCGTACTTCCATATAACTCAAGGTGCACCTAGAAGATATTTAAAAATTATATATATATATATAACAAATATTTCTAACACTACAAGTCATTATTGGCAAATTGCAAAGCAAAGGCATAAAAAATGTGCATGGCTCCGGGGATAACCGTAGATGGTCAGGATTGTTTGGATATCCGTTAATGAAATATCAGATGTTAATAGTATATTTGTAGTAAAAAACTATTAATTTGGTTTAATACTATATGATCATATTTCATTTCATCCATGGTTCACAACTAATTTGTGCATATAATTGTATCCAGATAGTAACTGAGATACTTAGGCCACATGATATCGTCTTCCACGTGTTTACCCGAGTGAAAATTTTGTGTTGAAATAGTAATAGCTGTTTTACATTTTTTGCGGGCAAGGTGCTCTGTCTAATATCCATGTTATCATGATCAGTATCAGGGTTAAGCAATTGGATTTGATCACGATTGTTCATAACCTCCAAATACATCGTTTGTGTCAACCCAAAATTAGAAATCAAGCGCAAGATGTGCATAGAGGTTTGGATTCACAATTAGAGAGAATGGTGTTGCTATTATAGAGGTATGGATGTCAACCTATCCGATTTTTTTGATAACAACTCATCCACAAGGTTTCACCTTGGTATGGACAATGTATGTCTATTCACTTCATGCTGAAAGTAATCTCAAACAGATTTTGAAGAATATTTGTTCCTAGGATTTTTCTTCCATTGAGAACGTTCGCTGCATTGGATAAATCTTTTAAAAAATATTCTTTATCGATCACACATAAACTAAAATTTAAACTTTTCTTTAGGGGTAACTTTTAAATCATTATTTAAGATTTTAATAGACGTATTTGTATAATTATGATCAATGTTTCTTAAGTTTTATTTGATAGCTCTTTTAGATATGTGAGTCAAATAATTAACTTAAGGTATTGGGCATAATTATGACGCTACTAAGGAGTGATGATGATATGTTTAGAAGCATTTTGTGGTGCCTTGGAATTAGTAGGGATTAATTGTCACAATTTGTAGTAAATCGGAGATAATATTTTTATTTTTATTATGAGCGATCAAAATCGGCGTTGTTGAAAGAGCATATTTATATCCCCTTGGTGTTTTGTGTGTTAGGCAACAACACTAGGATATATCTAATGTGATGTTAAGTGGTGTAGGAATCAAAAGAAATATTTGCACTTTGCATCGAAACACTTGACAAGAAAAAGGAAGTTTGCAACTGCCTGTCCAGTCCGGAGTCTCCGGTCTCTCAGGGGCCCAGGGGCCAGAGTCTCCGGCCTCCCAGGATTTGGAGCGAAGAGCTTCACAGGACGGCTGCTGCGGTATTGGGTGCGAAGTTGGTCCGGAGTTACCCCGGAGTCTCCGTCCCGGCCGGAGTCTCCGCACCTCCAGGTCCGGAGTCTTCGCCCCAGACGAGATTTGAAGCGAAGTGCCCCACTCGACGGCGCGTGCGGTATAGGGGTCCGGAGTATCCCCGGAGTAACCCCGAAGTCTCCGCACGTGGTCGGAGTCTCCGCCCAGTCTGAAGTCTCCGGCCCTCCTGGTCCGGAGTCTCTGGTCTAAGTGGACTGCAAGGGTTACATTTTCTGGGAGGGGTATAAATACCCCTCCACCTACCTCCAGCTAGCGAGCTCGCCCAACTTTGAAGACCACCATTATTGCAAGCTCAAGAATCACTAGATCTCTCAATCCCTCCACCCAAACTCGTTGATCTTTGGAGGATTGAAGGAGAAGGCCCGGATCTACATCTTCACCAAGCAGTTTTTCATTTCCCCCTCATTCACTTGAGGGCCCCTTTGCTAGAGTTTCCATTGGGAAAACCTAGCTTCTTGTTGATCTCACTTATTGTCTTTGTGACAGATTAGAGCCGTTCGGGAGC
The DNA here is from genome assembly GCA_947311845.1 of Poa pratensis. Classification (NCBI taxonomy): domain Eukaryota; kingdom Viridiplantae; phylum Streptophyta; class Magnoliopsida; order Poales; family Poaceae; genus Poa; species Poa pratensis. The sequence goes on from CAMZMU010000088.1 coordinate 21,804,677, forward strand.
CCCCAATCCAGTTGTGGGTTGTGCCTCGGATTGTTGTTGTAAAGGCTCCGGACGCCGCCTTGAAGGTTTCCGATAGTTGAAGGTGAACCAAACATTTGTGGTGCGGTTCATTGGAGAAGAAGGTGAAGCCTTTGTGGCTGTTGAACCATTGTGTTGGTTCACACCTCTCCAACGAGACGTACTCCCCTAAAAAGGAGGAACTCAGGATTACATCTGTGTCTCCGTGTGCTTTCACTTCGGTTACCTCTATCCTTGCTTACCGTCTTTACTTCGTGTACCTTGCTTAGTTGCTAGCTTGTGATACGTGCATTTTATATCATCATTTATACAACTTTTAGTATCATATTAGAATGTTATTTGCATTGTTATATCATTGTTCACTACAAGGATTCGGGTCTATTGCAACAAAATCGTTTGTCGCAATACATGCCGTTTTGTGGCAATAGGTACCTATTGCCACGAAACGACTTTCGTTGGCAACCGTTGCAATTGGACGCATGGTAATAGGTTATCGCCACGAAAAAGCAATTGTGGCAATAAAAGTTTGCTATTGCAACAACCATGTGGAAAGTTGCCACATTTTTTCCCGTGGCAAAACTCACCTGATGCCACAATTTGGTTTGTGGAGATAGCTTTAATGCAACATGTAACGAATCGTGGCGACTGATAGCTCGTGGCGATAGACATTTGTGGCAACAAACTATGCCAACGACGCTTCTTTCGTGGCACATACTATTTTGTGGCAATAGTTAATCGTGGCAAGAAACTGTGACAACAATCCTTATTTTCGTGGCATTAGATATCTTGCCACAAACCGTTATGCTTGTGGTATTAACTTATTGCAACAAACATTCCAGTCGTCGTAACAAGAAATTGCAACATACTCGTTTTGGTGGTGATAACTAGTTATCACAACAGGCAAAATATTTGTAGCGAGAAACTATTGCGACAATTTGAACTTTTGTGGCAATACTCCACTTTCGACCATTATATTTAGGAACTGGTCCCACATGTTAGATGGGTCCCACTTGTAATAATCTCATACATTGGTCCCACATGTCAAAATTTCAAAATTGCACATGTTAATTTGAAAAGTGGGTCGCACTAGTCATGTTTTCATATCGCATACACAATCACTGTTTGTTTTCAAAGAGAACAGCAAAAATGTAATTGAGAAACATAGAATATTTCATTCAGAAACAGAGAGAAGAAGATACATGAATTCCAGAGTTTGCATCGCCCTGATAACCTAACTATCATTATATAAATTGCTATACAAAAATATCTTTGCGCTTCTTTGAAGATCTTCAGCTTGGCTTCACTTGTATAAGAAGAACACTTTCGTCTTGAATTTAGGCAAAATATCTGCTAACGAGAAAACAGAACAGTGAGGTTAGTAAAAAATACATCCACGGGCAGCTAGACTGAACCATGAAGAATTGCCAGGGAGTAAAATGATAGCTCAATACTACTATCCCATAATTTAATAGGAGACACAAGATTACCAAGTAAGAATATTCCAATAGTTCAATACTGCTAGGTTAGTAAGTAGTAATGGGAAAAATCAAAGCAACTGTTCTATACTTGGTGTTAACAAACAGAGGATGTAAATCAGCAGCAGATTATGCGCCAATTTTGTCACAGATGTACGGAGAAGAGGAGCAGAAAAGCGCAGAGCTGTAGACAGTGCCATACCTGTAGATGCCGTTCAGCTGTTCGCAGCCGGATATGATACATGGGGCATGGGCTCCCCAAGAATCGGAGTTGCAGCCGGAGCTTGTAGATATCACCAACGAGCTCATTCGGCTCCAATGTTCATTAATTGCCTTCAAACCGGTCAGCCTGCAGCAAAACGGTTTCAATACATAGCAAGTTAATAACATTTTAGTCTGATGTAGAGCTACAAGTTGTTTGCAAATTGGCATTAAGGAGTATAAAAGGTGGACCCGATTCCTGGAAAGGAATTATTAAACACTAATATTACATGGAAAAGTTATACATAGAAGCATACCATATATTTATTTAACCAACAAAGGAAACAAACGCATCAGGAAAAATGACATGCATTTATCATCATAGGATATATCCCAAGGAATTAATAACTATGGTGCATCCTCATAGGATGGCCCTCGCCATAAAATCAGCATAGAAACCATTTCAACAGATTAACTAAAATATTAAGACTCAAGTTTCATTATGGTTAATTCTATGCGTCAAGTACAAGCAGGCAGATTAGTCGATATTTGGATAGATAAGAATACTTATACATGATAGATAGGAACTGAAAACACCAGGAACAATATTTAACAACTTCCAGCAATATTTATAGCACCACCAGGCCTCACCTTACAGCTTGCTGGTAGGGCGACGGACAAGGGGACCTGAGATACCAAATTAATCTTAGAAATGAAAATTGCTATACAGTTAACATGTTGCTGGCTGCTGCGAAAAGACATACCAAAATGGATAACTAGCATTCAGTTTATCAAGAGAGAATATTATGAAGCTTCATATGTATGCTTAGATGTAAGCATGTACTTGTTTAGGTAATGCATGACTTGGACATCATAAAATAGCAGATATGACCAACAATTAGTACTGAATCTTATGTACTGTACGAATTTAACCGCCCACGATCAAATTCAGATGAGCACCCCACGATCCAGATTTATATTCACTAGCTTATAACATAATAGGAACATGTATTGAGCATTATTTATTTACCGGATTGAAATAATATGAAGTAATGGATGGTGGTAGGTACCAATAAGAAGTTGCATATTGGTGGTACAAATATGAACAAATCTGGACAGACCCTAACTTTGACAACGTCTTGCAAGTTATACTTTGACAACATCTTGCAAGACCCTAATTACAGCCAGCATTATACAACACTAAGAACATACACAAAAGATAAGATCACAGATTAACACAGCTTCTCGCATCAAGCTCACTTGATTGAACAACGATCCAACAACAGTCCACTAGAATAGGAGTACACAGGATACAAACAGCTCACGTGAAGCAAGTAGAGTACAAAATGGAGGAAGCGGGGACTTGCCTACACCATGGAGATCGTGAAGATGAAGAGCAGCATGGGGTGAGGGCGTGAAGATCTGAAGACCTAGCGTGAGCATCTGGTGTCATAGGGCGCGAGGTGATGCGTCAGCGGAAGACGCCTGGTCCGCGGATCTGGTGTCGTCAGGCGTGGCCTTTGGTGTGCAGGAGCAGGACAACAAGCTCCGGAGAGAATAGGTGCTCTCCAGTTGCTGGAGAGATCTGCAAGGAACAGACTGTCACTTAAAAGCAAAAAACAAATTGCCATTCTCGGCAAATAAATCTACTCGACGAACGTAGCAGATATCATGGGGGGAAAATCCAACATGTAGGATAATATTCAGCTTGAATCACGATCTAGAATCCTCCGGACAAGCAACCAATACACGAAGAGTATCCAGTACGACAAAGTTTCGTAGAAGATGTTCTTACCTTGCGGCAGGTGGCGGCGTTCTCCATGGTAGGTGGCGGCGTTCTCGCGGGTGAGGCTGGCGGTTCAGATCCCGTCGGTGAGGAGGGGAGGCGGCGTTCGCGCGGCCTGGGGCACGGAGGAGAAGGTCGCGATAGAGGCGGCGAGCGGAATCCCATAGATGAGGAGGAGGAGGAGTACGACCTGGCTGTGGCGGGTGGATCGGAGGACCTCCGATCTGCTGGTGGCGATAAAGGGGGAAGATGAGCAGGAGATAATATTGGGGGAGGGGAAAACCTGCTACGCGCGGGATTAAATCATGGAGGCTGAAAATTTTGGTAACCGACCGGTGGGGCAGAACGCCAAAAATTTGGAGAAGTGGAGGGAAATATGTGTTTTGGTGGAGGGAAAAGGTTATTTTTGGCGTAAACTTATACTGTAAATTATTTTCAGAAAACTAGAGTGAATAGTTGTTTCGGTGCAGGAAAAATATTCTGTTAAATACATTTGATTTCAAAAATAGGGAATGACTTTCAAAATTGAAAGCTCATTTTTTACTTTCATCAAGATAATTTTTTTTCCAACTCATCAAGACAAACAAAAAATCAACCATATCGCTCCGAGCAAGGTTTTTGAGTCACGACTCCAAAGTGGGTCGAAGACGCAGCGACTCGCTGTACACTGGCGTTTTCGAACGATCTAGTGTGGCAGTGGCGTTTTCGGGCGATCTAGTGTGACACTGGAGTTTACGGGTGATCTAGGGAGACACCAGCGTACCGGGCGATCCAGTGTGACACTGGAGTTTACGGGCGATCTAGTGTGAGATTGGCGTTTACGGTCGAACTAGTGTGACACTGGCCTTCACGACGATCTAGTGTGGTACTGGTTTTTACGGGTGATCTAGTGTGACACTGACGTTTACGGACGATCTAGAGTGGTGTTCGTGTTTTCGAGTGATCAAGTGCGACACTGTCTTTTATGAGCGATCTAGTATGACACTCTCATTTCTGGATGATCTAGTGTGACACTGTCTTTTTCGAGCGACCTAGTAAGACACTAGCGTTTAAGGGTGATCTAGTGTGACACTGGCATTTACGGTCGATTTAGTGTGACATTGGCATTTACAGTCGATCTAGTGTGACGCTGCCACTGTCATTCCGGACGATCTAGTGTGACCGTGGCGTTCACGAGCGATCTAGTGTGACACTGGCGTTTACGGGCGATCTAGTGTGACACTGGCGTTTACGGACGATCTAGAGTGGTGTTGGCGTTTCCGGATGATCTAGTGCGACACTGGCGTTTACGGGCGATCTAGTATGATACTGGAGTTTACAGACGATCTAATGTGACACTGTCATTTCCGGATGATCTAGTGTGACACTGGTGTTTTCCGGCGATCTCGTATGACACTAGCATTTACGGGCGATCTAGTGTAACACTGACGTTTACGGGCGATCTTGTATGACACTCTCATTTCTGGATGATCTAGTGTGACACTGGCGTTTTCAGGCGACCTAGTACGACACTAGCGTTTACGGGTGATCTAGTGTGACACTGGCGTTTACGGTCGATCTAGTGTGACATTGGCGTTTACAGTCGATCTAGTGTGACACTGCGTTTACGGACGATCTAGAGTGGTGTTGGCGTTTCCGGATGATCTAGTGTGACACTGGCGTTTACGGGCGATCTAGTGTGACACTGGAGTTTATAGACGATCTAGTGTGACACTGCTGTTTTCCGGCGATCTAGTATGATACTGGCGTTTACGGGCCGATCTAATGTAACACTGCCGTTTACGGGCGATCTAGTGTAACACTCTCATTTCCGAATGATCTAGTGTGACACTGGCGTTTTCGGCCGACCTAGTATGACACTAGCGTTTACGGACGATCTAGTGTGACACTGACGTTTACGGTCGATCTAGTGCGACACTGACGTTTACAGTCGATCTAGTGTGGCACTGGCCTTTATGGACGATAATGTCTCTTTTGTTTTAACAAAAACCATAGAGATTCAACATTGTAAATTAACAACCAAGCCAATTTAGATTTCATATTCACTTGTTAAAATATCACAGATCTGTCTCTAGCAAGTTAATTCAGCACGCACATGTACTTCACCAAGTTATTATTTCTGCAATTAAGCTGAGGTTCAGAACTATTTAAAGATAGATGAGATTCAGAAGTTTCAGTAAAAGGATAGGATTCATAGTTCGGTTCATTGCTCTAGTAGCTGCACCCCACAGTTCTAATTAATTAAATAGGAAAGAGTGACACAGTAGACCATGTGTTTGCCGAATATTTCTTTCGGTTGCCACTCCAGGAATTAGTGGAGTACTAAATTACCAGTGTCGTTTAACGGGTCATGTTAATAGTATCTCCAGAACTAAAATCTTGTGTCATACTGTATGTCCTTATATATATCTTCATGCAATGTTGTTGATTTGTTGCTGAATTCTTGCTGGAAATTAGACTGGGATACAGCCGTTATGCTGCTCAATTGGTGACTGAAGGGCTGTTTAAATGGAGCCTGTGAGTGTTTTGTCACTATCGGGTTTCAACTCTAAAGTTTTGATTCAGACATGCACAGCCCACTGGTATGTACCTATAATCCTATATCTGCATCCGGAGGGCGCTAATTCGAATCCGCGCGAACTCAAAAAGGCTCCCATTTTTGCCGGGCTGCAACTCTGAAGTTTTGCTTCAGGTGCAGTTAGCCTTGCCGGAATATATTAGTATAGACCCTACACCATCACAAACGCACGTACAGCACTTTGGTCTCAACCCGTTCCTTACCTCTGGGAGCGGCAGTTCGAATACCCTTGGAGGCTCCACTTTTTTTCGCCGGAAAACACCCTAGTGTCAAAATGGCAATTACTTAGCCATTTAAATTCCAAATTTTAAAAATAAAATATGTATTCTAACATAAAAAATTTGTTCTATCCAATTACAAACTTTGTTCGCTGCACTTTTCTGGATTTTGGCGAAAAACATCCTAGTTTCAAATTGGCAATAACTTGGCCATTTAAATCCAAATTTAACAAAATAAATATGTATTTCCTAACAGAAAAATGTGTTATATCCATTTGTAAACTTTGTTCACGGTTTTGGTTAATTAAAATTGGTGCAATTAATAACTACTTTAATTACTCCTTAAAACTTGCAAAAATCATAATTTAATATTTATAAATCCTAATAATATAAAGTATATGTCTATCATTATCAGAAAAATGCATATATATTTTGTTGCTCCTTTTTCGCAACGTTAGGTGATTGTTGCAATATGTTGTACATATTGCCATGAATGTACAATTTTCGCAATATGTAATAGTTATTAACACAATGAAAGTGAGGCAAAAGTCACCATATTACAACCAATATATGTTTTGTTGCAATACGAAGCCATTTTTTGCAACAATATCTATGACTAGCGCCACATGTCACAATTGTTGCAATATATGTCTGAATATTACCACAAAGATTTATTTTGTTGCAATACTTAGTCTCTATTGCAACAAAATGACTAATTAACGCAACACGATGCAACTGTCGCAATATCACTACCATATTACAACGCGGATACAACTTGTGGTAATATGTGGCTTCTATTGCAACAAAACGAGTACTTACCGCGACGAAACGAAATTGTGGCAATACGTAGATCCTATTACCATGAAATGGAATTTTGTGGTAATATTGCATTTTATTGCAACGAAAGATAGTTGTAGCAATAAATTTTGTTGCAATATACCTGAATTCTTGTAGTGGTTTTTACATGTTTTAGATGATTTATGGGACTTTCATACAAAGTCCCTATTTTTGGTATTTAATTTCTGGGAGGCAGAAAACCTCTTTTTTCTTGGTTTTAATGTTTCAGGAGCTACAGGGACTCAAATAATAAAAGGGAAAATACACAGCTGGTTTTTCGTCGAGAGAAAGGCAGAGGGAAGAAGACCGAAGAGAGGAGAGCCACGAGGCCCAAAAGGGGTGGGCCCACGCGGCCCAAGTACCTGGCCGCGTGGGACCCACTAAGTGGGGCCTCGGGCACCTCCTCGCCTGGGGCTTTTTATCGACGCCTTCGTCCTCCCCGAAAAGTTACGCCCTAATTTTTCCAAGTCCATCCGAGACGGCGGCGGCGACGAAACTCCTGATTCCCTCCGAGGGGGATCAGATCCTGCTGCTCCGGAGCTCCGGAGAAGGGGAAATCATCGTCATCATCATCACCTCTCCTCCTTGGCGTGGGAGGAGGCCTCTACATCATCACCATCACCAAGACCAGCACCATCTCCATCATCATCTCCGTGATCCACTCCGCCCCCCTCGTAGTTTGAGAGTTGTTATACCCTAGATACTTGTCTTGTGCTACTATTCATGTTTGTGATTGAGTACTTGTCATTATTTGGTGGTGAAGTTATATTTTCAGATTGTGTTGTACCACTTATGCCACTGAATATTATCATGTTTGCACGTTGTGAGTAGTTCCCATATGTTCCTGAGTTTATCTTTTATGTGATTCTATGATGGTGTTGTGCGAACGTCGACTGCACAACACTTCACCTATATGGGCTCATAGGAGAACACCGTAGTATAATGAATTGATGGAGACTTGGGAGGACATGTAAACCTGGGACCGAATCATGAAGTTATATTATGAGGGTATTAGTATCGGGGACCTTAGAGTGTATTGCTATGGTGGGACTTTATTTCTTAATAACTCTTGTGCAGTCATTTACTTGGCCACATGATCCATCATAAGGGGTTGTAGTTTATTTATTTAGCTATACCTAATAATGGCTCCGTTCAAAGAAGATTAAAACTTGACAAGATATTCAACGTGTTGTTTAATAAATCTCTATTCCTAGCAATATCCATGCCGCCCTCGGGAACGTTTTCCACATATAAGTTACACATCACTTGAGCTTGTCCTCTTGCCACATAAGAGGATTGGGCTTTCTCTCTTTGAGAGCTTTGACTTGCTACTGTTTATTTTCTGCATTGCAACTATACAACCAAAAATACCAAAAACATTTGTATCTTTTATTGTTTTATTTACCAATCTTACTAACCAATACTTTCAGCTCCTCGTGGGTTCGACAACCTTTTCTAATTGAAAGGTACTACAATTGATCTCCTGCACTTGGGAGTCATCAGCTTGTCATATAGGAAAATTTACCGTAGTTGCATATATAGAGAATTTACCTTTTGTGTCAAGGCTAATTTGAAAAAGTACTAAAATTGAAGTAGCACCTATTCACACCCCCCCCCCCCCCCTCTAGGTGTCATACGTTCCTTTCAGTACTCACGTGAATGTATACAACATATACATGAGAGTAACCTTATAGCTCACATGAATTGAAAATTCGAGAACAGTAGGAAGAAAGTAATAGTAAATCAGAATACCTCTGCTCTATGTTACATAATGATGACATGGCATTTTTGAAATGTCGCATTTAATGTTAGGCCAAAAGTTAAATATGTTTAAAAAATATTTCAAATAGGTTTTCGTTTACTGAAATAAAATCCGTGGACATGTTCAATATTGTCGGGGGGTTGCCCCCGGGTAGGGCAAAGAGGTAGTGTTGGGAGCTATGAAGTGGAAAGGAAGGTCAATCCGGGTCTCACAAACCGGATCACTCGGACCGGATCATGTTTAAATACAGGGAGAGACCAAGAGGCATCAGGCAAAGTCTAGCCGGATCAGAGGAAGAGATCCGGCTCGACTAGCCGGGTTGCCTAGGAAGAGATCCGGCTCAGCTAGCCGGGTTGCCTGGGAAGAGATCCGGCTCAGCTAGCCGGGTTGCCTGGAAGAACCCGGCTTACCAGCAATGTCGGATAATGCACAAGGGCCGAGTAATGTCAGTAAGTTCACGGGTCCTGCAGGCCTCCTGCCCGAGGCTCAGAAGACACGGGATTCCTGGGAGCGCAGCAACCTAGGAGCTGACTCGGCCAATTCGGGAAAGGGATGTGACCTAGACCCGGTGGGCTACACCTGCCATTGCCCGAAGTGGCAAGATAGGCCTGCTAGGGCTTGACAGCCAGGTCAAGACACGGGATTCCTGGGAGCGCAGCAACCTAGGAGCTGACTCGGCCAATTCGGGAAAGAGGATGTGACCTAGACCCGGTGGGCTACACCTGCCATTGCCCGAAGGGCAAGATAGGCCTGCTAGGCCTGACAGTCCGGCCGTTGGATTGACAGGGGGCAGAGGCTTGTCCTTTTCCTCTTGGCAGTGCCATTATCTCATGGAGCCAGGGGCAAAGAAGTAACTCGGCAAGCCTTTATATACAGCACCACCACCTCCTGTGTGGGAGGACGAACCCTAGAGCTCATTTTCCCCCCTTGGTAGCTTCTTCTTCATCGTGAGCTCTCACCATTGTTGCTTCATACAGCTCGAGGAGCGCTTTGTACTTGTCACTATTGAGATATAAAGAGAGTAGGCTAGTGCTGCAGTAGGGGTGTTACCTCCACAAGAGGGCCCCGAAGCAGGGTACATCGTGGTGTGCTTTGTGTTTTTGGTTTCTTGGTTTCTTGTTCATGTTCTTGCGGTTTCTTGTGTGTTCTTGCTTGTGCACTTCTTGAGTGCATAAACCCTCCCCGGTTCCCCCAACGCACTTTCGGCCCCATCTTAGCCATACCTATGGCATCTGCCGTGATCCCACCACGACAGTTGGCGCCCACCGTGGGGCAGATTGAGGCGTTGGAGGGAGTTTACATCCGGACGGGCTCAGGCGAGCGTGTTCTTTCTGGGCTTGTCGCCAAGATCGGCGAGTTCACCTTCGTCAGCGACAATGCAGGGTGTTTCGCCGGCAAGCCCTTCCCCGAGCATGGCTTCCTGATGATGCTTGGTAGCTTCGTCACCTACGTTGCTGTCGAGGCTGTTCGCGAGTACCCGGCGCAGGTGCTCGTGGCCAAGGACCCTCCTTCTTTCCGCGCAGCTCTCGGACGGCGTAGCGCTCGCCCCGGGAGTAGCGTGGAAGTGATGATGACCGGAGCAAGTGCTGGAGCTGGCAAAGGAGATGCCGGCAATAGCATACCCGAGGAGCTGATCACGCCAACCGATCCGGTTGACAAGCCGACTCGGACGGCAAAGTTCCCAAAGGAGAAACCAGATCCGGTTGGTCCACTTGGCATGTCAAGTAGGGAGGCTCCCTTAGAGGATGTCCTGGAAAAGTTAGCTCGGCCAGTGGCACCTGGGGCAAACGTAGAGCTTACTATAGCTCAGTTAGAGGCAGAGCGCCTGAGGTTGCAAAGAGAAGCCCGGTTAGTGGTGGAGTCTAGGCAAGCATTTGATAGAGACATGAGAGAATATAATGCTGCCAATGGTATCACCGATGGTTTCACTCCGGTAGTGCTCACCCACGCAAAGAGCAGATTTGCGCAACAGGGGTAAGGACCTCAATGATGATTAGCTAGAGCTGCAAGGTCAAGCTCGAGTAAGGCTACTAGTCATAGATCGGGTACAGGCAAGCCGGTGTATAGCTCCCCGGCCAAAAATCTTAGGGCTGCAGCGGCAGCGCGAGCCGAGTTGACCACTTTAACCGGGGATGCTTGGCGCAAGCAGGCAGAAAGAGTCAATGAGCTGGTTGATGTGTGTAACCGGCAGAATGAGGCTTTCCGGAAAGCTAATCCGGACGCTGGTGGTTCTCGAGTGGTAGTGTCGGCTAAGGCTGTTAGCCAGAGATCCAAGGGGCAAGCGTCATCTCCGCATGTCGGAGCTGACCGGGCCCAGAGCGTGAATTCGGGCAAGAGCAAACAGCTGCAGGCCTATGATGCCGAGTATGCCGGCAAGCAGCTAGCGGCACAAGGAAGAGGTGGCCAGAGCAGAAACAATGGCGGTCAAGGCAATCCGGGAGCCGGAAGGGGTAATTCGGCTGGCCGAGGTCAACCACCTCGCCCTCCTGGGCAGAATCAACCCCGGCAGGAGCAGCAAGTGATGGTGCAAGCGCAGCAGCAAGGTGGTGGCCAGGCGGGCTACCACTATGATGATGGTAATTCGGCTATGGCGCGAGCCGGATACCAAACGTATGATAATGCACTTGCGTCCAGGCTGGGACCTCGGACATTGGCTCCGGATGATCAGCGTCTCAGGTTGGATAGGATTTACCAGTCCGAGAGGCTGGAAGAGCAAGGCCCACCAGGTCCTCCTGCTTTGGGCCTAGGATCATGAACGAGCCGAATGTGCCGTTGTTTCAGCTTGGCCGAATCACAAAGCCGTATAACGGCAGCACTAAGCCGCAGGATTGGCTGATAGACTATGTATCCTCGGTGCACATTGCGGGGGGCAATCGCCGATGGGCGGTCCGGTATCTCCCGCATATGTTGGAAGGGCCAGCCCGGATTTGGCTGAATAACTTACCAGAGGGTAGTATCAACTCTTGGATGGATTTGGAGCAGGCTTTTACAGCAACTTCTCCAGCACTTACAAGAGGCCAAACCGACCTCAGCTCTTGTCTGCGTGCAGGCAGGAAGAGCGGGAGACAGACCGAGAATTTTTGACTCGGTGGAGCAACATTCGCAATTCTTGTGAAGGTGTCGTGGAGGAGCAGGCCATTTCTTGGTTTGCGCAGGGTTGCCGACATGGCACCCCGCTTTGGCAGAAGCTCCAGAGGGATATGCCAAAGACCCTGGCGGAAATGATCCGGATAGCAGATACATATGCTCTTGGCGATCCGACGCAGCCAGCGTTGGATGCGGTGGGAACAAGCAGGAGGCAACCGGTCAATAACCGAACTGGACCATTGAGGCCCAGTGACCGACATGAGTTCGGTTATAAAAGGAGAGATCCGGATTACAGATACGGCTCAGACCAGGTTGCTGCAGTAAATATGGATCATCCTGATAGCCAGAGACCAAAAAATGAGGGTCCAGCTTGGAGGCCGAATCAAGGTGCCTGGGCAAAGAAAGTGTGGGATGGACCGAGTCCACCTCTAACTTTTGAGGCAATGATAGATGGGCCTTGCCGTTATCACACAACAGACCCACGCAAGCCGGCCAATCATTCAACTCGGAATTGTAGCTGGCATCATCGCATCCAGGCGGAAGGTCAGAGAGGGCCACCTCAGAGAGGTGCTCCTAGACCGAATTTCAGGCCAAATACGCCTTTATCCGGAGCCAATGCAACCCCGGTGAACGAAGGAGCTCCAAGGCCGGCAGCCACAAAGCCGGTTAACCTGGTAAATATGGGAGGCAACAACAACAATGCTGGTCCGAGTCGGCAAGGTGGATACCCCGGAAATGATTACAAGGAAGCTCATCAAAGTTATGTGGTTTTTGTGACCGAGCCAACTGACAAGAAAAGTCAGCTGCGAAGGGCGAAGGAGGTGAATGCAGTCACACCAGCAGTACCAAAATACCTGAACTGGTCCGAGCAGGAGATCACTTGGAGCAGGGCTGATAATCCCAGGGTTATGCCAAGCCCAGGAAACTACGCACTGGTGGTGGATCCGACTTTGGTTGGACCAAAGATTAATGTGAAATTCACTCGAGTCTTGGTTGACAATGGCAGTGCTATAAACATCATGTATCGGGACACAATGGTCAAGTTGGGTTATTCGCCGAATCAGCTGCAGCAGAGCAGTTGCACCTTCCATGGTATAGTACCCGGGGTGTCTTGTTCCCCAATGGGTAAGATCTGGGTAGATGTGCTGTTTGGTACCAAGGACAATCACAGACTGAGAGTCTCGAATTCGAGGTGGTAGACTGGAGAGCCCATACCATGCTCTGCTCGGCAGGCCGGCATTAGCCAAGTTCATGATATCCACTCATGTTGCCTACCTCAAGATGAAGATGCCTGGCCCGAATGGTATCATCACCGTTGCGGGAGATTACAAGAAGGCCATACAGTGTGCCACGGTTGGTTCCACCTTAGCCGAGTCGTTGGTGATCCAAGCTGAGAAGAGCAAGATGCATGAAGTAGTGGCGATGGCGAAGTCAGCTCAGCTCGGCGTGCTGGCCATGACCAATCCGGATGCAGGTGCAACATTTGAGGTGCCCAAGGAGACAAAGAAGATCCCCATTGACCCGGAGAATCCGGAGCGCATGGCCATCATTGGTGCCGGGTTGGGCGAGAAATAGGAAAGCGCGCTCTGTCACTTCCTCCGTGAGAATCGGGATATCTTTGCATGGTCGGCTAAGGACCTGCCTGGTGTTCCGAGGGAGTTGGCAGAGCACTCTTTATTTGTCAGGCCGGATGTGAAGCCGGTGAGGCAACCGACTCGGCGTCTTTCAGACGATCGAAGAAAAGTGGTGCTTGATGAGCTGGCTAAGCTACTTGCAGCCGGATTCATTATGGAGGTGTTGCATCCAGACTGGATATCCAATCCGGTTCTGGTAGAGAAGAAGAAGGACGAACCAGCGGTGGTCAAGGTGTGGCGTATGTGCATCGACTTCACCAACCTGAACAAGGCGTGCCCGAAGGATCCCTTTCCTTTACCTCGGATTGATCAAGTGATCGATTCTACTGCTGGGTGTGAGTTGTTGTCTTTTATTGATGCGTACTCTGGTTTTCACCAGATACCACTGAACCCCAAAGATCAAATAAAGACTGCTTTTATTACCCCGTATGGGGCGTATTGCTATCGTGTCATGTGTTTCGGTTTGAGAAATGCCGGTGCAACTTATCAGAGATGTATGCAGAAATGCTTACACTCAAATGGGCAAAAATGTGCAAGTGTATGTCGATGATATCGTCATCAAAACTAAAGAAAAACGCACTCTCCTCGAGGATCTCGAGGAAACATTTGTGAACTTAAGAAAGTATCGGTTAAAATTGAATCCGGATAAATGCACCTTTGGTGTCCCGGCTGGAAAGTTGCTCGGTTTCCTTGTATCGAGCCGAGGTATTGAGGTGAATCCGGCTAAGATCCGAGCCATAGAAAAATGAAATTGCCTAAATGTCTAAAAGATGTACAAAAGTTCACCGGGTGTCTAGCCTCGTTGAGTCGGTTTGTGAGTCGGCTAGGAGAAAAAGCCTTGCCCTTGTATCAATTGATGAAAAAGAGCACCGGGTTCACATGGACCCCGCAGCAGATTCGGCTTTCAATGAATTAAAAAAGATGTTGTCCACTGCACCAATTTGGCATCACCTTTGCCGAATGAGCCAATGCTACTTTACATTGCGGCCACTAACCGGGTCGTAAGTGTGGTGATGTGGTAGAGCGAGAAGAGGAGGGTAAATCCGTGCAGAGACCGGTGTACTATTTAAGCGAGGTGATCTCAACCTCAAAGCAAATTATCCTCACTACCAGAAGATGACATATGGTGTATACCTGGCGGCCAAGAAGTTGAAACATTACTTCCAGGAGCACCCGATCACCGTAGTATGTGAAGCTCCAATCTCGGAGATCATTGGGTGCAAAGATGCGACTGGCCGAGTTGCCAAATGGGCAATAGAAGTGTCTCCTTACACCCCGCATTATGAGAGAAGAGATGCTATCAAGTCTCAGGCTTTACCGGATTTCCTTTGTGACTGGGCCGAGATGCAGTATGAGCCACCAAGCCGATTACAATTACTGGAAGTTGCACTTTGATGGCTCCAAAACCAAAATCGGACTGGGTGCTGGGATAGTACTCACATCACCGAAGCAAGATCAGTTGCGATATGTGTTGCAGATTCATTTCTCAGCATCAAACAATGTGGCCGAATATGAGGCACTGATCCATGGGCTTAATGTGGCTAAGGACATCGGCATCCGCCGGATAGAATGTTTTGGTGATTCAGATTTAGTGGTGCAGCAGTCTTCTGGAAATTGGGATGCCCTTGATGCCAATATGGCACTATATCGATTTCATGTCCAGAAAATTTCAGGATTTTTTGAAGGCTGCGAGTACAAGCACATACCTCGGCTGGAGAACGAAGCTGCTGATATCTTGTCAAAACTCGGGTCGTCTAGGGATGCAATCCCACCCGGGATATCCTTGAATCACCTAAGGATCCCTTCAATCAAACCTTCACCTGATTCCGAGTCGATTTTTATCCCAAAGCAAGAATCTGAAGCTGTTCCTATGAATGTTGATGTCGGGACATTTGCATGGCGAGACTCGGGGACTGCGCACCGAGACTCGGGAATGCTACCCAAATCTTAGGGAAGAGGGGAAGAGAGGAAGATGGTGCTAACCGAATCTTAGGGAATGGACAGAGGCTGATAGAAGAGATAATGGCGGCCGAACCAGTGGAAATAGATGAGCACTTATTCCCTTTGCATCCAGTACCGGAATGGGCTGAAGAAATCATGAAGTTCATGTCGGAGGGGAGTTTGCCAAATGATGAAACCGAAGCTAGGCGAGTGCAGAGGAGGTCCAAGGGTTACACCATCATAAATAAGGAGTTATACAAAAGGAGTGCAACCGAGGTGCTACAACGTTGCGTGGAGCCAGCCGAGGGCAAGGAGATGCTCCTGGAGATACATCAAGGAGAATGTGGGCATCATTGCAGTACAAGAGCCCTGGTGGCTAAAGTATTCCGGCATGGGTTTTACTGGCCCACTGCTCATGCAGATGCAGAGGACATAGTCCGAAAATGTGAAGGATGCCAAAGGTTTGCCAAGCAGACACACCTACCCGCATCGGCGCTCAAAACAATTCCTATCACTTGGCCGTTTGCTGTGTGGTGTTTGGATATGGTGGGAGAATTCAAGCCGGCTAGGGGCAACATGACACATATGCTGGTGATGGTGGATAAGTTCACCAAGTGGATAGAGGTGAAACCGATCCGGAAAGTGGATGGTCATTCGGCTGTAACTTTCCTGAAAGAAATCATTTTGAGATACGGTTACCCCCATAGCATCATCTCGGATAATGGCACGAACTTTGCTGTGGGAGAGTTTGCCCGATTCTGCATGAATAAGGGGATCCGGTTAGATATAGCCTCAGTGGCACACCCAGAGTCCAATGGACAGGTGGAAAGATCAAATGCTTTGGTATTAGCTGGGATAAAAGCCCGGTTAATAGAACCCTGGTAAAGACTCCGGGGTGCTGGATAGATGAAATACCATCAGTACTATGGGGTCTAAGGACCACGCCGAATCGGTCAACTGGCTATACGCCATTTTTTCTGGTATATGGGGCAGAAGCAGTGCTACCCACTGACATAGAATATGATGCACCAAGGGTGACAATGTATACGGAAACCGAGGCAAAAGAGGCCCGGGAAGATGCAGTGGATCTGCTAGAGGAAGCAAGGGAATTGGCCCTGTCTCGGACAGCAGTATATCAGCAGGGTCTCCGACGTTATCATAGTCGGAAGATCAGCCCTCGAGTGTTTCATGAAGGAGATCTAGTACTAAGGCTGGTGCAGCGTAGCAAAGGCCGACATAAGTTATCACCTCCATGGGAGGGACCATTCATTGTGAGCAAGGCTATGCACAATGACTCGTACTACCTTGTAGACGCACAGGAACAAAGGAAGGATGGCCTGGACAGACCCGGAGAAGAAACCAAGCGACCCTGGAATGTAGCTCTGCTTCGACCCTTTTACTCTTAAGGGCGCAATGTATGTATCTCAGTTTATCATAAATGAAATTTCGGCAATCCGAGTCTGGACTCGGGGACTGCCTCGTCCTTATGCATGTGTTTTTTACTACTGTTTTGTCCATACCGTTCATGTGTCGGATTGTTTTGAACCTCGTCCCAAAATTCAAGTAATGTATGCTGTGTTGTTGATCTCGTGACTCGACTGACAAACACCAAAATGGTAGTCAAGAGCAGAGGTGGAATATGGGAAACATGAAAATGGACTCGGGGACTCGGTCCAAAACCGATTCGGCACATGTCGTTTACTAACCCTGTTATTTCTTTTTTGTTTATGTTAGATGATTCTAAACCACAACTCGCATGTTTCAAGTATTGTATGCTATGATTCCTATCTTGTGACTCGACTGTCAAACACCTAAAAGGTAGACAAGAGCAAGATTCGGCAAAAATAGTAAACAAGAAAACAGACTCGGGGACTCGGTTTAAGATGATCCAACATAAACTTAGTCCGGATCACATTAAGCAAAATAAAAGTAGTCTCGAAGGAACTTAAATTGTATATTACATCTGCTCCCGGCATACCGGGGATTTAATGTTTTTCATTAAGATAATTCAGGAAGGAGCCTAGGCTGCAGGAGACTCGGTTGCAGGGATGGACTCGGATGATGGAGGAACCTCGGTTGAAATAGGGCCCTCACTTGCAGGAATGACCTTGGACGGAGAGCTTGAGGCTTGGCAGATTCGGAAGCATCCGGATCAACTGACGTCTTGGCGGTGATTTGCTCTGTGGCCTTAGCCGAATCAGTGGCTGGCGTCTTGGAAGTTCGGATTACAGCTTGTTCGGCAGTTTCAGCCGAGTCAGTGGCTGGCATCTTGGAGGTCTTGGCCGAGTCACAAGCTGCAGGTTGTTCGGCGAGTCAGCCGAATCACCAGAGTCGCCCTCAGACTCGGCGTATTCGTCAAGTGAGGCATCATCTGATTCCTCCTCTTCAGATTCTTCCCCATCCGAGTAGACCGGAGCTTCAGATCAAGATGCTTGGTGTTTGCAAATTCGGCCATAAAGTTGGCAGCTTCCTCGCGGATCTTGATCCGGTCCGGATCTGAAGCCCATGAAGAACCCTCGCGAAGGGAGCGCACTTTGGCAGATCAATCAGCTCATACCAAGACATGATGAATAGCAAACCTGCGTCAGCACCAGCGCGGGCGGACGAAGATCTCCACTGCTTTAGCCGGGTCTCTGCCTGATCCAGGTCTTTGATTAGCTCGTCCGCAGACCGGACTTGCCGAGCTTCAGGAAACAAGACTCGGTGAGCTTTGAGGCTTGCATTAAACAGATCAATATGGGAATCCTTCAAAGGAGCAATCCGAGCTCTGAGTGCAGTAATGTGATCTTCGATATCCCACGTCTCTGGTAGGGGAGCTCCAGTTAACTTAGCTCTCTCAGCTCGGGCATCCCTCACAGCTTTGGCGGCTTGAAGCCGGATGCTGGTAAACTCTCCTACATTCAGATAAGCTAACACCGAGTTAAACGAGGTAACACGAAATGATGTGTCGGATAAGAGCAGAGGAGGAAGAGGAGATTCGGCAAACTTACGATCCATGTCTTCATTGAGGCTAGCAAGATCAGCAAGCCATTTCGCGCTGATCGCCTTGTGAGCAGCCAGATCATCTTTTGCCGCTTTAGCTTCGGCTTCAGCGTCTGCAACGTGCGTTTGGATTTTCTTGTCCAATTCAGCCCGCTTCTCAAGCCCGGCTTTGAAAGTGTCTCGCTCCTTCTGGATCGAGTCTTTCTCCCTCTGCAGCGTGTCCCGGTCTTTCTTGACCTTCTCCTTCACTTTTCAACCCGGTCAAGCTCCCGCAGGAGCCGGGTCACTTCTGACTTTTCCTCCGATAAAGCGCGCTTGTGCTCCTGATCTTTCTTTTTCATCTCCTCACTTGCGCATCGAAGGAAGCTTGGAGGGCCTGGTGCTGCAGGACTAGCTGCTTAAAGATCCGGCTGCGAGCAGTCGTGGTTTCCTGAAAGAAAAAGGGTTAATGGCGTAAAAAGAGTCTCGGGGACTGGCACCCGAGACTAGCAGCATGGAGCCAAAACGAATCTCGGGGACTGGAGGCCCGAGATTAATAAAAAAGAAAGTTGACCGAATCAATTGAAAAGAGACTCGGGGACTGGGAGTCCCACGATTTTTGTTCAGCTAAGACAAAATTTATGATCAAGTGTTAGAGATTCAAGCCGAATGACTTTCTTACTCGGAGGAGTATCAGTCGTTCGACCCGAATCTCGGGGACTGGGGATATGTAGATTGATCATGATGAAATAAGAGAGGATTCGGCAATGTTACCTCGAAGACCCGGTTAGCTTCAGTGACCGAGGCCTGCACAGAATGTAGAGATTGAAACATCCGGCTAGGACCAGCCGGATGTGGCGACGCTGAAGTGGTCGAGCCTTCGGCAAGGTCCGCAGCATTCCAAGCTTTAACAAATTGCTCTGCGGAGCCGAGGTTGTCGCCGCTCGGAGTGCGGAGATTCGGCAGAACCTGGCCACTAAGGCGGGCGCGAGTGATCGCCTCAGAGAGTTGATCATGCACCCGAGTCGCTGATGGAGCGGCGGAAACCGGCTTGCTAGCAACCATCTGCTTATCCGAGGTTGTTGGAGTTGTGCCAAAGGAGACCTGAGTCGGCTTAGGCAGAGGCGATGCGCCCGGGTCTTGGCTGGATCTGGCTGTTTCGGTTGGTTCTGCGACGCTTGCTGTGGTGGTTTAGATACTTCCTGTTGCTGCTTCTGCTGCTTCTCGAGAGGTTGCTGCTGCTGCTTCTTCTTCTTCTGCTGCTCTTGATTCAGAGCCTTGGCGGTAGGGCGAGGATCCGGCTTAGTCAAAGACTTAGCCGAAGTCTTAGCTTTTTCCTTCTCCAACTCCTTCAGAGGACGTGGCCAAGTTGAATCTCGGGTAGGACCCGAGATTTCCTCATTCTCCAGTCAATAACCGACTCTGGAACGAGAGTCGGCGGAGGAGTTTTGGCGGTTGTGGCACGCGCGGGAGAGGTGGCAGCCTTTTTAGGAGACTGGTGCTCCATGGCCGTATCCAGTGGAGGAATGGGAGAAAGAATGGATGAATGAGTTTGCTCGGTGACGAGGACGTCACTGCATAGAGCAAAGTAAACAGTTAACTCGGATAAAGATGACTCGGTTAATAAAGGAAGAAAGCAAATGAAATTGGCATTACCCCTTGGTAGTAGGCATGGCCTTGAGCCGATTCGGTTTGGAGGCAGTTTTCTTCATTCTCTTGGCTGGAGGGGCATCTGATCCGGACGCATCAGGGCGTTTCCGAGATGTCCCTTGAGCATCCGGTTTGGCTGGAACACAAGGTTGTGACCATGAAATCGGAATGGCATCAATAGGATCTAGGATCCAGCAATCATCATCTTCATCCTCGGAAAGGTTGTAAATAGTCGGTTGCTTACCCTTGCGATGGGCTTGGCGCGCGGAATCGGCAAATAATCGTCCGTATCCGCATCCTCTTCGCCCTCGCGCAGCGGGCTGCGATCCGGTCCCCACACTTTGGTGGAGAGATCTCCATCTTCGGTGATTTGGCGGTCGAACAGCTGCATAGAGTCAAGGCAAATCTGGATTAGTCCGATGTCATTTTGATGAAGTATGGATTGATTCGGAGAATGGTGAACTAACCTGTGGTGGAAGTGCATCTCGGTGGAACGGCTCCACGCCCCACCGCCACTTGTCCAACATCTCGGTGTAGGCAATGGCGTTTACCCGTCTCTTGACGGAAACTCTGGTGAGGTCATGTTTGCTGATCCGGGTAGGATCTAGCAGACCACCCATGTGGCAAATCTTGTGCTTGCGTTGTTGAAGAGGACTGACCCGGCGACAGACGAAGGTCCGGAGGAGATCGTCCGCGAGCAGGCCTTCTCCAGAAAATCCTCCAAAGTTTGATGTATGATTTGAAGCTCCGCAAGAGTGTCAGCCGGATCATATCTGAAGTTCAGTTCGGCTGTGGGGGGCTCGATCCTGAACTCGGGCAAGTTGAGAGCATCATGGCCTTCAACGCTCTTCACGTAGAAGAAGGACCTTTGCCATTTCTTGCAAGTATCCAGGCCAGTGATCCGGGGAAAGATGGAGCCCGTCCTCGGGGTAATGCTGGACGCACCACAGGCGGTCATCACCTTCGGGTCACTACCCGGGATCGTATGTTTCCGGAGGTGGAAGTACTTCGCCCAGGTTTCGACAGTCGGCCAGAGACCGAGATATCCCTCCATAAAGGAGGTAAAAGCCGACAGGGAGACAAAGGAGTTAGCCGGAAGGTGGTGAGGCTGCAGGCCGAAGAAATCTAGGAATCTCCGGAAGAAGTCACTCGCTGGGAGTCCGAATCCGCGCTCGAAGTGCGCTAGAAATACAACGCGCTCACCCGGTTGGGTGACCGGTTCGAGTTCTTTCCCCGGTTTTCGGCATATAACTTTAGATGTTATACGCCGGGTACTCAGCAGCCATTCCAGATCATCATTTGTAACGTCGGAACCCTCCCAACTGCCGGGGGGCAACTTCGGCATATCCGAATCAGTCCTGCAAGAAATCGGAGATAGCCGAGTTAGAAGATGTGGAATCTCAAATCCAGAACGAGTCGGATAATGGTCTAACCGAATCAGCTGTTAAGGGATTCGGTAAAGGATATCCCGGATAAATTATCGGTTACTGCGGAAAGTGATTCGGCTAGTAACTACAAACACCTTTTGTGAGAATCTAGGTTACGCAAGATCTACCGCAGCAGTAAAATAGAGAGAAATCCCGAGTAAAAATATGGAACTGTTCAAGCGTGGCAAGCCAAACTGGGGCAATCTAGTGCAAAACCTAGAAAGGAGATCTAGGGAATGCACTAAGGCGGCAATGGACTCGTTTGCTAGTGAATCTAGGGAAGAAGCAGCGCAAGTTCAGCGGGATGAACTCGCTCGAGGTCGCCATGGCAGGAAGAGAGAACTTACGGTTGCAGTACGGCGAGGAAGAGGCCTGGTGAAGAAACGGCGGCGCAGGGCGCGGTGCGCGGCTCCGGTGAGTTTTCTCCGGCGTTGTCGAGTCTCCGGCGCGGCGAGGTCGCAAGGGCGAATCGCAGCGGCGGCAATGGCACGAAGTGGGAGGTGCGGGGAAGAAGAAGAGGAACCCCGCACCCCTATATATAGCCCTAGCTGGTAACTGGCGCACTACCGCGCGGTTTTCGGGGCGTGGCGGATCAAGTGTGCCCGGAAACTTGTGGTCGCAGGTGTGGCCGTGTATTTCAACACATGGTGTGTCATAGAATTGGAAGCGGTGTGCGGATCAGTGCACCGGTCAACGGAGAAACCGAGGAGGCGTGATCGTTTAGTCAAATACACTCAAGTACCTGATGGATCCGGATAATGTGCTGTCAGTGACATGTCAAATCAGAGACCCGGATTATGAGGCTTTGCGCAGAGATTCCCTGCCAAGTGTCCCAGGAAATCCTGAGACAAGATTGGGTGATATGGGATTCGGTTAAAGGCGTTGGTTTTTAACCTGCTACGGCCCTCCATCCGAGGCTGTAGGACCGCACCAGCTTCGGGGACTACTGTCGGGGGGTTGCCCCCGGGTAGGGCAAAGAGGTAGTGTTGGGAGCTATGAAGTGGAAAGGAAGGTCAATCCGGGTCTCACAAACCGGATCACTCGGACCGGATCATGTTTAAATACAGGGAGAGACCAAGAGGCATCAGGCAAAGTCTAGCCGGATCAGAGGAAGAGATCCGGCTCGACTAGCCGGGTTGCCTAGGAAGAGATCCGGCTCAGCTAGCCGGGTTGCCTGGAAGAACCCGGCTTACCAGCAATGTCGGATAATGCACAAGGCCGAGTAATGTCAGTAAGTTCACGGGTCCTGCAGGCCTCCTGCCCGAGGCTCAGAAGACACGGGATTCCTGGGAGCGCAGCAACCTAGGAGCTGACTCGGCCAATTCGGGAAAGGGGATGTGACCTAGACCCGGTGGGCTACCTGCCATTGCCCGAAGTGGCAAGATAGGCCTGCTAGGGCTTGACAGCCAAGTCAGACACGGGATTCCTGGGAGCGCAGCAACCTAGGAGCTGACTCGGCCAATTCGGGAAAGAGGATGTGACCTAGACCCGGTGGGCTACACCTGCCATTGCCCGAAGAGGCAAGATAGGCCTGCTAGGCCTGACAGTCCGGCCGTTGGATTGACAGGGGGCAGAGGCTTGTCCTTTTCCTCTTGGCAGTGCCATTATCTCATGGAGCCAGGGGCAAAGAAGTAACTCGGCAAGCCTTTATATACAGCACCACCACCTCCTGTGTGGGAGGACGAACCCTAGAGCTCATTTTCCCCCCTTGGTAGCTTCTTCTTCATCGTGAGCTCTCACCATTGTTGCTTCATACAGCTCGAGGAGCGCTTTGTACTTGTCACTATTGAGATATAAAGAGAGTAGGCTAGTGCTGCAGTAGGGGTGTTACCTCCACAAGAGGGCCCCGAAGCAGGGTACATCGTGGTGTGCTTTGTGTTTTTGGTTTCTTGGTTTCTTGTTCATGTTCTTGCGGTTTCTTGTGTGTTCTTGCTTGTGCACTTCTTGAGTGCATAAACCCTCCCCGGTTCCCCCAACGCACTTTCGGCCCCATCTTAGCCATACCTATGGCATCTGCCGTGATCCACCACGACAAATATGGTAAAGATGATGCCCTAGCCCGTGCACCTGCACGGATTGCTGATACGGCGACATGGTGTTTTGGGACATAAAAAACTAATAATTCACCCCTAAATTAAAATGAACCATATAAAAAATTGTGATATTATTTTCAAACAAAACGTAATCTAGACCTTTCTATGGTGAATGTATTTTACACGATGTAATCATATCCACATTTCATGATGTAGTCAAATACACTATTCTATTCTACGTTTGAGGGTTCGTAATTCTGTATGATTTAAGCGAGCAAATGATATCATTTTGAAATTATTATGGTAACGTCTCTAGAACCATTTTCAGACACATTGAGTGCGCGTGAGATGACACCTTGTAAAAAATAGTATGGTTAACGTATCTAGATACATTGAGTGGGGTTAAGATGATGCCCTCGCATTTGCGAGGGCCACCTGGCTAGTTTACAGAAATCTAAGAAGCTAAGGACGAATTTGAGGTTAGCTCTCCCTCTCACCCGCGTCGCCCGCCACTGCGGCGGCGCCGCCCACCCATCTATGGCTCTAGCTCAGGTTCCAGCGTGATGGCTGGTGCGTAGGTGGGGTCCCCTGCTCGGCTGGCCGGTGGTAATGGGGCTGCTTCCTTTAAGGAGGTTCTGCTCGCGCCGGTCGCGGGTGCGGAGATTTCACGTCCACGGTTGAGGTTCGTGGTCTTCGTACCGGAGATAGGTAAGGGCATTGATGAGGGCAATGATGGCCCTTGGCAACTGGTAGGTGGGAAGCGAAGGAAGTGGCCGCCCTGGAAGAAGTCGCAAGGTGTGCAGCAGTTCAGGGAGCTCCTATTTAGGAAGGCCAAGGGAAGGTGTTTCAAGTGTCTCTCGCCTGAGCATCGCATCGCCGGCTGCCACAGTCTGCCTAGGTGCCTGCTGTGGAGAGTTTGGGCACAAAGCGAGGTCGTGCAAGGGGTAGAAGGGGAAGGAGAAGGTGAAGGGGAGCTCTCAGGCTCCTGCTGTGCCTGCCTCTTCCTCGCCGCCTGTGTCCCACGATCCTGTCGTGTCGTCGCTGCCGGTCCAGCCTTCTTCGTCACGCTCAACAAAGGCCAGGGCCATGGTGGTGCCTGCAACATTACGCGGAGACAAGGCCATCGATGGTGAAGGTGGCTGCCCCGAGGACGGCGGCAATGGCGGAGGTGGACGCGCGGTTGTCCAGCCATGGCGTGGTGGCGGTTGCTGTGGGGTGGTGCCCGGATCTGAGCCTGCCTGATGTCGCTCACAGGTTTGCCAGGAACTTTGACCTGCCGGTGGAGTCTTTGCAGGTTTTCATGTTCGCTGCGGGCGAGTACCTCATCGTCTTCGGGAGCGTGGTGGCGCGCAACAAGATGGTGCAGTGGCGAGGCACGCTGCAGCTGGGAAGGGTGACGTTCCTGCTTTCGGCTTCGACAAGGTTCCGAGGTGCGACGGCGGAGGCTCTGCTACAAGGCAAGGGTGTGCCTCGAGGGTGTGCCGGGAGATGCGCATCAGGTGGAGACGGTGCGCGGGCTCTTCGGCGCATCGGACATCATCGACTGCATCGACACAAGTCTGAACTGCAAGGAGGAGTCAGGGTGCTATAGGGTTTGGGTGTGGATGGCGGATGTGGGCTCGCTCGCAAGGCGTGGCCAGTTGGAGCTGGAGGAGCCGGTGGAGGTTGACTCGCCTCTGATGCACTTCCCGGAGGTGGGGATGGCGGCGGAGCCGGTGCGGCGTTCCGGCCCTGTCAAGACGCTGAAGTATGATGTGATCCTGCATCTCGATAGAGTGCTTGACTACTCGGTCTCGCCTCCTTCGAGCCCGGATAGCAATGTGTCCTACCAGAGCGACATCAGTGGCCTGCCGTCCGAGGTGTCTAACATGCCAGATTTCCCAATCACTTGGGGATACCGGTGGTAGCTGGGCTACAAGGCTGGCACTCGCCGCGCGCACCGGCTCACTCCCGGCTTCGCTTCCGGCTGGAAGGGGCGGTGGCGGTGATGGTGGCAGCGGTTCCGGAGGTGGAAATGGCGGCGGCGGTCGCGCCGGCGGGTTTGGAGCCGGGGCAGCAGCAGGAAGTGGTGGTGCAGGTGGTGGCCGAAGCACGAGATGGGACCAGCAGCAGCCGGCCACGTAGTTGGTGGTCCTCCAGCTGGGAGGTCCCGACAGCTGGTTGACATGGAAGAGGAAGTGGCAGGCCGTTTGGGCGGCCGCCTCCCCTGTTCAGGCAATTTTGGGGGTGGGGCTGCCCGGGTCGCAAGGAGCGTTGGCTGCCGTGTTGCAGCTCATGGACGCTGACATGGAGATGGGCCAGGATGCAGAGAAAGGGGATGGTGAGAAGAGGAATGAAGATGGCGCCATGGACATCGCTGTGATGGACGTGCATGGCCAAACAGAGAAATATGGCATGTGGTGGGGTCGCTGGACTTGGATGGGAGAGAAACAGCGTGCACGGATAAGCTGTCTGGTGGGAATGGTGAGGAAGATGCACGGGAATCTCTTTTGACTAGTTAGTGTGCACGTGCAACGCACGTCTCTCTTTAAAAGAATAAATCAATGTCATATGTGTCCACGAATTTTCTAAATCTAGTACATTACCACTACAAGATCACTTTTTTTTTAATCTGTGTCTCGCTTGAGATTGCTGCAAATTACATTTGTCAGTGTGAAATTTTACTAAAGTTGAAAGACATTTCAAGATAAAATCAATTGTATCCTAACAGCCTAGAACAAATATTACCACAATGTACCTTAACAAAAACAATCGTCAAAATAATCAGCAATGACGCGTACTTGTCTTCTCACCTTGGAGATACATGAAAAAATTAATTGTATGATTACTTATCATCTCCTTGTTACTTCTTTCATTTTGTACTACATCAACACTGCGACACTATGAAAAAGTGTACGTTGCGAAGATCAAAAGGTTAATCGTTGAATCCATACGTACAAAGTCTGATCTCACAATTTTCCACAAAAATGAAACCCCAACGATATCCCATTAAAAAATACCTTCATAAGCACCAAATGCCAAACCTCCATGCAATAAACATGCAATCCAATTGAATCATTGATCCAGTTAAAACACGAAGGCAGCAATGATTATATATCCACAAAAGGTGGCAATGCAATTACTCAATGTAAACACCTGATTAGAAGCACCTCGGCGCCTCGGCGCCTAGTCTGTTACAACACTGTATTGTAGAACGAAAAGAAAAGGAGTTATTGATGATCCCGAAGAGCAAGTCTTGATGCCTGCACAAATAACGGGATTTAGGTTGAGACTCCAAGTGCAGAGTGTATAGTATAGTGGAAGACAGTTTTCCCCACGAGGGGTGACTCGAGGGTTTAATATCGAACTCTCGGGGAATCTGAAGTGGTAGATTTATCTTCTTATCCTTCTTTTGGTTACCTACAAAACAAGGTTAGATGTTTTGGTCCTCAACCTCACCTGTGGTTGTCAAGCACAAGGTGTAAGAATGATATCAGGATAGTTATGCAATGCAAACAGGAAATAAATATGCAATGATGGTGGATGCAATGGTAAATGATATTTTTGGGTTTTTAAATGATGTATGCAAGATGAAAAGTATTTTTGTATTTTCGGATTTAATGATGGCTGAAAATAAAAGTGGTATATGGTGTTGGAAAGGTGTTTCTTATGATTAAAAATGGACTGGGGTTCATGGTTTCACAAATGCACTCTCTCTTTATAAAGTGGTAGACAATGGAACACACAAAGTTAACATATGAGATTGCAACACAGGGTTTGATAACAAGTTACTTAGATATATGGGCATCACGTCCTAACATAGAGATCTTTTGGTTATTAACCTCTCTTATACTCCACCAAGATGCGAACTAAATCATAACACCTCAGTAATTAAGATAACTCAGAGTATAGCATTAAGTATCATGACATGAAGTGAAAATAAGAACATGCTAGATCTAGTCATGGAGTAGTGGCAATGGTCACGCCCACATCCCCGGTAGCATGGTATTTTAGTTTATCCCTAGTGAGGTAACAAAGTAAGGTAAAGATACCAAAGTGGATCGCAGAACTTTCTCTCACGTTCACTGCACTAGCCACCCCCCGTTACTCCAACTAATGCACACGTTCCCCCTCACACGCTCTCATAAACATGCTTGATCAAAACAAGTAGACAAGAACGGGGTACATAATATGCATCTATACTCATAACTGAAACAAACATTGCAATCTCAAACATATATTAACTCATAAAGATCCACCACAAAGGTATTACAACGGTGACCGTAATCATGTTCAGCAGCTCATACGGTGCTAATTAGTGAAGCTCAAGAGAGGAGAGATACATAAGTTACTTCCACAAACCCATAGTCCAGAGGTGGACTACTCCCTCTTCATCATGGAGACGGTGGAGAAGTCGATGGAGAAGGTGGAGACCACGCCGGCAGCGCCCCGCCGGAGTTTTCCCCCTCCAATCTGCAGCTCCTGATCTCCGTTTCGGTGTTTCTGTGTTGTGCGGCGCTCCTTCCAGAGAACGACGGGGGACCTTTTTTATAGGCGTTTTTAGGTCAAGACGAAGGCGGTGGAGCGAAGATCGACGGCAACGGAGCCACGAGGCCCAAACGGGTGGGTCCCACGCGGCCACAGTACCTGGCCGCGTGGGCCATGCCCGTTTGGCCCTCGGGCCTCCGTTTGCTTGCTTCCTTTTTCCGTAGTCCTTCTTCCTTCCAAATATTGACGCCCGTAAATTTCCAGGTGATTTCGTTGACGTTTGGGTCCCTGAAACATTAAAATACAAAACTAGGGTTTTCTGCCTGTGCAGGGTTAATTCCAAATAAATGGGAAAACTATGAAGTATTCCCAAAATCATGATAAAACATTGATATAACCCTTATATGATGCAAATATGATTGGAATATAAGCAATTAAAGTGCAAAGTTCATGTATGCATTTTACATGCATCAACATCCCCAAGCTTAATCCATGCTCGTCCTCGAGTATGAAGATGATAAAACTAACATGGACTTTGCAATTTAATACTTAACAATGGATATCAAAGATGATTACTATTGCTACATATAGTCAAATGATTCATTCTTCAAAGGAGTAGCAATATGCAAATAGTTTATGAAGTGATATCAAGTATTCAAGACAAGGATGTTCATTGATAGTTCACAAAGTGTAACATAGTAGCAAGTAATATGGAACACATGTATGCATAATGATAAGTAGAACATCCTACAATGGTCATAGAGTGTAGATGAAAATCTGAATATGATAGGTGTACACTTTGGAAAGATGTATATGTGAGTAGAGGTAAAGCATGCATAAGTTTCATCCAACTTCCAAACTCTTCTACTTAAGTTAATGATTGCAATAAGGTATTCATTGGTGTCAAGCTCTCATTGCCCCTATCATAGCATCTTGAATGATTAAGGTTAAAGTGAAAGCAAATATGAGTAGTGTGCTTGACAAAGTAAAGGTTGGATGTCTCATGCCCCTTGAATACAAGTACCTACACCATGATTACTCAACTTAGGAAACAAAGCAAGTTCAAGTTATCTATCATTGTAAGTAATAATAGTATCATCAAGAGCGTCAACTGGGGTACCTCTTGTCCCAGATATGGAACAAGCCCATATCAAAATGACAAGACAAACAAACAAAATGAACAATCTCAACACCCTTTTTATTTACCATTTGGAATAGTTTTTTATTGCAAGGTGTATCACAGAAGGTTCACCATAGTATGTAAGTAAATTTCCACCATGAATGATGCATGGCTTAGATTAGCGGCCCAGGCGTCTCTCTAACCATTTATACAAACTCATTTGAACTACTTCATTTCCACCTCATTTCACCATGATAGGCATCCATAAACAAAAGTACATGATATCAACTAAATGAGATGAAGGAGCATGTTGAAAGCTTTGCATGTGACAGCACATATGGGCTAACTCCCAACCTCGAACATTTATCAAGCCACTAGCATCATAATCTTAATCACAATGGGTCATGTTTTATTTATTGCAATGATAGTAAAATGTGCATCAAGTTCGTGAGAGCTATATAACCAATTTTTCCATGCAATCAATAACATAAACATTTTCATTCAGAGGTATAGATAACACAAATACATGATGAACATACTCGGAATAGCATAAAGCCAATAGGTAGATATGGTGGACTCACTGGAATAACTTTGGTTGAAGGTGTTGGAAACAAGTTTTTGCTTGTTGGAGTTTTTGGGCTAGCAAAAGGGAGAAAGTTGACCATCTAGATGCATGCATGAGTGTCCATAGAACTAACTAATCCATGTTAAACCAAGTAAAATAACAATCAGCACCAAAACATGAATAAGTGATAGCTCTACAAAAAGAATTTGCAAACTATTACTCATAAACAAGCTCATGAATCATGCAACTATATGTATCATTAAAAATCAAGTCAAACATCCCTTTTCCCAATCTTATAAAAGCATCCAACATATTTCAACCCATATTTCCAGTAGCTCTCTCATATATAATTGATAGTGTGGTGGTCTCTCAAGACTCAAACAAAAACAAAAACGACGCTCCAAGTTTATGCGATAAAGTGTTTCGATCGAAAAACAGAAGTTGGACGTGTGCAAACCGAGAGTGTGTAGGTCCAGTGGGGTTGTCTTCACATCCCCAAGCTTATGGTCTTCACCATCCTTGGATAGCTCTTGGTGCATCTCCTCCAATCCCTGTGAAAAAACTTCAAAACACCGTTTCTCCCATCTCTTTTCTGTGGGGTGCATTAATAGTGATAAACAAATAGGTTCCTTGCTGCATATAATCCTTGAACAAAAATTCATATGAATGTCCAGAAAGTATATAATGTTGTATGCCTACTCATAAACTCAATTGGATCAAAAAGATTCAACTTAAAAGCTCAAAGCATGCATCAAACAAAATGGGACAGAATCTGTCCAGAAAAACAGCAGCAGCAAAACGTATTTTTCTACCCTACCAAACTTTCTCGAAAAATTCCGAAAAAATTCATGCATACAGAGGATGAAAAGTTGCAACTACAGTTCAAATATGAGCTCATTCGGAGTTACAGAATAAGAATTAAAAATCATACCGTGCACTGATTCGTGCAGGAATAAAATCTCCGAACTCAATAAGCAACTTTTCAAACCAAAAAGGGTAAAACTTGGCACTTTATTAAAAACTCCAGAACCTAACTAGACACAAAATCTCTTGTTACAGCAAGAGGACACAAAGAAAAATCACACAAAAATAACCGGGTTGCCTCCCGCAAAGCGCTTTCTTTATAGCCATATAGCTAGGCTTCTTACTTGTTGTTTTATTGTGGACGAAGCTCATGAGGGAGCTTGAACTTTGATGGTTCCCTCTTCCTTGGAAAGTGTTCCATGCACTTCTTGTGTGGAAACTGAAACTTTACATTCCCTTCTTTGAATCAATGATAGCACCTGTGGTACGAAGAAAAGGTCTTCCAAGAATAATAGGACTAGAGGTTTTATTCCCCATATCCATGATTAGAAAATCCACAGGCACAAAAGTCATATGTAACTCTACCATAACATCACTTACTTTTCCCAAAGCATGTTTAATAGAGTCATCAGCAAGTGCTAGTTCAATAGAGCATTTTTCAAGATTTTTCAATTCAAGCACTTCATATAGTTCTTTAGATAAAACAGAGACACTAGATCCTAGATCAAGTATGGCATGGTGTGTCTCTTTTCCAATAGTTACTAGTACCTTAGGTATCCACATATCCCCAAGCTTAGGTGGTATCATAGCCTCTTGGTTGTACCTAGCAATCTTTTCTTTCAAGACATGATTAGCAATATAAGAACCAAAACCTGCTTGGTTAGTGTTGATGGAAGGATCACTTGCAAATTTTTGTAAGATAGATATTAATTCATGCAAGCTACAATTTTCTAAGTCAAGCAAAGGATCCTTGACTTCATTAAGCATTTTAACTTCCTCAACTTTCTTTTCCCTATTGTATAGGTTGAATATTTCATAACGGTCATCAAAGACATCTTCAGGTACTTGGGCTTTTTCTAAACTTTCTTTAATTCTTACTTCCAAAAGCAAGCCATCAAGTAAATAGTGAGTATCATTAGCAGCAGTATTCATGAAGGAATCTCACATTCATTATCCAAAAATACCCTAGAGGCTTCAGTCAAACCTCTATAAAACACATGCATGAGCATCCAATCTCTAAGACCATGTTCCATTCCAAAAGCTATGCCTCTAAACCTTTCCCATGTTTTCACTAGAGGTTCATCCTCTTCTTGTTTAAAGGTGATAATACTTGTCTTAGGTTACAAATCTTTTCAATGGACAAAATCTTTCAACAAAAGCAGCTTTTAAATTAAACCAAGTGCTAAAATTTCCAGGTGGCCATCTTAATATCCAATCTAAGGCTTTTCCACCTAGGGAGTAAGGAAAAAGCTTAATTTTAACATTAGCATGGCTCAAGTTTAACATTTTGCACCTTTCATCAAACTTCTTAAGATGTGGTATAGGATCTTCTTTAGGTTTCCCATAAAAACGGTGTTCATAAATCACTTTCATGATATTAGGATCTACAACACATTTCTCAACAGGGATATTCATATCTTGGGGAAAGTTCTTAACACTAAATGGCCAAAAGGTTCTTTTTTCCATTATAGCAAGTTTTTTTGGTATTTTTAATTTTTTATGCAAAACTGAAATAAATATGATATGATATGCAATGACACTAACAAAACAAATAAATTGCTTTGTAAGTAAAGATGGATAAGATGGTGCTCACGTAGGTGCAACCTCCCCAAGCTTAGGTGTTAGCACAAGTTGGTGACGTTGACTTTGTTGTGAGATGAATGCGATGATGCACACCCTTGGATAAATCTCTCAGCTACGATTCCCCGGCAACGGCGCCAGAAAACGTCTTGATGATCCCGAAGAGCAAGTCTTGATGCCTGCACAAATAACGGGATTTAGGTTGAGACTCCAAGTGCAGAGTGTATAGTATAGTGGAAGACAGTTTTCCCCACGAGGGGTGACTCGAGGGTTTAATATCGAACTCTCGGGGAATCTGAAGTGGTAGATTTATCTTCTTATCCTTCTTTTGGTTACCTACAAAACAAGGTTAGATGTTTTGGTCCTCAACCTCACCTGTGGTTGTCAAGCACAAGGTGTAAGAATGATATCAGGATAGTTATGCAATGCAAACAAGAAATAAATATGCAATGATGGTGGATGCAATGGTAAATGATATTTTTGGGTTTTTAAATGATGTATGCAAGATGAAAAGTATTTTTGTATTTTCGGATTTAATGATGGCTGAAAATATAAAAGTGGTATATGGTGTTGGAAAGGTGTTTCTTATGATTAAAAATGGACTGGGGTTCATGGTTTCACAAATGCACTCTCTCTTTATAAAGTGGTAGACAATGGAACACACAAAGTTAACATATGAGATTGCAACACAGGGTTTGATAACAAGTTACTTAGATATATGGGCATCACGTCCTAACATAGAGATCTTTTGGTTATTAACCTCTCTTATACTCCACCAAGATGCGAACTAAATCATAACACCTCAGTAATTAAGATAACTCAGAGTATAGCATAAGTATCATGACATGAAGTGAAAATAAGAACATGCTAGATCTAGTCATGGAGTAGTGGCAATGGTCACGCCCACATCCCCGGTAGCATGGTATTTTAGTTTATCCCTAGTGAGGTAACAAAGTAAGGTAAAGATACCAAAGTGGATCGCAGAACTTTCTCTCACGTTCACTGCACTAGCCACCCCCCGTTACTCCAACTAATGCACACGTTCCCCCACACGCTCTCATAAACATGCTTGATCAAAACAAGTAGACAAGAACGGGGTACATAATATGCATCTATACTCATAACTGAAACAAACATTGCAATCTCAAACATATATTAACTCATAAAGATCCACCACAAAGGTATTACAACGGTGACCGTAATCATGTTCAGCAGCTCATACGGTGCTAATTAGTGAAGCTCAAGAGAGGAGAGATACATAAGTTACTTCCACAAACCCATAGTCCAGAGGTGGACTACTCCCTCTTCATCATGGAGACGGTGGAGAAGTCGATGGAGAAGTGGAGACCACGCCGGCAGCGCCCCGCCGGAGTTTTCCCCCTCCAATCTGCAGCTCCTGATCTCCGTTTCGGTGTTTCTGTGTTTCTGCGGCGCTCCTTCCAGAGAACGACGGGGGACCTTTTTTATAGGCGTTTTTAGGTCAAGACGAAGGCGGTGGAGCGAAGATCGACGGCAACGGAGCCACGAGGCCCAAACGGGTGGGTCCCACGCGGCCACAGTACCTGGCCGCGTGGGCCATGCCCGTTTGGCCCTCGGGTCTCCGTTTGCTTGCTTCCTTTTTCCGTAGTCCTTCTTCCTTCCAAATATTGACGCCCGTAAATTTCCAGGTGATTTCGTTGACGTTTGGGTCCCTGAAACATTAAAATACAAAACTAGGGTTTTCTGCCTGTGCAGGGTTAATTCCAAATAAATGGGAAAACTATGAAGTATTCCCAAAATCATGATAAAACATTGATATAACCCTTATATGATGCAAATATGATTGGAATATAAGCAATTAAAGTGCAAAGTTCATGTATGCATTTTACATGCATCAGTTATCATCATAAATTTTCAGGCATTGACATCAACCAATCAAAACCCTCTAGGCAATGCAAAAAAATGAGGTATGGATGCATGCATTAGTGTCTGAATGAGGTATGGAGACTGTCTTCAGCTTGGTTGGACTGCAAAAACACATGATAGAGTTAAAATAAAGAAACGTAGTATGAATTCAGAAATAGAAAAGAAGGATTCAATAAGCAGACTCCTAGACAGACCTACTCTGTTGTTTCAATTTTGTCACTTCCACATACCGCAGTTGGATGTGTATGTTTAACAGCTGAAACATTGTGAAGGGAGCCTTATGATCAACAGTAACAAGCAGGCGGGAGGTGAGGGAACCTGCTTCGTCTGTTTCCTGTTTCCATCAACGACTTCAGGTGGGAGTGAGCGAGCGGTTGACGCAGTGGGTGTGTGCCATGGCAGGCGTGATGTTGGACGGGTGCAGTCTATCACATGGCCTCCGGCGCAGCAGGGACGGCAAGCATGAGGCGGACCAAACGGATGCCCGTGCTTCGGCTGAGCCGAGCGGGCAGGCGAGGGGGAGCGCACGCCGGTAGAGGGACGTCGGCGTGGCCAGCGGCATCCGTGCGCTGGACGGCGGGTGCGTGAAGCTGGAGGCAACGCGAGAGTGGGCGGCCGGGTACGCTCGTGGGGCAGTAGCTTCGCCCGTGAGTGACGCGCTGGTGAGGAGGCGGCTAGCCGGTGGGCCGGGAGAGGAGACAGCGAGGCAGGCGGAGTTGCGTGGATCCGAATTGTGAGGCTGATGTCGTGTCTCGTTGCACGGACACCGGGAGTATAGGATACCCCCTTTTAGGTTCGGCACGGGGCGCGAAGGAGGCTGAGAATCGTCTTCTTGGGCGGAGTCTAGATCAAGCTCTCCTCTCCACGATCAAAGCATGCAACCAAAGGGACACAAGGAGCTACCCAGGTTCAGGCCGCCCGGAGGCTAAAAGCCCTACTCCTGCATGTCTGGATTGATGAGTTCTTCATAGTGTGGCTTACAATGGAACCTCCCGGGCAGGGTACCCGGAAGGGTTTTGGCCCGAGGTAGAAGAAGGACAGATCCTGACCCGGAGGAGATCACCTTCCTCTCTACCTTCGCAGCCCTAGTCTAGTCTTGCTCTGGTTCTAGCTTGTCTTCGTCCTTGGTTCGCTCTCCCTCTCCTCCTCCGTGCCTTGGTCCTCCTTTTATAGGCTAAGGGGTTGCCACAGGGTCACGTGAGGGGCGTGAGGGTCCTTCGGGGTGAAGGACCCTCCTCATCTAGTTTAGGGGGAGACGTGGCCTCTCCTCAGCCTAGCGTCTCCCTTGGGTTAGGTGGGAGCGTCCGCCTTGGGGTGGACAGGAGCTGACACCACCACGGGCGTGCTTCCCCCCGCGCTGCCTTCGCCTTGCTTCCCAAGTCTTCCGTGGTGAGGTGGAGTGCTTATCCACAGGACGTAGGAGTACCCGGAGGGAGCCTGGCCTCCTGCCGGGAACTCGGGCTCTCGGGTCCTTCCTGGCCTTCTTGCTTGATTCGGGGACCCGGAAGGTCCCCAGGACCGGAGCCCTTAGTCGATAGGCCTTGCGTGTCTTGACGGTGAACCCGCCAGCTTGACTTGAGTCTTGGTCTTGTCCATCTTCATCTTGGGCCCACATGGGGTGGACCCACTTTGGCAGTACTAGGGGAACCCCATGTTCCACTGTTGCGACAGTAGCCCCCGGGCATGGTCCCGGTGGCTCTTACTCCAGCTGCCGGGGCCATGGCCTAAAGATAGGTCAAAGTGGGTCCCGGGTACCTGGTCTTCTCAGCTTCGCTTCATTGATGGCCTTGAAGGTCTTGGAGTTACTCCGCTCGGGGGAATAACTGCGAGGGCCCCTCGATTCCCACTAACGGAAGAACCGAGGAGACGCTGGCAGAGGCACTGCCGCGGCTATAAAAGCGAGGCGCACCCCTGGCCTTTCGGTCATCTTCTTCCTTGGTCCAACTCCAGGCCTCCCCACAAGCTGCCAGCGCCAATGGCGAGAGCGAAGAGAGGAGTTGGCGCCCTCGTACTTCTTCAGCTGCTGCGGAGAGTGGCCCCTCCACTCGTGGTCGAGCTGTTCCGCGAGGTCGTGGGATTCGCGGTCGCGGCGGCCGTGGAGGCCGCGGCACCGCTGCCCCTCTTCCTAGGAGCATGGTTCATACCAGCTTCGCGCCGTTCGAGTTCGTCGTGGATCTGAACCGCAGGCCTCGCAGCCGGCTTCTCTGCCGGATTCCTTCGCGATGGCGACGGAGGACATCGGACCCTCCGGCTTCTGGCTGCAGGTGGAAGGCTGCCCCAATGGCCCCTCCTGGGCCATGGCGGAGCGCACCACTGACGGCGCCCTGCTTCTGGGTCCGGGGTGGAAGTCGTTCTCCCGTGCCCGCCGCCTGTCCAGGGGGCAGTGCTTGGTGTTCCGGTACGACGGAGATGCTACGCTCTCCGTGAAGATCTTCGGTGTCGATGGCGGACGCGTGGAGTGCTGCATGGAGAGCAGCAGCGGCAGCTCGAGCTCCTACGACGAGGATGAAGATGAGGAAAACTCATCTGACATCAAGGTCGAGGGGAGCTCGTCTTCCTGAAGGCGAGGAGCTTCGGACGGGCGCCATGGAGATCTCGTTGACCTCCTCCTGGCGGCCTTGACGTCGTATTTCTGGAAGTAGCGTCTTCCATTGTACGGCGGTGCTCCTTGTTCGGCGGGAGCCAACCTTTTTGTTGTAAAAAAGATCGTCCCCTTGTAGTCCTTGTAAATGAAGAAGATCTTGTTTTCCTCCTTGTCTTCGTGTCGCGTCCGTGTGAATGAGAACGAGTTTTTTGCAAAACGCGCTCCCATTACTGCAGCAGCCGTAGCGTCAAGGGGTAGGTGGAGCAGGGAGGCCTATAAAAGACCATCCAGCTCCACCCCTTCGCCACATCTTCTCGCCTTGCTCCGCTCCTCTTCTTCCTTTGCCTCCCCTCGTCCCGCAGAACAATGTCCGGCGAAGCAGAGAGGGCCTTGTCCGATGTGTCGACGGCGGAGTCCGTCTTTCGAGGAGCGGCGGAGGCACCCAGCGAAGCTGGAGCCCGAGCCACTGACGGCGAGGTTGCGTCCCGTCCTTCTGCTGCCCAGAAGTTGCTCGCCTGGCGGCCGTCTCTGGTCCTGTTGCCCAAGAAGAGGCAAGGATTAGGGCAGTAAGGAGGACGCACCTGTGGTCCATCCTGAAGGAAAGGACTGCCGGTATTCCGGAGCTGTCCTTGGTTGTGGCTGAACTCGAGGCCATTGAGCAGGTTCACTGCTTGCTCTTCTCCATGATTCCGCCTTTTCTTCTTGGATGACCTTGATCTTGATCTGGACTTTTGCAGGCCGAGAGTCAGTCCGTAGGCGAACTGGCGGACGGAATCTTCCGTCTCTTTGGCCCTGGAGCGCCCTGGTCGGCAGAAGGGGTCGAGCTCTTCGACGCGCCTGACAAGATTCTGCACGCGTGTCATCTTTTCACCCAGGCGTCCCCGGAGAGAAGAGTGCACCCGGCAGGCAATAAAACAGAAAGACAGAGCTGCACAGCCAGGAGCCCTGAGCTGGCCTTAGTAGCATAGGCTAGATATGTATCCAGGAAAAGCTTCGACTGAATGTAATCCAGAATTGTAAACTCAGAATGTAAGTTCAGATGAATGCAATCCTAGGGCTCAACTCCCGGGGTCATTTCCCAAACCTCCTTTGCACTAACGCGCCGTCAAGTTTTCTGAGGAGATCTCTTAGGTGACAAGTGCTCTGACCGCCCGCACCAGTAGCAGCACCCCTAAGAGCACTATGCCTTCCGGGAGTCCACTCCACAGCCACGGGTACTAGGCCAGAAGGGAAATCTGACCGTTCGCCGGGGAGGACGCATTACCCCCGCAAAGGTTCTCATCAACT
The DNA here is from genome assembly GCA_947311845.1 of Poa pratensis. NCBI lineage: Eukaryota > Viridiplantae > Streptophyta > Magnoliopsida > Poales > Poaceae > Poa > Poa pratensis. The sequence goes on from CAMZMU010000088.1 coordinate 21,842,817, forward strand.
GTCAAGCATGCGCAGGTTGGTGGTATATTGACTCCGAGCGAGATATTATGCCTAGAATGCCAGATGCACATGCAAAGACTTAGCTGGTTTTTGCCGTGCCTTGATCTACTCTGTCCTTCCCGGGTATCCAGCTCCTGAGCCGCTCTTCAGCATCCATTCCTGTCCCGGGAGAGGCGCTACACACAACACACTTTCAGTAGGAAAAGAATGGACCCTCCCTTACATGTCGTGAAAGTGTTTCATCCGGAGCAACCCGCAAGCAAAGTTGAATGTGCATTTCTGTGTTTAGGTTCTTTAAAACACAGCACTGCCCGTTCCACTTCTTACCGCGGCAGTACGGCACGATCAGGTGGCAGCGCCTACTGATAGGCTGCTCGCGCTCGACCTGTCAGCCACCGGCACCATGTCAGCCCCCTGCTTGGGGGTTGTTACGGATAACACACTTCACGACAACAAGAGAGGCTCACGGAATTGAAAAACTTATCTTTTATTCCTTGGCGACGATTCTTACACCCTTATACAGAACACTAGCCCCTTGGGCGTGCTTAGTTGACTCGAACTATCTGCGATTCATGTTCGTATTCAGGGGTAGAATTTCCGGAGATTCTCGATGTTCCAGGCGTTGCCCTCCGGCCTGCCTTTCTCGTCCTCCAGATAAACAGCTCCGGGTCTCAGGGTATGCGTCACCCGATAAGGTCCTTCCCACTTGGAGGACAGCTTGTTCATGTTATCAAGCTTCTGCTTCTTGCGGAGAACCAGGTCTCCGGGTTCCAGTACCCGTGAACGGATATGGCGATCATGATAGCGGCGGAGCCCTTGCTGGTATCGAGCAGATCGTAAGGAAGCTCGGCACCGCACCTCTTCCAGGAAGTTGATGTCATCAATCCTCCTCTCAGCTTGTGCGTCTTCATCATAGGCAAGTACCCGGGGGGATCCATGCCTGAGCTCTGTTGGCAAGACGGCTTCTGCTCCATAGACAAGGAAGAATGGTGTTTCTTGAGTGGCTCTGCTTGGTGTGGTTCTGAGGGACCACAAGACACTTGGTAGATGCTCAATCCAGTTCTTGCCCTTGTCTTCTAACTTGTCAAAGGCCTTGGTCTTCAAACCCTTTAGGACCTCGCATTGGCTCGCTCCACTTGCCCATTGCACCTTGGGTAGGATACCGAGGCAAAGCACACCTTGATTCCCAGCTCTTCACAGAAGTTGAGGAAGGATCGGCTTGTGAACTGAGAGCCATTGTCCGTTATGATTCTGTTGGGTACTCCGAAGCGGTACACGATCCCTTCAATGAACTTGATGGCTGCTTGAGCTGTCTGTCTTGGTACTGGCATCACTTCCACCCACTTTGTGAACTTGTCGATGGCCACGAAAAGGTATTCATGGCCCCCGACAGACTTCGGTATCTTTCCCACGATGTCCAGCCCCCAGACCGCGAACGGCCAGGAGATTGGAATTGGCTGCAGAGCTTGCGCCGGCTGATGTATGTTCTTCGCATAGTATTGGCAGGCTTCACAGGTCTTGACTAGCTGCTCCGCATCACTGAGGACTGTTGGCCAGTAGAACCCGTGACGAAAACTTTACCCGCCAGTGATCTTGATGCCACATGACTTGAACATGTGCCTTCGTGATGTCCCGTAGCAGTACTTGGCCTTGTTCTTGAGGGATGCAGCGGAGCTTGACTCCGTTGTCCCGTCGCCGGTAGAGCTCGCCGTCGATCATGACGTAGAGCTTGGCTTGACGAGCCACCCGCTCGGCGTCGTGATCGTCCTCCGGGAGGGCGTGCTCCATGATGTACTTGACGATGTCCCGGGCCCAGGGTGGGTGGGCTCCTTCCACCGGTAGCACCATCCGACGGAAAGAAAGCATAGCTTCCTCCGCTGGAGGGGCTGCCGGGTCTTGAGCTTCTGGGCTGGCTACCCGTGTTGTCGAGGTAGAAGGGTCGCCAGCCCCCGGCGCAGATCTTGTCGCGAGCCTCTCGGGCGGGATCGAAGGTCGCCTGAGGACCTCGATGTAGATCCCGGGAGGCACTGGTTCTTGCTTGGACGCCACCTGCGATAGCTCATCCGCGGCCGTGTTTTCTCCCCGTGGGACGTACACAGCCCGGAAGTTGTCGAAGCGCCGCTGCAGCTTCCAGACCTCTTCAACGTATGGTGCCATCTGAGGGCACGCGTACTCCTTGTTCACTTGTTTGATGACTAGCTGAGAGTCACCCTTGACGACGATCTTGTTGATGCCGAGGCCGATGGCAGCACGAAGTCCTGCGAGCAGGCCCTCGTACTCCGCCGTGTTGTTGGAGATGTTCCCTTGGTAGTGCATCTGGACGACGTACTTCAGCCGGTCCCCGGTTGGTGAGGTTAGGACAACCCCAGCACCTCCTTTCCCCTTGGTGTAGGAGCCGTCGAAGTGCATGGTCCAGGCGCTAGGATCTTCCTTCCCGGGGAGGCAGGTTTCCTCTTCCGGGTCGTCGAACGCCGTCTCGGTCCACTCGGCCGTGAAATCCGCCAGCGCCTGACTCTTGATGTTGTCCGTGTGCTCGAACTTGAGACCGAAACCTTGAAGCTCCATGGCCCACCATGATATGCGACCAGTGGCAAGTGGGTTCTCCAGGGGGCTTCTTAGGTTGTACTTGGACACCACCGTGATGGGATGGCTTTGGAAGTACGGCCTCATCTTGCGGGAGGCAATGAGGATTGCCAGCAGCAGCTTCTGCATCATGGGGTACCGCTCCCGGGCGTCGCGCAGCACTGCGCTGACGAAGTAGACCGGGTGCTGCACCTTGCGGGTCGCCGAGTCCTGAGAGGGCTCGGCTTCCCCCTCGACGTCTTGGGGTGGGGACGATGTAGCCCCCGGCGAAGTCTCGTCGGAGGGAGATTCTCCATTCCCGACGGGATCCGCGTCGCTTGGTGAAGCTGTAGTGACGCCAGGATCATGAGACCCCTGGTCACCCGCAGCCTTTTCTTGCACGGTTGCCCCGGAAGAGATTCCCGGGTCGCTTGCCCTTGATTTGCTTGACTTCTTCGGAGGAGCGTCACGCTCTACCACGAGCACAGCGCTGATCACCTGGTTGGTGGCAGCAATGTACAGTAGTAGGGGCTCCTTCTCTTCTGGTGCCACGAGGATTGGTGGCGAGGCGAGGTAGCGCTTGAGGGATTGCAGGGCTTCCTCGGCCTCGGAGGTCCACTCCACGGGGCCTGACTTCTTGAGCAGCCTGAAGAACGGTAAGGCCCGCTCCCCAAGCCTTGAGATGAAACGCCCAGTGCAGTGATGCACCCGTTGAGGCGCTGTACGTCCTTGACCCGCCGGGGCGCCTCCATGGCTCGATTGCCTTGATTTTGTCCGGATTCGCCTCGATCCCTCGGTGAGAGACCAGGAAACCCAGCAGCTTGCCGGAGGGGACCCCGAACACGCACTTGTCGGGGTTGAGCTTGAAGTTGACCCGGCGGAGGTTCTCGAAGGTCTCATGCAGATCTTGGATGAGGGAGTCCTTGAGCAAGTGGTTGCCTTCTGGATGAATGTGGCACCAGGGATCACCTTCACCTTCTTCCTCGGAAGTCGGCGCGGGCTTGGTCTTCTTCGGAAGAGGCTCGGTGACGAAGATCCGCTTGTCGGGTCCAGGTCCCGCTTCTTGTTCTTAGCTGGAGCGGCCTTGTCCTCGGGTTCATCCTCCCCGGGGAACTTGTCTCCTTCTTCAGCTCGAGCGCACCGGTCTGCAAGCTCCCAGAGCTTTCGAGCAGACTCGACGCGATGGATGCTCAGCTTCTCCCGCATCTTGGGGTTGCGGACGTTGGCGTGAAGGACTGGATCACCAACTCCTCCTTGATGCACGGGATGGTGTTCATCTTCTGGGTGAAGCGCTGGATGAACTTGCGGAGAGTTTCACCCGGCAACTTCTTGAAGTCGTGGAGATCACTGGGAGCCCCCGGGCGCTCGTACCCGCCTTGGAAAGCCCCCAGAAACTGCTCCTTCAGTGCCCGCTAGGAACGAATGGAGCACTTGGGAAGGTTGAGAAGCCAAGTCTGGGCATCTCCCTTCAGGGCCAACGGGAACCAGTTGGCCATCATGACCTCGTCGGCCCCGGCAACCATCGCAGCCAGAGAGTAGATCTGCAGAAAGTCCCGGGGGTTCGTGGTGCCGTCGTAGCGGAGAACGTCGATCTTGAATTTCTTGGGCCAGTTGAAGTGGCGGAACTCGGGAGCGAGGGCGAGGCAGCCTTCGGCGAGGTCGATGCCCCGATCTTCCGGCGGTGACGTTCTCGGCGACGCTCGATGCGGGTGCGCATATCTTCGTTCTGACGGCTGTTGAGCTCGCCACGGAGATCTGGGTTGCGCGAGGTAGACGACCCGATGGAGATGGCCTCGCCGTGATCGTGGTTTAGCCGATCAGCCATCGGTGGCGCGGTGCGAGGAGGCGCCGTCTTGGCTTTACGTTCACCACGAGGCTGGCCTCGCGGATCACGTGTTTTGTCTTGTGCTGCTCCGGGGTTGTCGACGGTGGGAGCTTGAGTGGGTTCGATCCACGGACCACCATCGGCGAAGTCGAGGAGCCTCTCGACGCGAGTCCTCCATTCTTGGTAGACCTTGGGGTCGCCGCTGCTCGGAGGGAACTGCATCAGTGCCTTGGCAGCGACTAGAGCATCATGGCGAGCTTGCACGTCCGAAGGCGAGTGCGCGGAGGTCTTGCTCTTGGATGCTCGTGGACCCCCGCTGGGGCGAACGCCGTGGTTCCCTCCTCCAGCGGTGGGCTCCTTGCCGGTGCCGTTGCAGACGCTCTTCTCCCCTGAGCGAGGAGGAGGCATGGTGGCGCCCTTTGGAGCCGCCGCTCCGCCGGGGGCCGTTGTCCTTGTCGCGACCGTCTACTTCGTCCGGCGCCACCCTCTCCATGGGAGGCGGGGACGGAGAGGCGCTCCGCCGTGCGCCAGCAGCACGACGTTCAGTGAAGCTTGGGTGCGTGAGGGAGAGACGGCTTGGACGCCGCAGGATCTCCCTTCTTCCTTGGAGGCATGCTTGACGAAGAACTTGCCGATGAACTTGATGAAGATGAATCCAGCACTTGCGCCCCCTACTTGGCGCGCCAGATGTCGTGTCTCGTTGCACGGACACCGGGAGTATAGGATACCCCCTTTTAGGTTCGGCACGGGGCGCGAAGGAGGCTGAGAATCGTCTTCTTGGGCGGAGCCTAGATCAAGCTCTCCTCTCCACGATCAAAGCATGCAACCAAAGGGACACAAGGAGCTACCCAGGTTCAGGCCGCCCAGAGCCTAAAAGCCCTACTCCTGCATGTCTGAATTGATGAGTTCTTCATAGTGTGGCTTACAATGGAGCCTCCCGGGCAGGGTACCGGAAGGGTTTTGGCCCGAGGTAGAAGAAGGACAGATCCTGACCCGGAGGAGATCACCTTCCTCTCTACCTTCGCAGCACTAGACTAGTCTTGCTCTGGTTCTAGCTTGTCTTCGTCCTTGGTTCGACCTCTCCCTTGGTTCGACCTCTTCCTCCTCCGTGCCTTGGTCCTCCTTTTATAGGCTAAGGGGTTGCCACAGGGTCACGTGAGGGGCGTGAGGGTCCTTCGGGGTGAAGGACCCTCCTCATCTAGTTTTGGGGGAGACGTGGCCTCTCCTCAGCCTAGCGTCTCCCTTGGGTTAGGTGGGAGCGTCCGCCTTGGGGGTGGACAGGAGCTGACACCACCACGGGGCGTGCTTCCCACCCGCGCTGCCTTCGCCTTGCTTCCCAAGTCTTCCGTGGTGAGGTGGAGTGCTTATCCACTGGTACGTAGGAGGTACCCGGGAGGGAGCCTGGCCTCCTGCCGGGAACTCGGGTTCTCGGGTCCTTCCTGGCCTTCTTGCTTGATTCGGGGACCCGGAAGGTCCCCAGGACCGGACCCCTTAGTCGATGCAGGCCTTGCGTGTCTTGACGGGGAACCCGCCAGTCTTGACTTGAGTCTTGGTCTTGTCCATCTTCAACTTGGGCCCACATGGGGTGGACCCACTTTGGCAGTACTAGGGGAACCCCATGTTCCACTGTTGCGACAGCTGGATTTGCGTTTTTTTTTCCTTTTCCGTCTGGATGGTCACCGCGTGAATTTCGGGGTCGCGCTGAGGGGAGAATGGATGAATCTAGACCGATGGATGGATGCGTGTGGACGGTTAAGATTTGATTTTCCTGCCAAGTTTGCTTGTTTATTAGTAGCAGAGATTTCGGCGGGTGAAGAGGAGCTGTTTGGGCCGCACTCGCCTCGCGGTGGGTTGGGCCTGCAGCTGACGGCCCAAGACAAAACTGTGGTGTCGCTTGCTGAGACCCCGATCGGGGATGGGCCAGCGTTGGACCTGGATGCTGATCCACTTACTGAGTTCTGAATGGGCCACTCGAGACAAGCTGAGGCGGCTCTGCTTCCTCCTCCCTCGCCTGCTGCCACTGCCGCCAAGGATCCGGTAGATGCGAGCGCCATGAACTCCAAGGACAAGGGCAAGAAAAGCATCCGGCTGGCGGCCAAGCCGACGGGGGGCATGTCTACCATGGAAAAGGTGAAGGTTGTGTTACTGAAGAAGAGCGGGATCATACAGGAGGGGGGAAGTATCAAGGAAGGGGATCTGGAGAAGTACAACAACATGTATTCCAAGCCGCTGCCGCCGCACTTCATGGAGGCGGTGACCTCTCTGGTGGCCACTGGATCAGCTGCCAAGGCCAAAGGAGTTGGGGCCGTCATGGTGGCCTAGCTTGCGGAGCCATCTGCCCGCTCGTGTTTTATTCTGTTTCCAAGTTTAGTGCCCTTTGTGTTTTAGATGTGTGGGTCTTCGACCTGTGTGTGTTCTCGGTGGATGGTGCTTGCTACCGAGTTGCGGCTTCGAGTTATGCTAGTTTGCTCATGGAGCTCTGTGTAATGGATTGGAACATCAGGGGAGGAAATAGTTTCGCGAAGAGGAGAGCGTTGCAGCTGTTCTTCTCCGATAAACCTTGCAATGTGATCTGTCTGCAGGAAACGAAGATTGTTGTAATGACCAAATCGCTGGTGGTTGAGATGCTTGGACCGAGATTCGGGACAACTTCATCTGTCTCCCTGCTGTTGGCTCTCGGGGAGGGGTGTTGATTGCCTGCACATATGATTTCTCAATTTGTCTTGATCTGTTGATTGTTGGTGCTCAGTTCTCAGTTACAGGTTGCATTGTGCATAGGACTGACAACAGTTCTTGGTCAATTACTGGTGTGTATGGACCTCAGGAGGATGCTCTGAAAGCTGTGTTCATGCAAGAGCTGCGAGGTATTCAGAATCTGGTTTCTGAAAAGTGGATGCTTCTGGGAGATTTCAACTTAATTAGCAGCATTGATGATAAGAGTAACCGCAACGTCAACTTAAGGCTAATGGGGCAGTTTAGATCGTTGATAAATGATCTGGAACTGATTGACTACCCACTGATTGGCAGGAAGTTTACTTGGTCTAATGAGAGGCAACATGCAACTCTTACAAGGATTGACAGGGTTTTCGCGTCGAAGGACTGAGATCTGGCTTTTCCTCAATTCCAGCTGACACCAATGTCATCAAGTGTTTCTGACCACTCTCCTCTGCTACTCAGTAAAATGCAGCGAAACCATTATTCGGGGTTCAGGTTTGAAAAACATTGGCTGAAGTGCACTGATTTCTTGGATGTGGTCAAGAAGGCATGGGAAAAACCTGTTAGCTCTCGTGATGCAATCAGGGTGCTACACATAAAGCTCTCCCGCACCTCCAAGGCATTGAAGAATTGGGGAAGACAGAAAGCTAGTTGGGCTCGTTTTGTGACAGCAGTGGCAAATGATGTCATTTTTAACCTTGATCTTGCACAGGAAATAAGAACTCTTACGCATGATGAGAGAGCTTTGCGTGCAAGCCTGAAGAGCAAGTTGTTGGGGGTTGCCGCTGTGGACAGAATTAGGTGGCGGCAACGGTCAAGACTGACTTGGTTACGAGAAGGGGACGCCAACACGCGTCTCTTCCATCTTAGAGCTAATGGTCGCCGGCGAAAGAATCACATTCCCTCGCTGCTCTGGAATGCATGTCCTGTTTTTGAGCAGGAAGGCAAAGCTGATATTCTACTGAACCATTTCAAGGGTTTAATGGGTACAAAAGTGACTACAGAGGTGGACCTAAACTGGGATGTTTTAGGCCTGCCGACTGTGGAGTTGAACCACTTGGAGAGCCCTTTCTCAATGCAGGAGTTGAATGAAGCTGTTAATGACATGCATGGGAGAAAGCCCCTGGGCCAGATGGTTTCATTGGAGATTTTTACAAAAGATGTTGGACTGTTATCTCGGTAGATTTGCTGGCGGCTATGAACCAGATGCATGCCCTGAAGGGTGACCAATGGAGGCTTCTGAACACAGCAACTATTGTTCTGCTGCCTAAAATGCTTGATGCCAATGAGGCAAAGGACTACCGACCGGTAAGTCTCATGCACAGCGCTGCATAAATTTTGTGTAAAATCCTGGCAAGACGGTTGGCACCAGAGATGAAGAAGCTGGTGTCTAGCGGCCAAAGTGCTTTCATCAGAGGTCGATCGATTCAAGACAACTTTCTGTATGTCAAGAACGTTATTAAGGAGGCTCATAGCAAGAAATCGCCACTGCTCTTTCTGAAGCTGGATATAGCGAAAGCTTTTGATTTGCTAGACTGGGGTTTCCTTCTGAAGGTGATGTCCTCTATGGGCTTTGGGCAAAGATGGAGAAACTTGATATCCCTGTTGCTGGCCTCTGCTTCTTCTCGGATACTTTTAAATGGAAGGGCAGGAACTCCAATGATGCATAGGCGTGGGCTGCGGCAGGGGGATCCTCTGTCACCACTGCTTTACATATTGGCGATGGAACCCTTGCAGCGCCTGCTTGTCAAGGTGACAATCCAGGAAGTCCTCACGCCCCTTAAGCTCAGAGCTGCAAGATTGCGTACCAGTTTCTACGCGGATGACGCTGCACTTTTTGTGAATCCAATCAAGAGTGATATAACCGATGTGCATCATATTCTATCTTTATTCGGAGATGTCTCAGGTTTAAGGATCAGCTTCGACAAATGTTTGTCTTACCCCTTTGCCTGTGGAGGGATGGTTCTTGATGAGGTTTTACAGGATTTTGGAGGGGGTTTGGGTGCCCTTCCTTGTAGCTATCTTGGCTTGCCTTTAGGTTTCAAAAAGCCAAGAAAGGTAGATGTGCAACCTTTGTTCGACAAGGTCGTCGGTAGGCTCAAAGGTGGGCGTGGCAAATTGATGACAAGGAAGGGAAGACTAATCCTTATCAATAGTATGGCTACTGCCACGGCAACTTACTTCCTCACTGTGTTCCCCGCGGAAAAGTGGATGATTAAAAAGTTCGATAAGCTAAGAAGAAACTTCCTTTGGGCACCGGAGGAGGAAGCACATGGCAGTAAATGTCTAGTGAGCTAGAAAAAAATTTGTGCGCCGGTTGAATATGGGGGGTTAGGGATTAAAGATCTCCAGAGTTTCAGTCGTTCCCTTCAGCTAAGGTGGGAATGGTTCCAATGGGATGAGCAAGAAAGGCCTTGGAAAGGAACAGCCACTCCTTGTGACGCTATTGACAAGGCGTTGTTCCAAGCATGCACTGACATATCTATTGGAAATGGCGAAACGGCTAAGTTCTGGACAGATGGGTGGCTGCAAGGTGTTGCTCCGGTTTCTATTGTGCCTCTGCTGTTCCCTCTAGCCACCAGAAAGAAGTTGTGAGTCAGCGATGCCCTTGCTGATGGAAAATGGACGCGTGGGTTGCATAGGATGACAAATGAAGACCAACTAGACCAATATTTGGTGCTATGGAGTCGTTTGCAGCAGGTTCAGCTAACAGAGGAAAGGGATAAAATTAGATGGAAGCTCACTGCGGATGGGTGCTACTCCGCTCGATCACCTTACAACTCTCAGTTTACTGGTCGGATCAAGCAGCCTCATCTTCAGTTGGCTTGGGGAATTCGGGCTGAGGGCAAGGTGAAGTTCTATTTCTGGCTACTGCTGCAGAACCGGAATTGGACGGCAGCTAGGTTGAGGGCGCGAGGGTGGCCCCATGATGATGCATGTTGTCTGTGCAACCTGCAACTTGAGACGGCGGAGCATCCGGCGCTGCACTGCGTGTTTGCTAAGGAGGTCAGATCCATGTTCTATGGAGAGAGGCCTAGAATGGTGCAGCTGCTCGACAATGCCAACTCCATTGAGGAGTGGTGGAGTGCAGCAAGGCAAGGAAGCAATTCGCCTCAGCAAAGGGACGACATCTCGGTGGCGGTATATGTTTTCTGGCATGTGTGGAAGTAGGGGGAAGAATGATCTTTTAAAACGAAGACCTGCCTGCTGCCTCGGTGGCCAGCCTTATTAGAGGAGATGTTGAGCTGTTGTTCCTGGCAAAGAATGTAAATAATCCGTAAAGGGTTTTCTTCCTAGTTTGTCTTCAGCATGTAAAGTAAGCTTCGAGGTGTGGGTTTAGAGCTCTAGAGGTGTGGAGTATGGTGGTGTAAAATTGTTGTACTGTCTTTCTTCTCTTCTAATAATGCAAAAGCAGAACGCCTGCTGTTCGGAATCAAAAAAAAAAAGATTTGCATGTCATGACATTAAGAAAGAAAGAGAGTTTTACAAATTACAACCCACCGCTATCACGCCCGCTAACACTTGCCTACTCCTCTCTTCTCTCTGCGGGACGCCTAGCCATAAGCCACAGCTGATACTCCTCTGTAATCCGGCGACAGATGAGCTCCTCCGTCGCAAAATTCCTATCAAAGTGGCGATCATTTCTTTCCAGCTCCTATGTCGTCATTGCTTTGTACCAATAAATTTCATCTCTGTTATGCAGCTCAAACGACGAAAACTCACAAAGCCTCGTTAGTATTGGGGTCTGCCTGCAAAGGTGCGTAGCGCTGGCAAGTTGCGTTCGTCGTCCTTGTGGCGATCTTACGCGATGCGACGGGCAATCCTGGCTCAGATCTGCCGGCCCGCCATGCACACTTGCACAGTGCGCAGAAAATGGCAGCTTGCATACGTTCAATTTTGGCGACCGGCGTCGTCGCCCACTTCCTTCCTCGTATACATTCCCGCGCTCGCAATGACGCGCAATGGCGGTCAAGAAGTTCCACTAGCCACACATGCACCATAAAGAAGATATACCGATCGAGGAGTACGTACTTTCCTATAGACTATATAATATTCAAGGTTCTAATTATACCAATTCACAACATATCCGTACTTAAGTTTTGGTTGTTCGGGGCGGTTTTGGCATGTTCCACCTTAATCTAAACATGCCCCCTCTGTAATATGGTTGTTTGTCCCTCTTTCTATATGAAAATGCAATGTTCCGGCCGGTTGCTCTAAAAAAATCCATACTTAAGTATAGATAGACGACACATACACAATAGTACTCCACCTCGCACACACGCTTTACTTTCGTTGAGTATGACTGAATGAGGAAGAGCTCCTTGTGTGGTGTCAACATCTGAAATGCGCGGAGCCTCGATTGGTGTGGAAACTAGTCCATGAATATTCTCCCTTCTCTTAAGTAAAATTCCTCTCTTTCGGTAAGTACCTCTATTTCTACATATATGCCCCGTACCCTTTCTTGTAGTATTTAGTCTACGTTGATCTAATCCCTTTTGAAAGAGGTAGAGATTGTCGCATACTCCAACCTATGCTTCCCACGTCGCATCCTTGGTTCTTCGATTTCGGTGTATTCTTTTTTCGGGATTCAATGAGCGTAAATGGAGACACTTCCCGAAAGTCATCAGTTTGACTCTCATTATCCCTAAACCTACCTAGTATGAGTTTTTTTCTATTTTGACTTACTGCCCCGTGATGGTCGAACGGGAATGAATAAGAGGATTATGTTGTTTGTTGTACTGGCTAAAAATTTATGGGCGACGAACCGTCCCCTTATGATTTTATGTCTAACTAGTGATTTTTTTTTTGTTAGTTTAGCTACCCATGGTGACTATATGTTAGATCCAGGTTACATGTAGCTAAACACCAACATTCCGCTAATTACATTACTAACTATATCAAAGACGTCCCATTTCGCGAGCTGAGAGCGCTCCGGTCACTGTAGAACATTGTTCATATGAACAGTGTTGAACAGTGCCGCGGTGGGCCCCACCTGTCAGCCTCATGTTATATTAAAAACAAAAAAAAACAGCCAAAGCGGTGCCACACAAGAAAAAACGGGGACAGCTTCTTACCTGCGTCCTCTCCGCCTCCTCATCTCTCCCCAACTCGCCCACGGTCCTCCCGGTCGACGACCACCATCGTCGCCCTCTCGCCATCCCTAGGTCCTGCGCGCCCGCCGCCAGGTCCGGCCTCCCAGCCCCCTACGCACAGCCGCCGCCCCCTCCAACAGCAGCTCCGCCTCCCAGCCGTCTGCAGTCGTCCGCCGCCCTCCCCCAGCTCCTACCCCCGCCGGCTTGCCTCCGCACGGCTGCACCACGCCCCAACCTCCCTCGGCCCCGCGGTGGTCGCGCAAGCACGCCAATTCGAGGTGGGCGCTGCAGTTCCTTGCTGACCAGGCCGGGTGCTCCTCGCGGACGATGATACCATGCTCGGCTCCTGGACTCCCATCGAGATGCTCCTTACCAGCTGCGTCGCTTCCTCCAGAAGGTAGCCATCGACGTGGTAAGAACTCAATTTCCACCCCTCAACTTTGCCCCCAAATCAGCTTCCTTGCTTGCATACTATTTTTGGTATGTTCTTTCGTTATTTAAAGAGGATGCAGATTTTTCGGTTTCCACATTGTTTCATGTCTAATGCATTCAAGACTCTGTAGGTTTCATAGACGAACAGAACATGATGATTGGGAAGCCATAAGATGCTAACAAGAATAGCTTGCTTCCGCGCAGCCAAAGCTTGGGAGCTGGAGGGGCTGCTCTAAGCGGCAGTGGATGGACAGCCTCGGCGCCTTCTTTGCACCACCGGCTACATCATGTGTGTCCTGATGGCCAGCTCCTTCACGGCCCCCCTCCGCTCGATTTGTTTCACTCATTTACGTCGGCCGGATGAACCACCATGGAGACTCTGAAGTACTCTTGCTCGCAGCCTACAATTTTCCCGTCTCCCTTTTCTTTTCCTAGCTGAGCTATGGATTCGGAATTTGTAGTTGACCCGTGTATGTGATTTACAAAAGGATGTTTTTCCTCAACATCTCTTAATTCTTCTAATTTGGTTGGTGTATTTCTGCATGAGCACAAGGTCGTGTGAAGGGGATGAGGACCTGAGTTTGTTGAGGATTAGTCCTCTGACATTTTGTCGGAAGGGATAGAGAGCTGGCCATAAGTTGGGCGTGGTTTATACTTCTTTGTTTTTTGCATTCTTTTGGTTTTTAGCTCACATTCCTTTTGTTCTTTTCGTTTCAGCTCATGTTTTGTTTTCTCTGTTGGCAGGGTCAAAGGCGACAAATTCGTCTTTTGTACTACTACTAATGAGTCAACCAAGACATATGACAGGTGCATGCAGATTCATCTTCCAATAAGTTTACTTGGGTGTGCTCAGGATTAAGAAGTTGTGCAAGACTGTTAATTTGTGCCTACCTGATTTGAGCTGTTTCAGGCCATAAAAAAGTTTGTTTCTTCTGAAGTTTTTGGATGAATCTTTTACTGTTGTACAACTTGCAACTAGCCATCTTTTTCTTCACATATGCTGTTAAGAATGGAGGTGAATCAAGGTTGATAATATGTGCCTCATGGTCTCCAAGTGGCCATGGTTGTTAGCCAAGTAGGTTTATCATTTCAGATTCATATTCTACTTCCCATAGAGTTTTGTTAGACTGTGATTTTGGCTGCTATAGAATGTGCAATGTTGAGTTGTCTGTGGTGGACACGAACTAAATTCATGACTCTCTGTTCGTCTATGCAGATGAACGGAAATCTGAATATGATGTGTTTGATCTATAGTTGTCGTGTCAAGTAAATGTAGAATGCACAATGTCATCTTTCAGGTTTTCTGGTAATGCAAAATCATCAGGTGAAAATGGCGTGGTATGTGGCATAGGTCCTTTTCGAACCGCCGTTAGCTTGCCATGTGTATATGTAAGTTATTTCCCTCTGTCCAGCGGTTGATATGCCATGATCTCATTCACCTGTTAATTCAGAACTTATCAATTCTACTCTCAATGATTGATTTATGTCTCTACAAAATAAAATGGTTGTGTTGTAGTTGTAGCTATCGTTCTAATTAACCTGCCATATGCAGTTCAATATGTCATTATATATTATCCTATTTGAGCCAGATAGATTAATAAGTGTGATCTCACGTGCACTTCCATTGGGAAAGAGTTCAGAATTATCCTACTGAAGTCTTTACGTCGTATACATAATTTTCATTTCACTGATTCAATATGTCTGAGATAAGATTACTATTGTGCTCTCTGTTTGGTTCATTCAGTTTTGGTTTATTTTGTCCCTCTAGCAAAATGAGGATTTCGGCTTTGTTCCTGTAAAACCGCTTATTGCAGAATTTCATGAAAGGGGCGACAAGCTGACATCAGTTGCAGTTTGATGTACGTATTTGCGTGCTCTTCAAGCAGAGGTCTCCAGGAGTTGTTTTTCATATTGAAGCTCACAAACTGGATATTCAGATTTGATCTTCCATCTGCTAATCTACCCTGAAGATTTGGAACAACAGAGTGGGCCTATTTTGTTGTACTATATAAGTATTACCATGGGTGAAAATACTTTTCATGTTAACAGTTTTATGCGGGGTTCGGCCACTAAGCTGAAGTGTGGTGCTTCTGCAATTCTAGGGTCCCAAGCCAAAATTTTCTTATAGAAGTCGGAGCCTGGTGATCTGTACAGTCGGGACGATGTTGTTATGCCTTGGAGTTTGCAGTACTGACTACTGCGCCGACTCCTATTGTGAATCGACAGGTGACTCATATTTCTCTCAAGGATCAATAAGTTATTATTTGTCTCAGTGGTACGTTCGATCTATGAAAAATTAGATAGGTGTGCAAACTACAATACATGTCCTACCTCCTTTTCTTTAGTTCTCTCTTATTCAGTGCTTCCATGCATACACTAAAACAGAGTACAAACTCTTTAATCAGAGTTTCTGAAATATGTGCTTTACCTCTACACCTCTCTATACTACCTTCTCTACTCGCAAAAAGGATGAAGATATGATTAACTTCTTTCTATATTTATACAGTCGTGCTCTTACGTTCCTACATAAATTTAAATACATGAAAATTTAAATACATAAATTACATTAGAATTATATAACATCCCAATTTTATACTACAGGCGCGGCGTGTCACGCCGCGCTAAATTTACCTAGTATCTACTTATAGCATAGCTCGTACACGTACTCTGATGTACGTGCTTTTGTGTCATGTGACAGCAGATTATTAGCTAGCTAGCCAGCTAGCCGGCCATCCGGCTACCGTCTGAATGCATCGACTAAGAGCCTGAGATTGCGATTCTTTTTCGATCTGTGTCACCAGCTGTCCCGTTGCTTTCAGTGGTAGCACACTCCCGAGACCTTTGCTTGGATCCGGCTATATCAATCAGACAACTGATCAGCGATGATTATATGGAGTAGCTGGCACCAGTGTTGCATGAACAGTTCCTAGCTTTGTTTTCTGTACGTCACCTCGCCTACGTAAGTACCATCAATTTTTATGTGTGGTCGGGAAACTTTTCGCCAGACAAGATTTTGCCCCACTTTATATATAAAGAAATTCATCTGAATTAATACAAAGTGATGCGGGAACCCTATCACAAAGCAGATCACACATAAATAAAATGGTACAGTGGCATCCACACACCGACGAAACAACCAAAATGACTAACTAGAGGTGCCACCACAACCGGACTTAGTCGTACCACATCCAGCAAGTTGTCACCGGAGAATGCCACCTGCCCTCTTGATCCGGGTCATGCAGCACAGATCCTTCCAACGGACAACAAGGATGGAGAGTGGTGGAGACATAGTCAAGTATATGAGATAGAAGGCCGCCGAGAATGCCCCATGCCACCACAATAAGGGTCTCGAGACAGAATTCGAATGTGCCCACCGAAAGGTATCCGAGCTCCAAGACGACGCCCCCAAGAGAGTGACGCCGCCGTCGTCGAGACCAAGACTTTCAAGGGTTTTCACCTGGGAGCCCTAATACGGGGAAGGTGTGACCACAATGGTGTCCCCATAAGGGTTACGACACCCGCATGCATCGCCGCCGCTGGCGCCCGAGCGATGAGATTTTGCGCCAAAAACCTTCATATCACAACTCGGTATCTCGGACCACCCGGTATCGCCAAGCCAGGCCTCTAAGACGGTGATCTGGGAGTTGCCTTTGTCAAAGCACTGCCAACACCAGGATCCCCCACCGCCCGCTTCTCGCCATCCACACAGCCAAGGATAGAACAATCACAAACGGCAACACCGCAAGCCGGAGAGCTGGCCACAAGGTCCACCTTCCGGGCCGTTGCCCCGGCATCCAGATCTCACGCCCGTGGAGCGACAAAACACCACCACGATACATTTACGATAACGGGCGGGGGAGGCTGGCACCAGAACCAGCCCTAGATCCATCCGTCACGCGGGGAGCAAGGGTACACCGAGCAAGACGAACATGGCGCCTCCGTGTCATCCAAGTTGCAACCCACAAATTCTTTCACTTATGTAATGACGCTTTCTTTTCCTCTCAATAGTTATTCTACACCCCCTCTATTTTTTCACATCCCCACATAATTTTTATCTCACATAATTGTTTGTCTTACGGGGAGTAAAACTTTCTTACGCAAACTTAAAAAGTACGACATGAGAAATGAGATACATATATCTATGCAATTCTTGTGATTTTATGTTATTATTATGACTTGTATCTTGTGTTTCTCCTGACGATTTGTTTCAGTGCGGGTCAACATGGACACAAATATTTACCTACCAAAATAAATTATGAATGTGAGAAAAAAAAACTAGGTGCAAACTAGCGCGCCCTGGCCATGTGGTGCGGGATATCGTGTCTAAATATATGCTTTATTATGCAAACTAATTACGTTCCTGTTTCATCACATAGGTGTTAATCCATCCATGATTGCATGACCTAGTATTAAACTTCGACATGACAATCATTTCCCTTTGCCAAGAGATAATACTACTCCAGTATGTATCTAGCCATCGATATGCATGCTTCGGCCGGGAGCATGCACGCAGGAGGCAGGACACATCATGATGACATGCATCGATCAATCTATCAAGCTAGTGGGGACGTGAAAATTCTCTGGCCACGGGACAGGATCGCCTTGGGATCATACTTGCGCTTCCTTTCCACGAACCTGGCCCACCTGGTATTACCGAAGTGCTTCTTCTCCCACCCGGCCTGCCCGGCGTAGTAGGGCAGGTACTGCACGCACGTGATCCCGGCCTCCTCGCAGAACCGCATGATCTCCTCGTTCTGCTCCTCGAGGCGCCTCAGCACCTGCCGGCCGCCGTCCAATGACGCCGACCGCAGGATCCCCACCGTGTAGAACATCTCCTCCTCCTCCGGGAACACCGCAGACGCCTCGCCGTCCCACTTGTTCCGGTTCATGGGGTAGATGAGGACGGGGCCCATGGCGCCCGTGTCCCCGCGGCGGAGGATACCGTGGAAGACTCCCGCGGCGAAGTCAAGGACACGGGAGCGTGGGAGGAAGAGGTTGAGCCAAGGGTGGGGAACATTCCAGAGACCGGCGGCGCGGAGCTTGAGCTCGCCGTCGCGCACCCGGTCCAGGAACCCCACGTACGACACGTCCTGCACGAACCCGAAGCCCCGGGCGTACCACAGCTCCCGAAGTAGCACCTCCAGCCTCTGCACGCATAAATCAGCAATCATCTATTATTGGAACAAAAAGATAGTACTCTCTCCGATCCAAAATAAGTGTCAAAACTTTGTACAGAGAGTTAGTTCAAAATTGTGACACTTGTTATTAATCGAAGGGAGTACAACGTATGTGTATGTTTATGTGTATTTGCATACGAATCGTTGTAACTTTTTTCCACGTACAAGATATGAGGACACCTAATTGTACGGCTAGAACGTGCAAATTATCGAAAGGTGATCGAGCGAGTTACTTTTCTGACAAGTGGCGGGAACAGCGTGTGACGTGTATATCGTGTATGCATGGAACTAGCGCAACATGTAGGACAGGTAGGGATATCGGAGTGCTTGGCTTTTGACTCTATGCATGCATCCATGCACGGTCGCCATCCCATGCATGCATGCATTAGATCTTGTTCGATCGTGGGCTAGGTGCTACTAAGTGTACTTGCTAGCAGATAATGCATGGACTAGCTTTAGATCGATGCTAGCTCAAAAGCATATATGTCGACATGGATGAATCTTAATTCTGGCAAAATTCTACTCGTACTTCCTAATTTTGTAAGTGCATACACGATAGAATTCCATGACGAGACTGCCTAAAGTTGACATATTCGTCTGTGTATATATACTCTCCAGTCCTTACTGTCACTTACTCTTCTAAGATAGTAAAAGCATGCATCCGTGTAGAAAAGAGCGTTGTTAATATTCGATTATTTCACAGAATAAGCTGATCTAAGTTGTGAGCCTTAAGGTTTTGATCCAACAAAACATGGGTAGATGCATATTATAGATTTTATTTTGTGATTTTAGGTTAAAGTATTATCTATATATAAATTGAGGCTCAGGGGTGCCTAATTTAGTGGAATCGTAATTAGAAGCAGCTGGTAGAAAAGTAAGATGTGCTGGTCAGGTTAATTAATTTCACCACAAAAAATAGGTTATTTTTTCCTAAACTATTTTCTCCCAAAACATTTTCTAGGTTAACCTTTCCCCTAAACTATTTCTAGTAGTAAACCTAACTTCTTTATTAAACCGGGATTACTGCTGATGTGGCCGGGATAGAGTACGACAGGGAGAGGTGCATTCCAAGGACAGACAAAGCTAGGCCAACTACGTACGGTGCTGACGCTGCATTGATCTGCATGCTGCTTGCGTCGTTGGAGCCATTCATCCATGCATTTTACGTCCGCGTCAAAGAGTTGCCATCGCTCTCACTTGCTGTAGCTAGCTACACGACGCACGCACGGCTTGATCCTACACCAGCAGCACCGACAATTGTCGTGGTTTATTACCTTCTCAACGTCGGACTCGCCGCCGGCTGCGCCGCCGTAGTACAGCGCTCCCTCGAGGCAGTAAAGGACGCCCCCTGCCTCCTCGGCGAGCGCGGCCACGCGTGCCGCGTCGGCGTCCGAGAAGAAGGACGAGCGCCAGCTTCCGGCGAGGCCCTGGTCCGCGAGCACCGAGCCTTCCACATAGTCCATGAGCCCGGACAGAGCGTCGATGCCGGTGTCGACGTCGATGAGACGCTCCTGGTCGTGGGTGAGCGCCGCGGCGTCCTTGTACAAGAGCCGCACCCAGCGCGCTCTCGCCGGCGCTGGTACGAGCGGGATGCGCGCCCGCGTTATGACTCCGAACTGCCCCAGCCCGCCCAGCACGGCGTCGAACAGGTCCGCCTCCTTCTCCTTCGAGCACGTCACCATCTCCCCGAGTCCTTCATATTCACAATCATAACTACGTGAACGTGACATGCATAAAGAACCAAACATATATATGATGTACGCCATGTTCATGGTGTGCCGTCGATGGTGCACGTACGTACCGGTGATGACATCGAGTTCTTGGACGTTGGATATCTGGGGGCCGTGGCGGAAGGCCTGGCCGCTAATGCCAGCGTTGGAAAGCGTGCCGCCGACGGTGAGGTGAAGGTAGTCTGTCCACGACCGCGGGGTGAGGCCGTGCGCGAGGGCAGCATGCAGCACGTCCACCCAAAGCTGCTCGCCTCCGGCGTCGATGTAGCGGCCGTCGACAGAGACCGAAAGCCGGGTGGCGGAGCCGCCGGCGAGGCGGCCCAGCGACGGCATATCCACGACGACGCCACCGGGGGCGGAGGCCTGGCCCCGGACCGAGTGGCCGCAGCCGCGAGCAGACACCGGGAACGGGGAGGGACGCGCGCTCGATGCACGCAGCAGCGCAGTGATGTCCCCAGGGCAGGACGGGTAGAGTACGGCCGCCGCATCGATGTCGACCGACACGTTGCCAAAGTCGGAGGACGCGAGCGAGAGGGCCTCGGCGTCGTCGCGGATCAGCGAGCGGATGCCGAGGTCACGGAGCTCGTCAGGTTGGAAGGAGGCTGGCGTCCACGCGAGAGCATCTTGAGCTGATGCAATAGCTGGGATTGTCTTGAGGACGCAGATGAGCACGAAGAGAGCAGCCATGGTCATCTCTCTAGCTCTGTGTATGACGACCTGGTGTCTTTGGCTCGAGTGATATCGATGGATCGATTTCTGTGTTTTTCTGATATGTAGCTGCTTCCGAGCCAAAGGGGTATAAATAAGGGGCGTCGTGTACTCGTGTGTGCAATTTCTTAAGACTGGGAGATGTATTTAGGTATGCGGCGTGGACTCACGACTTCGGAGTCTTTGCATGCCATGTACTAAAAGATAGTATGTTTTTCTTTTTTTGATGTAAAGAGAATGATTTTTCTGATAGCAGGGCAGGGGTCATACCTACACACCCATAACTTTTAGGAATTTTCGGTGTTACCAAAAATATTTTGAAAAAAGAATATCTACACATTGTATTATAAAAGCTATAATGACCTGTTTTTTTGCGAAACACTACAACCCCAGACGCTCACGTGCACACACTCACGCCCCTATGAACGCGCGCACACACCCTACCCATATGAGCACCTTTGAAAGACTGAGCCGGCGGTCGGGTCTTGAGATTGACGAAATCACCACAGATAGAAAGAAGAAAAAAAAAGTATACACCCTTACAACACGTTTTGGCAGTTTATTAATTTGAACTGCCAAAAGTATATTAAGAAACAGAGGTAGAGTAGTATTTACTACCACTTGTTATTTTTGTATTTGATAGGTCACATACTACAAGTTTTCTCTCTAACTATTTTTAGGGCCATATGGTATGCTGTTGTACTATAGCCATCAATTTTCTTAGTTCTTATGTTCTAATTTAGTATCAGAAAAAAAAACTTGTGGGAGTGTAGGTGCATGCAGCCGTGGTCAGCTGCTGCTTTCTCTCGATCAAAAAGGCAAAGAGCCAAAAGATTTTTTGCTTGTTGTGCCGTACGTGTACTCTATGATCATGGCATGCACAGGTACATACAGTGAGTAACAAAAAGATGAAGATACGTGTATATCACAGAGATCTTTTTTTTTTTTTTTGAGATTGACAGGGGGAATGAATTCCCCACTGTTTGTTGCATTCATCGAAAATTAGCCTGGCGGGCCATGTTCTTACAACGGATGGAGAAATTTACAGGGGGATACAAGGGAAGAGAGAACAACGAAAATACAAGAAAAAACACAACTAGAAGAGGGAAAGCAAGAGCCACCAAGAGGCACAAGAGGTGAGGGGTGCAGTCGAGGGATCACAATGCCAAGACTTGGCAATCAGCCTCACGCACCGCACCGTCATGCGACTCGAACCCCACGGCACAACTCAGGAGCACCACCATCATCATCGGAGTGTCAAGCCTAGCACCTAGCACTACCCTAGACAGGGAGCTCTGCCACGGAGATCGAGACGAAAGATGGTGGGGGAGACATACATTGCATCGTCAATGAGCAAAGGTGAGCTGAGACGCCACCAAGAGCACGAAGCTCCCACACCGCAACAGCAACCATTGGGGAGTCTTGGGCAAGCACGCGAATGCCGGCCAAGGAGAGAAACAAACCACCGAAGGCCCCAGTCTGGCTGCACCAACACCACCAAACGCAGCACCATCACCAGCTTACCCACAGCCACCAAGACGCTCGTGAACCACCCCTACCATCCCCGAGCAGCGCCTCCACGGAGGGGAGCGACGTCGTAACGCCACCGTTGCCCAAGCAGGGGACCGACTTTTCACCCGGCAGGGGTGGGTGATGGGATGGAACTTCAACGAAGCCTCCAAGGAGGGAACCGGCGCCGGGGCGTCGTCGACGTCGTCACCAAAGCCAGCCAAGGGTTTCCCCCAATTCCGAGCCCACACCACCATCCACCCGTCCAAGGCACGGTTCCGACGAGGACGAAGCCTCAAGAACCGAAGACGGGGGAGAACGCCAAAGGTCGGAGACGCGAACCCGTCGGAAAGCTCCACGGAGGTCTTCAGCTAGGAGCCGCCGCACCGAGCGGCCGCACCATCGGGGGAGAGGGGCATCACCATGATGCTCCTCGCCATGGACCTTCATGTCGCAAGAGGGGACCGTCGCCGCACAGGCCGCGCACCATCAAGCTGCCGACGGCGCATCCGGGGCCGGGATCGACGGTCGGACCACCGGGACGCGCAACACCAAGGCGGGCCGCGCTCGAAGGGGAGCAGCAGGTCCACGGGAAGGAGCAGGGCCGAGCGTCGGCATGGAGCCGCCGCCGAGGCCAAGAGCGCACCCGCGCGCCAAGGAGCAGCAGCGGCGGAGCACCAGGAGGAAGAGCCACGCACCAGCAGGGCCACGCCCGCTAGCCGCGACGGGGCGGCGCCGGCACTGCAGCCAGGGGAGACGGGGGCGAAACAGGCGGGATTTGGATTTTGGGGGAAGAAACGGCCGGGGGAGGCTCCCCGCCGCCGCCGTCCGCCGTGGGACGGCGTCCTCCGGCGGCGGCGGGGGTAGAGGGGGTGCCGAAGGCAGCTTTTCTGGCGGCGGCGGCGCGGACGCCTCGGGGTCGCCTGGGCTAGGGTTTCCTTTCCACAGGGATCTTGCAATCTGTGGTGAAAGAATATGGTTTCGTTCGTACGATCGAGCAGCTACTGGTAAACAGTGGCGCGAGACAAGCATGTGTACGCAGCTACTCATTGACCACACGTACCTACGGTAGAAGGAGATCTATATATGAAGCAACGATTTGGATACCGGTACCAAAAAATCTCGAAGGAGGCCGGGTATCCGGTAACTTACAGGAATTATCGGAAGGTTACAAGATGAGATTTTCATACAAAATTTAAACTTCAAACGTTAAAAATACTTAAAACGATTTTGGGTGGAAGAATTTAACCTAAATTCAAACGGTCCGGTATTTTTCGCCTGGCAAACTCATTTACCATAGGGGACCGAGAATTCCGGTAACCGCGGTATTTCAACCGGTAACCAAATCCCTGATATGAAGCAACCAGTATATATGGAGTATATCATAGCGAAGGACAGAAAACGCCAAAACAGCATGACACGCAAGCTACTCCCTCCGTTTTTTTAATATAAGATGTTTTAGATGTTGCACATGTGGTCTAGATACATGCTAAAGTGAGTGAACATGCACGCTAATACATGTTTACACACATTTGTTTACATGTGCATATGGACATCTAAAACATCTTATATTAAAAAAACGGAGGGAGTAGCTGATAAGAACGCCAAAGACAAATCAACCTGGGGCATCATGATGAGGCCGAGAGCAACACAGGCATCATGCATGATGAGGTAGTGGTACCTGGTACGATCGACATGTAGCCAAAAGTGATCATAGTAAGTTAGTGGTTTTCGGGCAGATGGAGTATATGGGTGCCGCACGTGAAATGCATGAGGTATGTGTAGGCAGCTAGTTAAGCAGCAAGCAAGCGCGTCATGGGCTGTGTACCGCCGGATCCGGTGCAGTGATCGCTTGATCCGGTCTAGTGGCCTGGCGCCGGTGACTGAAATAGAAGGGGCTGTCGCCTGCATCTGCATCGGCCGGCAGATGTGAAGGGAGTACTCGCATCAAATCGTCCCAAAGGTCGCCACTTTATTTACCTCTGCAAATGAAGTGCGTACTTGGACGCTATGCGTCATGTGTGCGCGGACGATCGACGATCGACGGCAGTCACAGAAATGGAACGAGTGCAAGCTCCATTCTTGCGCACTGTGCGTGGCCGGCCGGCAGATTTGATTCCCCGTCGCATCACTTCAAATCGCCTCGACGCAAACACACAGTGCATGCATCCCTTTCGTACGACGTGATTCCACCACGGGCACTGCATTCTTGCCTTTGCGACTTTTGTATCGATCAATCGAGCTGCACAACGTTGGACAGACTCGAGAGTCCATACACGCAGAGAAAGATGAAATTTGGTGGTACGACCCCATGATGGCGTTGGCATGATGGGAACCGGCGGCATGTACACTATACTGATGGTATATATATCGTCCATAACTAAAAGAAAAAGACGAGTGTTGCCGTGTCCGTTCTAATACAACTGATAGACAAACAAATAATTATGTTAGTGAAACATTTCTAGAAAATAGTAGTAATAATGGAGAAAATATTATCACTGGCTCACTCTTTTGTAACACAATCAGTCATCTTCACGTAAACAAAGAAATAGAGAAGGGAACACTTATGTGAGTCGTAACAAGTTTAGGACTACACCACTCAATACAGAGAACATGACCCCACATAAAAAACTTAAATTCTGCGGATACTCAGTTAGACAATCAGGATACGAACACAATTATGAAATGTCATTAAAATTAAATTGTGTACATGGTTGTATGAAGATTTTAGCAAAAAAGAATTTGAACAAAGTTCTGATTTTTCTTAGAAAATAACGATATGATGAAGATTGCACACTCGATAGATAGATTAGCCAAGATTTGATTAGCCATCGAGGTTCTAAAATCAAGTAGACTTTTCTGACATAACTTATTCTAAAATCAGTAATAGTTGGCGTAATTACGTCATGTCATACTTAAATCAATTACATCAAGTTAAGTCGGGGACGTAGGTGCCCTGTAGTCCCGGGGGCTTGACAGAGCCAGATGTGTGTGCGGAGAGACAGACAAAATTTGCGTCGGAATAGCTGTTTTGGTAGAATACGGGTCGAGAAAGCGAGGCGAGAAATGGTATCGCATGGCACAGGTTGCGCAACGCTTTGGTGGCTACTGGCGACATAGAAAGGATAAGGGTTGTCGGAAAGTGCCAATATCTCCGAACTCACCATATCCCCTTTTTAAAAAATCAAAACTACATGTATAGGTTTTAATTTTTTAAAATAAAGAATACAAGTACGTGTATGTAATGTATGTACTCTAAAAGTTTTGTAAACAATATATTTTTATTTTGGGCTACACAAAAAGAGAATTTTTAGAGGGAAATAGAGCTAATTTTCTTTTTCACAAACACATTTTATTTTTTTTGTAGCTGGGAATATCATTTTTTCACCGGAAGTTTGGCAAATACATACAAAACATATGTATATATCCAACATATTTATTTAAACTAAATCAAAATTACATGTCTAGGTTTTTATATTTTTGAAATAAAGAATACAACTACGTGTACGTAATGTATGTACTATAAAAGTTTTGTAAACAATATATTTTGCAGTTTGGACTACATGAAGAGAGAAAATTCGAGAAGGAAATTGAGCTATTTTTCTTTTTCACATACATATTTTCGTTTTTGTGTAGCTGGGATACCATTTTTTTCACCGGAAGTTTTGTAGATACATGCAAGACATATCCAACATTTTTTAACTCAGTTTTAATATTTGAGAGTTGTGAACTACTTGGAGAGTTATGGCTATTAAATGAGGGGTGAGTGGGGTTCACCTAATGTGGTATCAATACTCTATTAGAGTGCATGTGGAGTAAGGAGAATGCAGGATTGTAGAGACCTTAGTATTCTTAAAGGATATATAAGGGCGTGTTACGTATCATGCATTGTTTTTCGGCCAACAATGTGGGAAAATGCAATCCACAACTATGAAAATCTCCACTTATCTCGGTACGTCCAAATACTTTACAATCCGTGCACAAATTATTAATGAATTTTTAAATATCAATGCATTATCAATAATTTCTGAGTTCATTGAATTTATATTTTAGATTCATGTACTAACATGAAATTTCTGCACATGAATTAACAAAAAAGATAAAACCACACATAGCCCAGTGCTCCCGATTGTTTTTTTCGGCAGGGACCTGATTGCTTTTTATTTTTTGTAGTTAGGGACCTGATTGTTTTTTCTTTTTGTATGGTTTGGCTCAACTCATACAGCGTACCAAACAACATCTCAACTGAGCTCGGCTCAGCTCATACAATCTACCAAACACAACAAATAAAACACTATTGTATGGGGTTGACATGGCTAGACTCAGCTTGTATGTGCTGAGATAGGCCACCCAGGCTACCAAACACACCCTACAGGAACGAGGAGCGGCCGTCGACATCGGCGTAGCTCCCTCGGCGTAGCCTCCAATGCCATCGGCGTAGGAAAGCCGTCGACGTATCAGCATATGTCTATGCCAGAATTTTTTTTGAATTGTTTAACCGGTAATCGCACTATAGACATATTTATCTTTATTTCTAATCATGCTTAATTTCAGTTTAGATGGCTCACTTCTACTGACACTTCCCGATCGGTCACCCATCCTCAGACTACTCCAGCCCCAGTACGCTTAACTTTTTAGTTCCTTCCCTGTGACCTACCTAGAAAGAACTCATACTTTGTTGACAATAGCATCCTATCAATCCTATTAACACTTGGACCATGATGTCACACCTTTATTTATGAATCCAAACAATTATTTAACAAAAATGAATAAGTACTAATAATCTTGAATTCAAATAACAATAAAATGAATTTTAATTTATTTTTGCCTTTTTCTATTTAATATTGAAGAATTCATATCTACAAATCCGTAAATCGGAATTCGACAAATAATATGTCTAAATCGTTCAGAAAAATGAGAGGAATCCATATATGACATCCATATCATCTTTTTGGAAAGTCATTTTTGACACTTAAAAAGTCATTTTTGACACTTAAAAAAAGGAAAATGACATTTATAAAAATAATTTGGAAACTCTTTTTGGAACCAATATTTACCATGCCAAGACACACCTATGTGTCAAATATGGGGACTTTATCGCAAACTAATGGCCATAACTATTGGGTTGCGTGCATGGAAAACAAAAATTTCGCCACTACTACGCAACAGCCAAGATCTACTATGAAGATACAAGTAACAAGACATGCATATTTGATCTAACTGTAAATCATTACCGACACCGTTGAGGTGGAAGAGATGTCGACGACGACGTTGATGAAGCTTGTGGAAGAACTTCCTCGGCTAAGCCTAGCCGAGAGAATATCGTAGACTCCTCGCGTCCCGCCTTGATCCACCAGAGTGAGCTAGGGTCAACCGTTTCTCAACGGATCACCCCTCTGAGTTTCGCACGCATACATCGGAACTAGTTCAGCAGGGCTTCGCCGTCCATGCTTGAAGCACTCACCGCTGGATACATGAGAAGGAGGGAGAGAGAGATTAGATATTTAGATCTAGATCTAATCGGAGAGGATCCCTCTAATATTTAGAGGTTCCTTCTAATCCAACTAGAAGAGATCTAACTAGTGTATCCCAAATAGAGGGGGTGTGGGGGTTTATATAATAGGCCAAGGGGTAGGGAGGCTTGGGGAGGGGGCAAACCCTCCCCCATGGTGCGCCGGCCCTAGGGGGTTGGAGTTCAACTCCAACTCCCCCTCCATGTCGGTTTTGGGGTTGGAGTCCTTACAAGGACTCCCCCAAACCGCCTCCCCCTATGGGCTTTTGGCCCACTAGGGTTTAGGGAGAGCGGAGCTTCCCCCCCTCCACTCGCCTAGGCCCACCCGCCCCTTGTGGGGGTGCGGCTGCCTAGTGGGCCCCATGGGCCCACTTGGCAGCCCCTCTTGGTGGCTCCAATTTATATAATATTTTTCCTTTTTTAATTATTAATTAAATAAATTAGTATACCACGGTGGGTCTTCGACTGGGGTGAAGTCGTAACAAGGTAGCCGTAGGGGAACCTGTGGCTGGATTGAATCCTTCGCGATGGAAATGCCCTCGCCTACTTGACTAAACTAAGGACCTCAATGGAAGCTTATGTAGATTTTCTACTTTTCCATTTTCCTTCTTGTTTATCCGAAAGCAGTGCTACGAAAAAGGATATGTTTGGACGATAGGAGATCTCCTACTAAATAGCAGCTATAACACAGAGTTGACTGTTGCACCGATCTTACGCTACGCGCCTTAGATTTAGATCGGAAGCCATCTCCGCCCTCCAAAGTAGGGTTTTTTCATCAGCTTCCAGTGAAGACAAAATGAGTCGGGCAGGAAGAGCAAGATCGGGCGGGGAAAACGGGGTTCAAACCCGCGACTTCTGGCGTGACAGACCAGCACTCTAACCAACTGAGCTATTTCCCCCTTTCGTAACTACTGTCGATTCAACAGTCACCTACCGGTTACCTTTGTAACTATACCAAAGTAGCTGTACAACAGAATCGTAATTTTTTCCTCCATCTATATACAACTTTCTTGTCATTTCTTCTTTTTGGTTTCATATAATAAATGATATACATTTGAAACCCAACCTAACGTATAAAGAATGAATATGTATCGGTAATGCTCAGGAAGAAAGAAGGGGTCATCTTGCAGGAGGTGACTCAACCACAAACGCAGAATATTCACTATGAGTACTCACTGCATTCCTGGTAAAAAGGCTGGCTCGCGGAGAACACAATCAAAACTGCGTATGTGCGTATCCATTGGGGCTAGTGAAAGATTACGGTAGGGGAACCCGTTTCACTACTTACTTTGTGTACGAGGAACTCTACACCTGGACCACATGACCCACGAGGAGAAAATCTACATAAGCTTCCGTTGAGGTCCTTAGTTTAGTCAAGTAGGCGAGGGCATTTCCATCGCGAAGGATTCAATCCAGCCACAGGTTCCCCTATGGCTACCTTGTTATGACTTCACCCCAGTCGAAGACCCCACCGTGGTATCGCCAATAAGACCACCAACCTGATACAACGCAAGACACAAGCTTTAATTAATTATTTTGTCTAATTAATTCCTAATTGAATATTTCCTTTTACAGAAAATTCCCAGAATTAATTACTTATCATATAAACATATTTATATGATCCGGGACACCCAGTGTCTGCCGACAAAATTCTTCGGATAAATATTTCCCTCTTATATAAACCCTCGAAATGAATCCGACTAGTGATAGAAACTATTTCTATCACTCCGAGACACCTAGTGTCTGCATAATCCAATCTCTCTGATAAAGATATTATCTACCACGCAGAAACCATTCCGGTGATACTCTTTCGTTATCCAGACCAACAATATACACAACAAACTAGAACTGACTTAAGCGTGTTACCCTACATGTTCGATAATGTGTAGCTATAATTAGATGTTTCCATCTAATCACCGGCCAGGGTCAGGTTCATGGGCAACATGAATAACTGCTACCGTTATGAGAATAACACTCTGTTGAACCTGTTGATTATTAATTCGTCATTCTCATTACTCACGATACTGAACTTACCCGAGATTAAGTATTCCTGATATTGCCGTGAATCAATCCCTGATTCACTATATCTTCGTCTATCTCGTTATCGATAAGTTTCCTTTTCTCGTTCCCGTAATCCGATATCCCACATGATGTAACTTCATCATGCATTGTCTGCAGAATATATTGGATATCATACATACCGAGTGGCCCTGGAAGTATCTCTCTTTTGACAGAGGAGTAATTTCCCATCTTGGAACATTATGATATATGCACCTTTGTAATCACCCAGTAACTGTCGTTATGATCACCCAGTGATGGCCGTGGTGGTTGACAGCACCAAAGTAATTCTTTCAGTATACATAACCATAATAACCTCATGGTCTAAGGACATGTCATATAATAACCTTCTGCGATATTGCACTAAGGACAAAAGACACTTTGGAATCTTCTTAGCATATCAACGATTTGGGTCTACCCGGCCATATTGTTTCCACCAACAATATGCCACTCATTGATGCTGACATAAACAATGTCCCAGACCAGGAAAACGTGGTCTCAAGCAATCAACGAATGAGTCTAAAAGGCAAGACTATGGTATACTTTATTCTGTTCATGTCTACACGTGCGAGTGAGTTTTCCTCTGAATCACATATTCAGGAGTCACTGCAGTTATGGCATAGAATCATGAATCATAATTATGAATCAGATGTTAAACTTTATTGCCTTTTGGGCATACATCCAACAATAACTTGGTCATTTGGCTCGAAACTTATACATGTCTATAGATGATAGACCATTTTGTGAAGGTTTGTTTTTGAAAATCTTGTCAAAAATCAAGTTTATCATTTTCCTTAGCAACTAGTACACATAAAAGGACTCCATGCCAAAGGATTTCATTTTTTGAGTATTTTTTCACTTTCTTTTATTTTTTTGAAAAAAGGTCAAAATGGCCGCCGTGCCTATTCATTGAAAGGGGTCGAATTTTTAAAAACTATTGACGGTTCTGTGATATAATCACTACTTGTGTAGTTTAAAATTATTTTTTCACAATTTTCAGAGCAAACTATCATACACTTGTAGTTCAAATTTCAATTACTTTTGGAAAATCGGCATAAAGTCATTTAAATAGGCGAAATTACGTAGAAATCGAGAAAATTCCTAATACTTGGGGATTATCCATCAAATATGGACTACTCTTTGTGACAATTAGATGGGTGCTCTTTGCAACATATGTTTGATACTTGCTTCATAAAAAAGTCATTTTTGACACTTAAAAAATAGAAAATGATATTTATATAAATAATTTGGAAACACTTTTTGGAACCAATGTTTACCATGCCAAGACACACCTATGTGTCAAATATGGGGACTTTATCACAAACTATGGCACGGTAATGGCCATAACATGGTCATTTGGCTCGAAACTTATACATGTCTATAGATGATGGACCATTTTGTGAAGGTTTTTTTTTTAAAATCTTATCAAAAATCAAGTTTATCATTTTCCCTAGCAACTAGTACACATAAAAGGACTCCATGCCAAAGGATTTCATTTTTTGAGTATTTTTTCACTTTCTTTTATTTTTTTGAAAAAATGGTCAAAATGGCCGCCGTGCCTATTCATTGAAAGAGGTCGCATTTTTCAAAACTATCGACGGTTCTGTGATATAGTCACTACTTTTGTATCTTAAAATTATTTTTGTAAAAATTTCAGAGCAAACTATCGCACACTTGTAGTTCAAATTTCAATTACTTTTGGAAAATCGGCATAAAGTCATTTAAATAGACGAAATTAGGTAGAAATGGAGAAAATTCGTAATACTTGGGGATTATCCATCAATGTACTACTCTTTGTGAAAATAAGATGGTGCCTTTTTGCAACATATTTTTGGTACTTGCTTCATAAAAAAAGTCATTTTTGGAACTTAAAAAATGGAATATGATATTTAAAAAATAATTTGGAAATTGTTTTTGGCAACAATGTTTGCCATACCAAGACACACTTATGTGTAAATATGAACACTTTATCACAAACTTTGGCACGGGGATAGCCATAACTTGGTCATTTGACTCGAAACTTATACATGTCTATAGATGATAGACCTTTTTGTGAATGTTTTTTTTGAAAGGTTTGTCAAAACTCAAGTTTATCATTTTTGCTAGCAACTAGTACACATAAAAGGACTTCATGCCAAAGGATTTCATTTTTTGAGTATTTTTTCACTTTTTTTTTTGAAAAAATGGTCAAAATGGCCGCCGTGCCTATTCATTGAAAGAGGTCGCATTTTTCAAAACTATCGATGGTTCTGTGATATAGTCACTACCTTTGTACCTTAAAATGATTTTTGTAAAATTCTCAGAGCAAACTATCACACACTTATAGTTCAAATTTCAATTACTTTTGGAAAATCGGCATAAAGTCATTTAAATATGCGAAATTAGGTAGAAATGGAGAAAATTCGTAATACTTGGGGATTATCCATCAAATATGTACTACTCTTTGTGAAAATTAGGTGGTGCCTTTTTGCAACATATTTTTGGCACTTGCTTCATTAAAAAAAGTCATTTGTTGTTGGTTCCGTCCTTGCTCATTGATTTTTTTGAAGAATATAGCTTGAACAATGTGTATGATGATGTATATTTCCTTCTCCTCTTCGAAACGAGCTAAAGAACATCAAAATCCGAATTGAAATGCAAAAGTTATGATCAAAACAGTGAGTAGGCATAGATCAAAGAGAGCTATGCCAAGGGCAATGCCGTCGGCATAGCTCAAAATAAAAAAATGGCAACTACGCCGAGTGCTTGTGGTACGCTGACGGCCCGGAGAGGCCTACGCCGAGGGCTTTTTCTACGCCGAGGGTGGCCGTCGGCGTAGCCTGGCTACGCCGAGGGCTAAGTCGAGGGGCCGATCTCGTCGGGTCCTACGCCGACGGCCCTGACAAAAAGCCATCGCCGCAGCATAAGGCCGTCGGCGTAGCGCGCCGTTCCTGTAGTGAGAATGTCCGATCACATGCATCAATCGGTATATCTAGAACATAATATTTTCGCCTTGAATATTTTGGCACACTAGTGGTCATCTTCGTCATTTCCGATCTGCCTGTCTGTAGCTTGCAACGGCTGGTAGCTTGCTATCTGAAACAAGGCAAAATTTTGCCTTTTATGTCGATAAAGAAGCAGCAAACACGGTCCTGGCCAAAGCCAGAAAAGTAAAAAAAAACAAGGTTTACATAACTAGGCGGCAATCTCTGCTAAAGCTTTAGCCCCTGCCAGCATCCAATTCTTGCCCTCGCTCTTGATTTGCTGAAAAAGCACGGTGAACAGCGAGAACTTGTTGTTGAAAACCCTTTCGTTGCGCTCCTTCCAAATCTCCCACGTGATTAGGGTTATCGTCGTCTTGAGGCCCTTTGCGGGAAGGGGAGACCGTGGCCGCCATATCCATCCAGTAATCGATCACCTTGAGCTTGGCCGTGCGCTGGTAGCTTGCTATCTCTCGAGTCTCGATCTAGCAAAGCCAGTGAGATCGGTCGAGAGATCTTAATCTACGTGTCAAGTCAAGAACCCAGATGGATCTCTAGTCTTTCTATATGCATGTCACTAGTGGAAACAGGACTTTTAGTCCCGGGTGGTAAGGGCATCTCCAGCCGTCCCCCCCCCCAGTGCCCCCCCAGGGCCGATTTTAGCGCCGTTTTGGCCTGGGAGCGCCGTTTTTCGCCCAGTCGGCCCCCCCAGGAGCCCAAATAGCGCCGGATCGGCGGAAATTAGCGCCGGCGCTCCCAGGCCAAACCCAGCCCACCGGGTTCGGCCTGGGGGGGTAAAAGCGCGCGTAGGCCAGCGCTGTCGGCGTGATAGCACATATCCCACCCCAGCGCCGCGTTCTTTTCCCCATCCCTCGCGTCGCCGCGATGTCGCCACCGGCACCACCCCTCCAACCACCGCCGCATACAACTAGCTAGGAAGCCACCTTCTCGCCCAATCCTCCGCCGCCGGCCGCCCCTCCTCCCTCCGCCGTCATCTCGCCGCAAAGAAGACTCTCGGGAAGGCTCGCCCCCACCTTGCCTACTAGGTGTTCGGCGATTTGTCCGCCCAGCCATGGACTCCGACGACGAGGATCTGCTCGACGAGGAAGCCTAGGCCGACATCGACGATGAAGAGCACCTGCTCGTCCTCGCCTGCCTTGCCGGCCTGCTCGACAAGGCGAAGCCGCGGCGTGGTGGCTCAAAGCCCGGTCGCCGCAAGAGCAAGCCGAGGCAGCGCTACGAAGGCTACTGCATCCTCTACTCCGACTACTTCGCCGAGCACCCCCACGCAGGACGAGGCTATGTTCCGGATTTGTATGTTGAACTATTTGTGTGTGGATTTGTATGTTGAACTATTTGTGTGTTGATTTGTATGCCGAAAGTTTGGCCGAAACTTGGCCGAAAGTTCATGTGTGTGTTGATTTGTATGTTGAAAATTTGGCCGAAAATTGGCCGGCTGGGGGCGGCCTGGGTTCGGCCTGGGTTTGGCGACTGGGAAAACGCCGAAACCAGGACGTCAAATTGCGCCGGCGTTCCCCCAGGCCGTCAAAAAAGGCGCCGTTTTTCGGCCTGGGGGGGCGAACGGCTGGAGATGCCCTAAGGACCTCTAGTCCCAGCTGCCCACCCGGGACGCCGGAATCGGGACTAGAGGGCCCCCCCCCCCCTCTAGTCCCGGGTGGGTTACGACCCGGTACTAAAGGTGCTTCACGTGGCAGTCGTCGAGCTGCTGGGCCGGAGGACTAAAGGTCTACACCTTTAGTCCCGGTTCGTGTTACCAACCCGGACTAAAGGTATTCTGAAGATATATATATTATTATTTTTATAGTCTCGAGTTATTTTAATTCTATTCCGAAACTTTCCACTTAGTCACTCATTTAATCTCGAATTATACACTTAATCTTAGGTCAAAGTAATTACTCTGGTCAAACTTACCATTGGGTCACCCATCCTCAGACTGCTCTAGTCTCAGCACGCTTAACTTTTGAGTTCCTTTCAAATTAGCTTCCAAATGAGAAATTAGAACTTACTTGATGTAGCCCGAGTCACGTCCATCACCATGTCAAGCACTCCAACATATCACAAGGCGACATTGAGATTAAAGGTGAACTCCTTCCTCTATGAGAACCCATTCCGTACCCCTTTGGATGGTATACTACTTGAGCATCTACCCCTTTGCTATGCTAGGTATCACTTGACAAGTATGGACATTCGGGGAGATGCCAAGGAAGCTCAAGACTCAAGATCATCCAAGGCGTACGCATGGAAGAGGAGGAGAAAGCGTCAAGACGAAGAAGGAGAAGACGGAGCAAGCAGCTCGGCCGGCCCTCCGGCCGGCCCAGGCCGGACCCTAGGCCGGGCGGCCACCCGAGGCAGCGGCCTCCCAGCCGGCCTAGGCCGGGACCAGGGCCGGGTCACCTACCGATGCTGCCGGCTTTCCAGCCGGCCCGGGCCGGGCCCAGGGCCGGACCACCTACCGACGCCGCCGGCCTTCCAGCCGGCCCCAGGGTCGGACCAGCTCCAGCACCCGTCTGCGCCAACCGGCCCAGGCCGGTCTCCCCGACTGCGCGTGTCCGTACCCGTTTTGTACCCATACTATAAATAGACCCCTACCCCTCCAGATCTGGATAGACTATGTTTTGAGATTATAGTAGATCTAGGCTCCCACCTCAAGACTGTCTCCTTCCTCCCCTTGTGGGGTTGGTTCCTCCCCTTGTGGAGAAGATCCCCTTGTGGATTCAAGACCTCTACTTGTAGTTTGACTACTTGCCAATCTTTCATCCTCGGGTGTGTCGGGGGAGTATCCCCGGGTAGGGTCAAGGCTTGGCATAAGGTGGTGTTCGAAGTTGTGCCGAGGTACGGAAAGGGCCGACCTGTTTGGGCCTGGGAAGTTCCGAGCTTCATCTTGACCTGGAGATACAGGCCGACCTATTTTGGCCCAGAGGGGTCCGAGGTATACTGTTGGCCAGGGCCGAGGTTCACTGTCCGAGCTATGTTCTGCCGACCTAACTACCTCAGTGCGGTGGTTTGTGTTGTGGTGCAGGAGAAGCTGTGGGAGGAAGTAAGATCCGACCTGGTAAAGGATTAAGCGCAAGACCCGAGGTACGGAGCCCGTCACATCCGTGCCGAGCTAACCGAGGTGGTGGGCTGTAGGTCGGGCAGGAGTCAATGCTCCTGTCACTTCCAGCCGGGTACAGAGCGCCTGACACGGGAGCGTCTGTCAAGGAGCATGGCAGAGGCGTGCTCCGGGTTCGGCGGGCCTGCACGTCTCTGATCGCTGCTACGCGAGGTCTGGGAAAAGGCTACGAGGTAGCTCTGCCAGGCCACGTCCTGTCTCGGTCAGAGGGGACATGCTAGTTCTGCCGTTAGGCTACAGGAGATGGGCAAGCCACGTCTTGTCCCGACCGAGGTACGGTGGTGACCGTTGCAGAGGCATGGCAACAGTGTTCTGCGAGGGGCACAATGGTAACCCGGCTGGCCTATATAGTGGGCTTCACCCCCTCCTGCTAGAGAGGAGACACGGACGGACGATCAGAGAAGAGAAAGAGAGAGAGAGGAAGGAACCTCGGAAACCCCGGAAACACCTCGGATCTAGCTCGGAGTGCCTTCTTCCTCCGTTAGCTCCATCTTTTACCTCAAGTTCTCACCATTGTATCATCATACAGCTCGAGGAGCAGCTTGTACTTGTCACTTGAGCTATACACTGGCTAGGATAGTGCTGCAGTAGGGGTGTTACCTCCACAAGAGGGCCCCGAAGCAGGGTACATCGTGGTGTGCTTTGTGTTCTTGCTTTCTTGGTTCTTCGTTCGTGTTCTTGCGTGTTCTTGCGTGTGCACTTCTTGAGTGCATAAACCCTCCCCGGATTCCCCCAACGACCATTCGGCCCCATCTTAGCCATACCTATGGCATCTGCCGTGATCCCACCACGACAGTTGGCGCCCACCGTGGGGCAGATTGAGGCGTTGGAGGGAGTTTTCATCCGGACGGGCTCAGGCGAGCGTGTTCTTTCCGGGCTTGTCGCCAAGATCGGAGAGTTCACCTTCATCAGCGACAACGCGGGGTGTTTCGCCGGCAAGCCCTTCCCCGAGACGGCTTCACCATGATGCTCGGCAGCTTCGTCACGTACGTTGCTGTCGAGGTTGTTCGCGGGTACCCGGAGCAGGTGCTCGTGGACGACGAAACTCCTCTCCTCGCGGCTTTAGGTCGGCGTATCACTCGCCCCGAGAGCTGCGTAGAGGTGATGATGACAGGTCCGGTTGACGCCGCTGGCAAAGTAGATGCCAGCCAGTCCAAGGCAGCCGAGGTTGCTAAGGTGAGATCTGCAAAGCCCAGGCTAGAGAAGGACTTGCCTGGCACCCCAGAGCTGCGGGGCCGAGGTGCGACCCTGGTAGAGATAGTGGATACACTGGCAGACCCAGTAAATCCAGGAGTGGATAGTAGTGACTGTGGCCGACCTAGAGGCAAAGCGTGTCCTGTTGCAGAAGGAGGCTGTAGCAATGATAACAGCTAGAGATGAGTTCAATAGAGATCTGCGAGTACAATGCAGCGAATGGCTTCACCCCGGTAGCGGTTGATACACATAGGGGAGCCGAGGTGCGGCAGAGAGGCAAGGGGCTCAATGATGAGATAAACAGGGAGGCTCGACCTACCACCTCGGCTAGGAGTGGGAGTCGCGTGTCAACTGGAAGGCCGGTGTATAGTTCCCCTGCTAAGAACCTCAGAGCTGCCGAGGCAGGCAGGGCCGAGCTATCCGGATTATCTGGAGATGCATGGCGTGCGCAGCAGAAGCGAGTCAATGAGTTAGTATATGTGGCTAACCAGCAGAATGAGGCTCTCCGCAGAGCATATGCCGGGGCTGGTGATTCAGAGATGGTTTATTCAGCTAGGCCAGTCAGTCAGGTGTCCAAGGGGCAAGCCTCGTCTCCACTCGTCGGAGGAGCCGATCGAGCCCGGAGTGTCACCTCGGGTCAGAACCAGCAGCTGCAGATGTATGATCCAGTCCTAGCAGCAAAGCAGAAGGTGGGCCAGGGCAATGCTAGCCGAGCTAAGGGAAACCCCGGCCCAGGCAATGCGAGCCGAGCTAAGGGTAACTCCGGTCAGGGAAATCAGAACGGCGGTCAAGCAGCATCGGCTGGCCGAGGTAAACCACCTCCGCCCCCGAGGTATCAGCAACAACCTCGGCAGCAGGGGCAATATCAGCGAGAGCCGGAGTATGTTCAGCAACCTCAGAACGTCGGTCAAGGCGATGACCGATATGATGATGGAGACTCGGCCATGGCACGAGCTGGATACCACAGAGTGGATGGGGCGTTGGGACCTCGGATAGGAGGTCGGATGTTAGCTCCAGGCGATGTCCGTAACAAGCTGGATAGAATCTACTTGTCTGAGCAACTGGAGGAGGAAGGCCCTCCTGGTCCGGCGTGTTTTGGACCTCGGATCATGAAGGAGCCACCACCACCAGTATCTCAGTTCCAGTTAGGTCGGAACACCAAGCCATACAATGGGAGCACCAAGCCACAAGATTGGCTGACAGATTATGTATCCTCGGTGCACATTGCGGGGGGCAATCGCCGATGGGCGGTCCGGTATCTCCCGCACATGTTGGAAGGTCCAGCTCGGATCTGGCTGAATAATTTGCCGGAGTATAGTATCAACTCCTGGATAGACTTGGAGCTGGCGTTTAACAGCAACTTTGCTAGTACATACAAGAGGCCAAACCGACCTCAGCTCCTGGCGGCATGTAAGCAAGATGATCATGAAACTGACCGAGAATTCTTAACTCGGTGGAGCAATGTTCGGAATTCCTGTGAAGGAGTGGTAGAGGCACAGGCCATTTCCTGGTTTGCAGATGGTTGTCGACATGGCAGCATGCTGTGGCAGAGGCTCCAGAGAGATATGCCGAGATCCCTAGCAGAAACAATCCGGGTTGCAGATTCTTATGCCTGGGTGATCCGATGCAGCCAGCAGCAGAGGCAGGAGCACGTAACAGAAGGAGGGAGCCAATAAACAACCGGCTCGGACCAAGGTGTAATGACCGTCAGGAGTTCGGACAGAAGAGGAGGGAGCCGGACTATCCATACCTCCAACCAAGTTGCAGCGGTGAACCCGGATCAGCCCGGAGCTGGAGGTGTCCAGAGGCCAAAAATCAATGGTCCGGCATTTAGTCCGAACCGGAGCCACCCATGACCTATGAATCAATGATAGATGGTCCGTGCTGTTACCATACGACTGACCCGCGCAAGCCAGCCAACCATTCAACCCGGCAGTGCAGCTGGAACCGCAGAATCAGAGAAGAGGGGCAAGGGCCGGAGGAATCAGAACAGGACCACCACCTCAGAGATTTCAGCCGAGGTCCCACCCTAATCTGTCCGGAGCAAATGTTACCCCGATAACCACTGCACCTCTTCCGAGGCCTGCAGCAGCAAGACCCGTGAATGTTGTGAATGTCCGAGGTAATAACAACAACAATGGTGCCGGACCAAGTCAGCAGTATGAATACCCCGGAAATGACTATAGAGAGGTTCATGCGAGCTATGTGGTCTTTGTGACCGAGCCAACTGACAAGAAGAGCGTGCAGAGGCGTGCCATGGAGGTGAATGCAGTAATGCCGGTGGTGCCGACCTATATGAACTGGTCTGAGCAGGAGATCACTTGGAGCAGAAAGGACACACCTCGGATCATGCCGAGCCCTGGAAAGTATGCCCTGGTGGTAGATCCAACGTTGTGTGGGCCTACCAACAATGTGAGGTTCACCCGAGTTCTGGTGGACAATGGCAGTGCCATCAACATCATGTACCGAGACACAATGGTGAAATTGGGCATCTCGCCTAATCAGTTGATGCCAAGCAGTTGTACTTTTCATGGGATTGTGCCCGGCGTTTCCTGTGCACCCATGGGCAAGATATGGGTGGATGTAGCATTTGGAACCAAGGAAAATTGCCGAGTTGAGAGTATCGAGTTCGAGGTGGTGGACTTGGAGAGTGCATACCATGCACTGCTTGGAAGGCCGGCTTTGGCCAAGTTCATGATTTCCACCCATGTTGCATACCTGAAGATGAAAATGCCAGGGCCTAATGGATCATATCCATCTCGGGTGACTACAAGCGAGCCATTCAGTGTGCCTCGGCGGGTCTAATCTGGCCGAGTCTTTGGTGATCGCAGCTGAGAAGAAGAAGCTGCATCAAGTGGTGGCAATGGCGCAGTCAACACAGCTCGGCCTGTCCGGACTGATGAGCCCGGACTC
This sequence comes from Poa pratensis, assembly GCA_947311845.1. Taxonomy (NCBI): domain Eukaryota; kingdom Viridiplantae; phylum Streptophyta; class Magnoliopsida; order Poales; family Poaceae; genus Poa; species Poa pratensis. Next base: position 21,882,338 of record CAMZMU010000088.1, read on the forward strand.
AACTGCGGCGTTCGAGGTACCCAAGGAGACCAAGAAGATCCCCATTGACCCGGAGCACCCAGAGCATGTGGCCATCATTGGGACCGGGCTAGGCGAGAAATAGGAAGGCGAGCTCTGTCACTTCCTCCGTGAGAATCGGGATATCTTTGCATGGTCGGCTAAGGACCTGCCAGGTGTTCCGAGGGAGTTGGCAGAGCACTCTTTATTTGTTAGGCCAGAGGTGAAACCGGTGAGGCAACCGACCCGTCGTCTCTCAGACGACCGGAGACAAGTGGTGCTGGACGAGCTGGCTAAGTTGCTTGCAGCCGGGTTCATAATGGAGGTACTGCATCCGGACTGGATATCCAATCCGGTCTGGTGGAAAAGAAGAAAGACGAGCCAGCCGTGGTCAAGGTGTGGCGCATGTGCATTGACTTCACTAACCTCAACAAGGCGTGCCCAAAAGATCCGTTTCCATTACCTCGGATTGATCAAGTGATCGATTCCACTGCTGGTTGTGAACTGTTATCTTTTATCGATGCGTACTCTGGTTTTCACCAGATACCACTGAACCCAAAGGATCAAATAAAGACTGCTTTTATTACCCCGTATGGGGCGTATTGCTATCGTGTCATGTGTTTTGGTCTGAGAAATGCCGGGGCAACTTATCAGAGGTGTATGCAGAAATGCCTGCACTCTCAGATGGGCAAAAATGTGCAAGTGTATGTCGATGATATTGTCATCAAAACTAAGGAAAAATACTCTCCTCGAGGATCTCGAGGAGACATTTGTGAATTTGAGAAAGTATCGGTTGAAGCTTAACCCGGACAAGTGCACCTTTGGTGTCCCGGCTGGAAAGTTGCTCGGATTCCTGGTGTCTAGCCGAGGTATCGAGGTTAACCCGGCCAAATCCGAGCTATTGAGAGCATGAAGTTACCGAAGTGTTTGAAAGATGTGCAGAAGTTCACAGGGTGCCTAGCCTCGTTGAGCCGATTTGTAGCTCGGCTAGGAGAAAAAGCCTTGCCTTTGTACCAGCTCATGAAGAAAAGTACCGGGTTTACATGGACCCCGCAGGCCGACGTGGCGTTGGTGAGCTGAAAAAGATGTTGTCCACTGCCCCGGTGTTGGGTCACCATTGCACAATGAGCCGATGTTACTTTACATTGCGGCCACAAACCGAGTTGTAAGTGTGGCAGTGGTGGTGGAGCGCGAAGAAGGTGGCAGGTCGGTGCAGAGACCGGTGTATTACTTGAGCGAGGTGATCTCTACCTCGAAGCAGAACTATCCTCACTACCAGAAGATGACGTATGGTGTTTACCTGGCGGTCAAGAAGTTGAAGCATTATTTCCAGGAGCATCCCATGACGGTGGTGTGCGAAGCTCCAATCTCGGAGATCATCGGGTGCAAAGATGCAACTGGCCGAGTTGCCAAATGGGCGATTGAGGTGTCTCCATATGCACATTATGAGAGAAGAGACGCAATTAAATCCCAGGCGTTGCCGGACTTCTTTTGTGATTGGGCCGAGATGCAGTATGAGCCACCCAGGCCGGACTATAATTATTGGAAAATGCATTTTGATGGGTCCAAAACAAAGATCGGGCTGGGGGCTGGAATAGTCCTCACCTCGCCAAAGCAAGATCAGCTGAAGTACGTGCTGCAGATTCATTTCTCAGCATCAAACAATGTGGCGGAGTATGAGGCCTTAATCCATGGCCTCAAGGTGGCAAAGGAGATCGGTATCCGGCGTGTAGAGTGCTTCGGCGATTCCGACCTGGTGGTGCAACAATCTTCTGGAACTTGGGATGCTCTGGATGCCAACATGGCGTTATATCGGTTCCATGTGCAAAAGATATCCGGGTTCTTTGAAGGGTGTGAGTACAGGCATATACCTCGGGCAGAAAATGATGCTGCCGACGTGTTGTCAAAGCTCGGTTCATCGAAAGAGGCAGTACCACCAGGGGTAGCCCTGAATCACTTGAGAACTCCTTCAATCAAACCTTCTCCTGAATCCGAATCTATTTTCATCCCGGCGGAGCAAGAGCCCGGACCTGTTCCAATGGAGGTAGACGTCGGATGCGTTTGGTCGGACCGGGGACTGCGTGGCAGAGCTCGGGGACTGCACACAAACCTCGGGGACTGCTCACCAGACTCCACCCCCCATCCAACTCGGGGACTGGTCGCAGGATGGTGGAGGAAATAATGGAGGAGATTATGGTGGCCGAGCCAATGGAGGTGGATGAGGAACTTTTTCCTTTGCACCCGGTGCCGGAGTGGGCGGAGCAAATTATGAAGTTCATAACGGAGGGAAGCACGCCAAGTGACACAACCGAGGCTAGGAGGATTCAAAGGAGGGCCAAGGCGTACACCATCATCAACAAGGAGCTCTATAAAAGAAGCGTAACCGAGGTGTTGCAACGGTGTGTTGAGCCAGCTGAAGGCAAGGAGATGCTTTTGGAGATCCACCAAGGAGATGTGGTCATCATTGCAGCACAAGAGCTCTGGTGGCCAAGGTGTTTAGGCATGGGTTCTATTGGCCCACTGCTCTTGCTGATGCAGAGGCCATAGTCCGGAGATGTGAAGGATGCCAAAGTTTGCCAAGCAAACGCATATGCCAGCTTCGGCGCTCAAAACAATTCCTATCACTTGGCCGTTTGCGGTATGGTGTTTGGATATGGTGGGAGAGTTCAAACCAGCCCGAGGTAACATGACACACATATTGGTGATGGTGGACAATTCACCAAGTGGATCGAGGTGAAACCAATCCGGAAGTTGGATGGTCATTCAGCAGTGACTTTCTTGAAGGAGATTATTCTGCGATATGGCTACCCCCATAGCATTATCTCGGACAACGGCACTAACTTTGCTGTTGGAGAGTTCGCTCGGTTTTGCATGAACAAGGGAATCCGGCTGGACATAGCCTCGGTGGCACACCCGGAGTCTAATGGACAGGTGGAAAGATCAAATGCTCTAGTGTTGGCCGGCATCAAGGCTCGGCTCATTGAACCACTGCTGAAAACGCCGGGGTGTTGGATAGATGAGATACCAGCAGTACTGTGGGGTCTAAGGACCACGCCAAATCGATCGACTGGCTATACGCCATTTTTTATGGTCTATGGGGCAGAAGCTATGCTACCCACTGACATCGAATATGATGCGCCCAGAGTGGCAATGTACACTGAAGCCGAGGCAAAAGAGGCTCGGGAGGATGCAGTAGATCTGCTTGAGGAAGCGAGAGAATTGGCCTCATCTCGGTCAGCAATTTACCAGCAAGGTCTCCGACGTTATCATAGCCGGAGTATCAACCCTCGTGTGTTTCACGAGGGAGATTTGGTGCTGAGGTTGGTGCAGCGCAAGAAAGGCCGGCACAAGTTGTCACCTCCATGGGAGGGACCGTTCGTTGTGAGCCGAGCTCTGCTCAATGATTCCTACTATCTTATAGATGCGCAGGAACCAAGGGAAGATGGGCTGGACAACCCCGGTCAGAGGTCAGGCGACCATGGAACGTAGCTCTACTCCGACCTTTCTACTCATGAAAGGCGCAATGTATGTACCTCGGTTAATCCTTAATAAAAATGTCGGCACTCCGAGGTTAAAGCTCGGGGACTGCCTCGCTCTTGTGCTTATGTTTTATCTCTGTTTGTCAGTTTGTTCATATGCCGAACTATTTTGAACCTCGTCTCAAACTTCAAGTAATGTGTGCTATGAAACTAATCTTGTGACTCGACTGGCATCTGCCTAAAAGGTAGTCAAGAGCAAAGAGGAAAAAACGTGGGAGACATGAAAATGAACTCGGGGACTCGGTCCAAAATTATAGTTCGGCATGTGTCGTTTACTAACCCCTGTCTTTACCTTTCGTTTATGTCGGATGACTTTGAAACATACCTCGGAATTTACCAAGTACTGTATGCTATGAACAACAATCTTGTGACTCGACTGGCATCTGCCTAAAAGGTAGTCAAGAGCAAAGAATGCCAAACATAGTAAACACGAAAGTAAACTCGAGCAATCATTCAAAAGGATTCGACGTAAAGCTTAGAAAAGCATGGTTCGGATAAGCATGATAGTAACAGAGGTAGCAAAAGGAACTACTTAAGTTTGATTACATCTGCGTCCCGGCATACCGGGGATTTAATGAAGTTTTTTGGCCAAGCATAAGTTCAGGTCGAGGCATCAGGAATTACGTCGGCAGCAGCCGATGCAGCAGGGATTTCGTCGGAGCCGAGGTAGCCTGGGAGGTGCTGGCAACGTCGGCAGTAACCTCGGCACCAGTTGTGGAGAAGCCTCGGTTTCTGCTTCGCGGGTGTCACCATCGTCACCTTGCTCGGCTTCGACGTCGGATTCTGTTTCGTATTCATCCTCTTCTGGCTCGTCATCTTCGGCGTCGGAGTAGGTGTCTCCCTCGCTCAAGTTCTTGGTGTTGGCATATCCAGCGAAGAAGGCAGCCATCTTTTCGCGCCGCTGGATGAGAATTGGGTCCGTGGACCAGGGCGAGCCTCGGCGAAGAGTGTCCATCTTTTCGAGGTCGAGCTTCTCGCACCAAGTCATGATGAATTTGAGAGCGGCATCAGCTCCAGCGCGAGCCGAAGATGAGCGCCACTCTCGAAGTCTTTGTTCGGCTTCACGAAGCTTGGCGGCGAGCTCAGGCGTAGTATTGGGAGCATCGGCAAGAGGCCACAAGGCTCGGAAAGCAGACACACCTGCATCGAGGAGTTCGGACCCAATGGTTTTCAAGGGATGGATCCGAGCTTTGATGGCCACGATGTGGTCCTCAATGGTCCAGCGGGGTTCGTCTCGTTACGCCTCTTCCTGTGCTGATCAGTGATATTGCGAGCCGAAATTTGGGTGTAGGTGAAGTGCTCTGCAGAAGGATAGCCTGTTAATAATGAAAGAAACAGTTCGGCAAAGAGTACTGTTGAGGACAAAGCAAGGATAAGGGGGGCAAGAAGCTTACCGTCCATTTCTTGTTGATGCGTTCCAGCGTCGGGAGGAGCTGGTTAACCGAAGCTTGAAGGGCTTCATAAGCCTCGGTGGCCGAGGTGGCGCGGGCCTCGGCTAACTGGAGCGCATTCTCATGTTCCTTGGCGGCATCCTCCCGAAGTTTCTTCTCTGTTTCAACAACACTGGCCTTTTCCGCCTGCAGCTGCTCTTTTCCGACGTCCGCAGCTCAGTGATGCGCTTCAGTTCCTTTACCAGACGAGCTACTTCGGCTTTCTCTGTTGGAGCTTTTCGTCCAAAGAGTTCTTTTCTGCAAGGACGGCCTTGTGCTCGTCGTGGAGTTTCTTGTGGTCAAACAAGAGGGTGTGAAGATGTCCGTGCGGACGTTCATAGTATTCTGCAAGGAAGAAAAACATAGCTCGGTTAGAAAGGCTATACCTCGACAAGAGTCTCGGGGACTCGGAGTCAAATCATTGGGAAAATGTTGCCGGGGTATGCCTCGACAGGAGTCTCGGGGACTCGTACCCGAGGTGCATGATAAAGTAAGGTAAAATGGTTTGGATACGTCGGATGAAAATTGAAAGTTGAGATTCAAGCCAAACAATTTTAACTCCGGCGGAGCGTCAATAGTTTACCTCGAATCTCGGGGACTGGGAATGGTGGATATTAGATGAGATACTGCATGAAAGTAAAGAGAATAGGACTTACGTCGATGTTTTGAGCAGCACGCAGGGCAGCGACTTGTAGGTCGTACGCTTCGGCCGCAGGCGCTGTTTCCCGCAGGGTGCTCAGCCACCGGAGCAGCTAGGGAGGCCGAGGAGACCTCGTCTGCAGAATTCCAGTCTGCATTGTAGTGTTCCAAGGAGCCGAGGCTCTGGTCACTGTCAGTGCGCAGAGGAGGATATCCCCACGGTCCGCCCTGCTCGATGCCCCTAACCGAGGCCTCCAAGGCAAGCAGCCTCGGAGCTTGAAGCAGGCCGGTTATCCAGTATAAGAGAGTCCTCCGAGCATATTCGTCGGCCGGAGGAGCAGTCTCATCAACGGGTGCGGCGAATGGAGGAATTCGGCGTGTCACCGGGGAGGAGACCTCGGTTGCATCCTTGAAGGAGAAGAGATAGTCAGGGTGCCAGACCCAGATGTTGGTTTGGGGGTGACCTTAGACTTCACCGTCTCTTTCTCTTTCTCCTTGCCTTTCTCCAACGGCAAGGTAGTCTGGCGAACTGGTTTTTGGGGGCTGCTTGGGCTGCTGCTTGGGCTGTTGCTTCTGCTGAAGCTTCTGCTGTTGCTGTTGTTGGTTGCGGGCAGTCTGGCTGCGGGGGGAGAGTCGAGGCTCCGGCAAGGCGGTAGCCGGAGCTGGCGCGATTGGTCCCCGCATCCGTTTGAGGACGCGGAGAACTCTGCCTCGGGTGGGGCAGATTTCTCCAAGGCCGGGCCAGACCTCGGTGGAGGAGATACGGGGCGAGAGTTCGTCGGGGTGGTCGTGGCTTCAGAGGCACCAACGGGTGCAGTCATGGAGGATACCTCCTGATCCACGTCTATGGGTCACTGCAACGAAGGGAAGATGGTAAGTGTTATACCGAGGTGATGTTTAAGCAACAAACATGGTTAGGCAAAGCATTACCCATCCGAAGTAGGAAACTCTTGCCCCCTCGGGCATGAGGAGGATTTCCGGACTTCTTCAGCCGACGTCTCTTGACCGGAGCCGCAGTGGGTCCGGAGGCTCCAGTGGCGGATGGTTCGGCGGCCGAAGTTGCGGCACCAGCGCGTTTCCGGCTGGTTGCTGGAGTAAAGTTCGGAAGGTGAGGAAGGCAGGAGATAGGTACCGCGTTTATTGGTTCCATGACGAGAAATCCCTCCTCGTCATCCGAAATCTCTTGAACTGAAGCTTGTGCTTGAGGCTTACCCGCGGTGGTGACGCGGGCCGAGGCAATGGGCATGTAATCCTCGTTGTCAGGGTCCTCGTTGGATGGTGGGTCCTCGACAGGAGATCCTTGCCGAAGTGGTCCGCAGGATGGACTCCATCCTCGGCGGTCTGGCGGGAGAACAGCTATATGGCAGACATATGAAAAGGAGTTAGGAAGAAAATGGTCAAGATGAACGTCGGTAGCAAGACCTCGGTGGTAAAGGAGTACCGAAGAAAACGTCGGAACAGCGTACCTGTTTTGGTGGCTTGGTCCTGTAGTGGGGTTCCCTTCCCCATGTCCAAGCGTCAGAGATCTTGGACTTGGTGATAGCTCGGACTCGCCGAGCTAGCGGCGTTGTCCAGTGCAATGCGTATGGCGGGTTGGATCATAAAGACCGCTCATGTGGCAGATCTTGTGAGTCCTCGCCTGGAGAGGGGAGACCCTGCGCTTCACGAATGTGCAGGCCAGATCGTCAGCCGTCAGGACTTTCCCGTCGTTCGCAGGGTCCTCCGGGTCCTGCCATTTCGCAACATACCCATGGATGGACTTGATTTCGCTGGTGAGAGGGGGAGTGTAGTCCCAGTTGAGCGGTTCTGTAGGAGGGCTGAGGTTAAACCGGCAGATTGAGGAAGTCCTCTTCGCCGGAGTTCTTCACGTAAAACCACGTCCGGAGCCACTTGCGAACGGTGTCCGGAGTAGCGATACGTGGGAAGATGGAGTTTCGGCGAGGAGCTACGATGGCTGCTCCGCAGGCGGTTAGTAGCTTGGGCAGATCCTTGTTTTTCGGATCCGGGATCACTTGCCGCTTAAGTTGGAAGTAGCGAGAAAAGAGGTCTACCGTGGCTTTGAGGCCGAGGTATCCCTCAGAGAAGGAAACGATGCAGGAGAGAGTGGTGATGGCGTTGGCGGGGAGGTGATGAACCTGGAGTCGAACTTGTCGAGGAAGCTCCGGAAGAAATCACTAACGGGCAGTCCGAAGCCGCGCTGGAAGTGCGCGACGAAGACCACCCGTTCCCCTTCCTTGACTTGAGGCTCGAGTTCGCCCTCTGGCAGGCGACACTCTACCCCGGCGGGAATCCGCCGAGTCGCCCTGAGCCACTGGATTTCGTCCGGAGTTACATCCGAACCTTCCCAGCCGGCTCGTTCTCCGACCTCCAGTTCGAGGTCTGGAACCTCGGTTTGTTCCGAAGTCTCAGGAGGAGACATCTCGGCAGAATCAATCTGCAGAAGAATGCACAGAAGTTTAGCAAAGAAAAGAAATCTGGAATCTAAGGCTATATCTGGCTAACTCAGGAGGAGTTGGACGGCTATCTTGTATATAGAGGCATATCTATGCTAGGCGAGCATCATCCGAGGTATGAAACTCTACTACCCAAAAAAGTATGCAAGTAAGATCTACCGGAGGAGGTAAATAGAGTTTTATTCAAGAACATATGAAGAACCAAAGCGCAAAGAGGAAGAAACCTAGGGCAATGCCTAGGGTATCAAGAAAGGGAGTACATACCGTGAAAACGAGGTGCTGAAGGGCGGCGCCGGTGACGCGGTCGCAGCGGCGACGAAGGAGCTGCTCGTCGCGCGGCGGGGGAACGCGTTTCTTCTCAACCGGAAGCGGCGGCACTGGTGGCGATGGAGGCGAGAGGGCGAGTGAAGGAGGAAGAAGATGGCGAAGTTGCCCGTGGGGCCCTACTTATAGCCGCGTGCGGTAACTGCCCGCATTAACTGCGCCACTACCGCGCGGTTATCGGGAGGCGCGGGATCGTGTGCGAGTGGGCGCACGGTTACGCGGTCTGTGGCCGCACGATCGGCCACATCGTGGGCCGCAGAGTGGCAACCGCCCACCCCGGATTTCCTGCGCTGGTCAGCACAAGAATCGAGGGGTCGTGGGCGGTCAAGTACTTGAGTGCGCAGGTGCGCTGTTCGGTGGGTCCGGCTGACGAGGGCGGCGTGTGGTCAGAATCTGCTTGGCAGAGGTCCGGATTCCGAAGCCCGGGCAGAGATTCTTCGCCACGTACCTCGGAAAATCTTGAGGCAAGTTGGTGCTGAGTCAGATAGCTCGGAGAGTTCAGTTCGCATATCTACCTCGGATTGGATGGTGGTGTATGGGAGGTACCTCGGCTGACTATGTTGGAGGTCGGTTTAGGAGGTGGTGTAATGCTTGTTTTGAACCTGCTACGGCCCTCCTTCCGAGGTCGTAGGACCGCACCAGCTTCGGGGACTAATGTCGGGGGAGTATCCCCGGGTAGGGTCAAGGCTTGGCATAAGGTGGTGTTCGAAGTTGTGCCGAGGTACGGAAAGGGCCGACCTGTTTGGGCCTGGGAAGGTCCGAGCTTCATCTTGACCTGGAGATACAGGCCGACCTATTTTGGCCCAGGGGTCCGAGGTATACTGTTGGCCAGGGCCGAGGTTCACTGTCCGAGCTATGTTGCCGACCTAACTACCTCAGTGCGGTGGTTTGTGTTGTGGGTGCAGGAGAAGCTGTGGGAAGGAAGTAAGATCCGACCTAGTAAAGATATTAAGCGCAAGACCCGAGGTACGGAGCCGTCACATCCGTGCCGAGCTAACCGAGGTGGTGGGCTGTAGGTCGGGCAGGAGTCAATGCTCCTGTCACTTCCAGCCGGGTAAGAGCGCCTGACACGGGAGCGTCTGTCAAGGAGCATGGCAGAGGCGTGCTCCGGGTTCGGCGGGCCTGCACGTCTCGACCGCTGCACGCGAGGTCTGGGAAAAGGCTACGAGGTAGCTCTGCCAGGCCACGTCCTGTCTCGGTCAGAGGGGACATGCTAGTTCTGCCGTTAGGCTACAGGAGATGGGCAAGCCACGTCTTGTCCCCGACCGAGGTACGGTGGTACGGTGGTGACCGTTGCAGAGGCATGGCAACAGTGTTCTGCGAGGGGCACAATGGTAACCCGGCTGGCCTATATAGTGGGCTTCACCCCCCTCCTGCTAGAGGAGAGAGGACGGACGGATCGATCAGAGAAGAGAAGAGAGAGAGAGAGGAAGGAACTCGGAAACCCCGGAAACACCTCGGATTAGCTCGGAGTGCCTTCTCCTCCGTTAGCTCCATCTTTACCTCAAGTTCTCACCATTGTATCATCATACAGCTCGAGGAGCAGCTTGTACTTGTCACTCTGAGCTATACACTGCTAGGATAGTGCTGCAGTAGGGGTGTTACCTCCGCAAGAGGGCCCCGAAGCAGGGTACATCGTGGTGTGCTTTGTGTTCTTGCTTTCTTGGTTCTTCGTTCGTGTTCTTGCGTGTTCTTGCGTGTGCACTTCTTGAGTGCATAAACCCTCCCCGGATTCCCCCAACGACCATTCGGCCCCATCTTAGCCATACCTATGGCATCTGCCGTGATCCCACCACGAA